>PYHW01009745.1:1580166-1598807 GCA_013186435.1 Turdus rufiventris | reverse complement strand
TTCAGGCACCCAAGGGTGCACAAAAGCAGCAGCCCTGCCCTTGGAACCCAGGGCTACACATGGAGATAGCAGAGCTCTCAGGAAGCTGCAGCAGCACCAAGCACACCCAGCCAGGCTGACCTCACCTCCTGAACACACAGGGTATCTAGAACAAACCTGCCAGACCAGATAAGAGAATCCATCAATTTAGCTGCTGTGCACTCCAGGGAATTGAGCAGATTAGAAATAACTAAGTACAAGGAAGCTTTTAGGCTGCAAATGTAATGGTATCGAGTACATCAAGGCAGATCTTATTTCCTAAACAAATGAGTGCAACATGCAACCGTGCTGTCCCTCTAATGCTCCAGCCCAGCCAAGCAGTATTAGCATGGATCTGAGACAGACTGGCTTCCCCCCAAGCCCTTGGCTCACCTTCTGAGGCTTCTTCACTCTCTGTACACCCAAATACAGAGGCGAGGTATTAATCTGCTAGTTTGAAAGAAATGTGTGAGGCTTTTTTGCAAGGAGAAAGAATTCCCCTTGGAGATTAAAGCAGCCCTAACAACGAGGGAGCCGCGCCAAGCAGGCTGCATGTGCAGCCCAGCACAGACCCAAAGGATAACTTCCCATGGGAGCTCAGCAGGAGATGTCCCCAAGCTCCACAAGCATCTGCTGAATGCTGTGCTGGGAGAGGAGGGGGCTCAGGCTGAACTCTCCAAAGGATAAAAGCTGCCTTTAATAATGCTTTGTGCTACCAGGCAACAACCTAAATATTCCCAAAGCTTTGGTGAACTAGTGTAGCTGGAATCTTGTGAGGGTTTAGGGTGGCCTCAGGTCCAAGGGTATCTCTGCAGTAAGGTTTGGGAAGTGCCCTCTTCCAGAGCTCTCCACAGGCTCTCCTCACTGGCATTCAAGACAGTCCAGGCAATTCTCTTAATTTCCTTTGACAAACTGGTCCTTCACAGGGAATGACCCACTGTGCTGGACCATCTGGCCCAGGCTCTCCTGGTGTAACAGGGCATGAACAACGTCAAAACCCCAGTGAGGTGGAACTGGTTCCTACAGAACTGAAGAGCTCGGCCCACCCCTGTGCCAAGTGCATCCCAAACAGCCTCCTGAAGGGAAATGCTATTTCTCCTGGTTTTATCAGCACAGAAAGTGATGCACAAGGGTTGCACATCCCTCCTCAGAACATGTAACACCAGCCAGAGCTTGGGTGAGGTGACAGCCAGGCTCAAGGCTCCATCAGGTCTGTCACTGCTCAGCTGTGGGGACAGAAGGGTTAATCGAAACTAAAATGTTTCAGCTTCCCCAAAATTTAGCTGCTGCCACAAGCATGAAGCAGAAGGGCGGCAAGAAAGCCAACAGCTGCTGCACTGGTCAGGGCCTGGGAGCAGGGGTGTTCCAGATGATTCCTGGGTGATGCACAGAGGCAGAAGATGCCTGTCTTCTCCAAAGAGACTTTTAGCAACTGACCTGGAGAGGAACAATTCTTCCTGGTTGCCAATCTGGTGGTTTATATTATTTTAAGCACATAAGCCAGATGTATCAGGCATTTCAAAGGTCACTCTTGATACCATTACAGACAACAGGCATTTGGGCCAATCTCAAACTGTTGGTGGGAAATTAAATTAAGTCTGAGTTTACATAGATGTAATTATATATGCAGAGAGGAAAAAAAATCCCTTCTGACTTCTATAAGTAAACCTGAAAACAGAAGATTTAATTATAATAATTGTCTTAATGAGGACAGGTTTTGGGAATACCCAGCTGCTGACTCTGGAATCCTGATTTTAGCAGGATCTCTGAAGAAAGGAGTCAAACAGGAGGATTTATGAATCAAACAGGGGAATATTTTATGCCCAGTAAGGATGACTAAGAGCATTCTACCCTTAGTATTGCTGTCACACTTGTTTGTCCTACACAAATTGCAATGACAGGAATTCCCTCTCCCCATGGCCCGAGGTCTAAACCATCAAGACAAAAGACTGGGAAGAAAGAGATGTGCCCAAAACAGCCAACAGAGTCTGTAGGAGTCAGAGACCCACATCCAAAGCCTCTCATTGCCTTCTGAGATTAAACTCAGTTTTGAAAGATTTTTGGATACTTGATTGCCAAGAACCTCTTCAAAAAACCAAAACACTTTCGGTGCAGGCCTTAGGGCAGTGGCCTTGTAATTTTAACTTTCCATACTCATATGGATTCCTCAAAATTGATCAAATCTGATTTCTGTGAAAACACTTCATCTTTAAACCACTGCAGGAAGGTCCCTGTGCACAGAGATGTGTCAGTGTCACCACATGGTCCCACTCTTTACAGGTGCATGGAGTAGGAAAATTAGCAAGTAAAGGGCATGTTTTTTAAACAGCAAAATTATCCAGGCTGGAATAAAAACAGCATTTCCAGTCCAGCTTTCAGATTTGTTATTGACATCAAGAAGTGACCTAAACTGCTCCTCATTTATGACCCCAGCAGAAAAGCCAAGATGATGCCCCCCGAATCTGGAAACATCTTTGCACCAGAGATTCCTGAGCACGGCCAAGCGTCTGCATTTAAAAGGAGCCCACCTTGGAGAGGAGCTGGAAAGGCTCTGAAGCCTTGAGGAGCTGATCTGGTTTATTAAAGAGCACTGAATGAAATGGAGGAGGGGGGAGGAGGAAACCATAAAACAACAAAGTCTCTGCTTTAAAAGCTGACACCACTTTCAGCCTTTGTGAAGCCGCGGTCCTGCCGAATCGTGCCAGGGACAGGGAGGGCTTCTCAGTGGGAAATCGGGACCCTGAGTCCCCAGGAGGATTTTCAGAGCCTGAGAATCCAAGAGGATTTTCAGCCTCCTGGAGCTGGGGCAGAACCAGTCCCAGCTCCCGGGATCGGCGGCGTTGGCACAAAATGGCCGAGTGTGGCCATTTTGTTTCCTTGGCTTCGTGTCCTCCCAACCTGGCTGGGATGGAAAAATAAAAACCAAACAGACCCAAAAAAAATTTAAAAATCAAACCCAAAATAAGCCAAAAGAAGCGTGGAAGGTTTTCAATAACTCCCCAACATTGTGGGGACCCACAACGCCAATTTGAGCCGCTGATCCGGTGGCCAGCGAGGAACCCGCTCACACGAAAAGCAGAAAACAGACCAAAAACCCATCTTGGACACACCCTGTGCCACGGGAAAGCAATAAAAAATGACATTTGCCAAACTAGCCATGAAGACAAGTTGTTTATAACTTCTCCCAGGTCGGGCAAACCTCTCAGCAAAGCAAGGCCAACCATCTTCGCAAACACCCCATCCTAAAGTCAATATTAAATATCCCACTTTGAAACAGTCAATCAAAGGCACCGTGAATAGGGAAAGAGAAATGGAAGTAAAAATATTTACAGTTCAATCCAGCAACAGCCCCATCTCTCAGCAATGCTTTTACTCCACACCCTTTTAATGACACAGGGAATATTTCACATGAACTTTGTCATCACATTTATTATTAAATAATTAGCAGGTATATTTATAAACAGCTGCTCATCACTTAGGGGTTGTCTTGAGTCCTATCAGATGTTTCTAAACATCTGGATCATTATTAATGAATCTGATATTGTTATCTATAAAGCAGGCATCTGTAACCTGCTTGTTACACGACTTATCTTTAATTCACCCTTCCTAAACGCATTATTGAAGGTGGCGATAAAGGTAATAGATTTTCTAAAGGTTTGTGTAGTATTTTTCCTGTAAATTTGTACATACCTCACCCTTTCCAGAAGCAAAAAAAAAATCTCAGAATTTTGTCATAAAAGATAGGCGCTACTGATATTTCAGAGCAATTTCACTAAATACTAAAAATAAGAGGAAAAAAATATCTTTCAGGCTTATTTCTACCTGTTTTGCACTCGATTCTACAGCCTATCTCAAAAATACAAAGAAAGAGTATTTTTTTTTCTGAAATACTCAATAAAACTGTTCTATTCATACAGTTAACCTTCTCAATGTTCAGTTCATAAGCTGTTTATGAAAGGTGTGCAGGTAATGTCCACCTCTACTGTAGATTTGGACCAAAACATTAAATTTGCACGGTGAAGCACCCGCCCAGCGCCCGCCTGGCTCTGGGACCACCCTGGCCCTGCCGTTCTCTCTATTGTCTGCTTGCAAACAAGCCAAGGGGATACGGAGACAAATCAAATACCTTTCTGTGCAAGGAAAGCCATTTCACCTCTTTCTGCTCTCCTTCCCAGCTCCGTTCTGGAAGTGTCTGCTTGTCTCCACGTGTCTGGAAAGCCACTCAAGGAACGGCAGGACGATCATTCCAACACCTTATCAGAGCCTGATCCTCCCCGTGCCACAGGGCAGGGATCTGCTCCTCGGAGTGTCCACGAACAAAGCAACGTGGCTACTAACGCCAAGACATCCAGGCTACTGAAGGAAATGCAGAATCACTTAAAAAAAAAAAAAAAAAAAAAAAAAAGCACTTTTATTTGGCGCATGTTCTGGTGTTTTTGCCCTGCTTCTGCGCAGAATTTTACAGTAACGCCACCAAGTTGCTTTAAACTTTCAAGGCGTGTTCCTGTTGATGGTGTTTCTGTTGTGTATCACACCTTAACGTGTGCAGGATACACACAGAGTGCAGAAAACAGCTTGTGAGCACAGTATAACTCCAGCCTTGGGAGAAAAGCAAGGGCTTAAAAAGCCCAGAACAGCTATTGCTTTAAATATTTAAATTAAGATGTTTTTATTCCTGAGATGAAAACTTTCAAGGGAAGAAGGCAATAAACAAAAAAAATCCCTAAAAAAATATCCTCCGGATTACATCAGCTAAATCCAGGCAGTGCCAGCTCGGTGGAAAGGTCAGATCCCATATGCACCAAAAACAAGAGGACACACAACAGGTTAAAACGCTGCCGTCCGGCAATGACCGGCTCTGGTCATACCAAGCCGATGTGTAAAATCATCCGCCCGTCCAAAAAACAAATTAAGACAACAGTGCTCTCTGGTACTTTATAAATCCAGAAGAAAGGAGGGCTGTTTTATTGAATATAGCGAACAAACCTTTCCGTCCGGCTATTCCGTGCAGCCCCGCGGCTCTGCGTGCACCGAGTAGCCCTTACGCTGCTCATACAAAAGCTCAGTTTGGCAATTCCAGGCATTTTCAGTGCTCAACATACGCCAAAACTACCCACTCTCTGCCTCTGCCTTTGGTCTCGTTCCAAAATGTCCTTTTTTTTTTTTTCCCCTCTTTTTTTTCCCCTTTCTCTCTTGCTACAGTCGGTGCCACGTAGAGACGGGAGAGTTGGGCTCGGACATGGCCGCAGCCTCCAAAAAAGAGCCAAGTCCCGGCGTCCCGGCTTCCCCCTTCCAGACGGGAAACAAAATGGCCATGGAGCAGCCATTTTGTTTGCTGCGGGATGGGAGGGAGAAGGGAAGGGAGGGGAGACGCAGGCCAGGCGGGAAGGATGAGGGGGAAGAGGGGAGGGCGTCAATTCGGCAGGAACCCAAAAGCTCTGCAGCCATGCCCGGGCGCGTCCTCCTTCCTCCTGCCGGCCCCGTCCAGTCCCACAGCGGGACCGAGGCGGAGGGATGGACACAGGGTTGGTTTTCCAGCCCTCCCAAGATGGCTGAGCCTGATTTGTCCGGCCTGCCATGGGTGACACTGCCCTGCCTGGGCCTGGCTGGCACCTCCATCCCACAGCGGGGCCCAGCCCGGCCGGGCTCTGCCA
The DNA here is from genome assembly GCA_013186435.1 of Turdus rufiventris. Taxonomy (NCBI): domain Eukaryota; kingdom Metazoa; phylum Chordata; class Aves; order Passeriformes; family Turdidae; genus Turdus; species Turdus rufiventris. Next base: position 1,593,135 of record PYHW01009745.1, on the reverse strand, counting down.
CAGCTCCCGAAGGGAGCCGGGCAGGAGGGCGGAAACCAACCCAGTAACGTCAAACTCCTGAACTTCCCCGGGCAGGAAACGGTGTAAATAACACCCGCAGAGCGGGGACAGGAACCCAGCCTTGGGGACAGCGTGGCCTCTGCAGCCCGGATCCCAACGGCAGAGCTCGCTCCCGCCAGGACCTGCTGCCTCGCAAACAGAGGCTCTCCCTGCAGACCTTGTGCCCACAGAAAGCCTCGGGAGCTCCAGGACTTTCATCTTCCTGCCTTTACACCAGAGCTGCCCATCCAGGCAACATGCCCGTGGCTTGAGGAACCCGAGATGCCTCTCACTGGATCCTGTTCTCCCAAAAGCACAGGGCCAAAGTCCCAGTTAGCATCCAACAAGACACACACGTGAATCCTACCCTCCACCACAGGTGTTATGGTCCTTCAAATCCTACCAAAACCAGGTTTTTAGAGCAAGGCAAACACCTCACAAAGCTGTCTAGGAGTACCTGATGTAGGAAGACCCTTAGGAGGACATAAATCAAACATTCCTTGGGGTTTCTCCTTCTGTAGATAGGACAAGCTGGAAATCCAGGAGTATTCCCAGGATTTAGGACTGGTAAGATCTCCCCATTAGAAGTCCTATCCCTTAAGGATGCAGGGAACTAGAAATGCCAAAACCAGCTTTGAAGCTGTTACAGGACCTGTAGGAAAATCCTGTAAGGAAGGCTGTCAATAGGATGAGGCACTTTGTGCCATATTCACATGGGATAAATTTAAGCACAAGAGGTTGGACCTGCTCAGCTTTCTGGAGTCAGTGGGGAAGGTAATTCTCAGAAGCATAATGGCAACATCTTGAATTATCTGGTGAAAAAAGTTACATCTTTAGGTTTTTTTAGTAACCACTACTCCTCTTGCAATTTCTGGCAAAGTAACCTAAGATCTCCAGGTAAAAATTGTTATGGATTTATTAGTAATTTGTTGTGATTGATTAGGCTTTTTAAAACGTTCCTAAAAATAAGTATCACCTGTAACAAACTCCACTGAGAGCCTGCTCAGGATATCCTGATTTCTGGTATGGGTTTGATGTGGAGCCATGTGACCCCACAAGTAGGTTTGTGCACTTTATTAACTTTGTGCACTTTGTTTTAACCTCAAAGTCTGTGAATTTTGAAGGTATTTGAGAGATTCAAGTCTGGTTTATTTTATTATGCTTTGAGAAGACAAGGCTTGAAAATGCCTTTGCATGGAGAGAATAGTGCCCTTCTTGTGTAATACTCTTCAGGAAAACCAGCAAGACAGGTTGGAGAATGATGACCAAAGGGCTCTAGGAACAGATGAAGAATGGCCACACACAGCATGTCAGGCTGAAGCTAAGAATGAAAACCAGTTTCAGCAGCTCTGACAGCAACACTCTCCTCTAGAAACCCCTGACAACCCAAGGAACTCTGTTTTTACCCTTAATCTGAGTGAAAATGAACAGAGCAGGATGAGGCACGTTTACAAGACACATTTACAGGATGGGGTTTTTTGCCCTTCCCAGTAACAGGCCCCCTATACCAGCAGCACCTTCCTGGTGGTCCTGAGATGGAAAAATATGGAACTGGGAACATGCATGGGGCTGGGATTGCTCAGTCCATCAGCAGCACACACAGAACTGCATGTAGCTGATTATTCAACAAATAACTCAGCACTAGTTGGTTATTTAACAAATCTTAGTCAAATGAAGGTGCATGGGGGGAAAGATGGGAATACAGAGAATAAGCAAACGGGGATGTTTGGGAAGTTTATGGAGGGGAGAGTGTCTGACACATAAGCAGGGCAATGAGACCAGGAATGCATAGGTTCTGTGGACCTGGGAGGGAGCTGAGATGGGTTTGTGTCAGGAGAGGGAGGTGTGAACATGATTAAAATGCTGGAGTTTCACAAAGGACAGGGGAGGAGTTGCTGAACAGGGATATTTTTGTAGCCTCCAATCTGGGCTGCTGTGGGCTCAGCAAACTGGTGATGGATTAAGTCACAAAAGGAATCCCTTCTATCCAACAGGCCACTTGCTTTGGTGCCTTCTGCTTCTATGAGCTCACCAGGTCCCTCATTCCAGGCACTCCCTTGACATTCCAGCGTGGAGCAGGGCTGTGGCTGCCCGGGCTGGGTGGAAGCCAGCACACTGCAAAGGCACGTGGCCCCATCATTAAACCCCGTGAGATTCTCCTCCCCAGGGATGGATCCCTGCATGCAGGAGTTGGTTCTCATTCCTCTGCACACTCATCCTTGCTGCTGAGAATTGTCACTTGAGAGTAGGTAAAGCACAAAGCTGCAGGTCAGAGCAGGGTGGAGAGAACAAGCCTCCCCTTTCTGTTTGTGAGAAAGGGTCTGTGGTGTTGTCATGGGTCCTGCAAGCCAAAGAACTCTACCCTTGTGCTTCAGCTCAGGGTTTTTTCCAACCACGCTGCAAAGCTGTGGAAATCAGCTGCTCAATATCACATGTTGGAATCAAAGAACTTCCTCAGCATCAAAGTTCCCCCTCTGGCTGTTTGTTTGAATCTCTTCAGGTCTTATCCTTCTGGTCTGATCCCATCCCAGTGAGCCTCTACTGCCAGTCCTCGTGTGTTCTCTCCTCCCCACACTGGCCATTTGCTCATGAAATTTAGAGTAGATGAAGATGTGAGTGGAAAGCCAAGCTGGTGAGAAAAACTCCATGAAAATGAGAAGTGGTTTGTGTTTTATTCCTTAGTTGGTGCATGTGGGTGAACCAAATTTCCTCCCCTGAGTATTTGGATGGATTCAGTTCTCAGGTTTGTCCAGTACCTTCCCTCACTGGGCCTGAGCACTCTCACAGGAGTTTTTAAGACTCCTCCATTTCTCTCTTGGGGAAATTATGTGCATAAGGCAGCAGCAGCCACACAAAATCATCTAGGATGGAAAAAAACAGACTTCACAGCTGCATTGCTAAGCTCCTACATCCAGTCTTAGTGAGTCACTTTGCCTCTGTTTCCTCCTTTGGGAGACAGATATTCCCTACCTGGGATGCTGAGAAGGTTATTAGTTAATGTGCTAATTAACCGAACGTGCTTTGAACAATGGAATTGCTTCAGGCAGTGGACCTCATGAACGTCTAAGTCTAACACTGGTTTTAACAAGACTGGGCTCCCAGTTCTTACCAGCTGGGACACCGTGCCCTGGGCCAGGGAGAGAACAACTGAGCTCCTATACATTATTCATAAAGGTCACGGTCCATCCAAGCTCCTTCCTGCTCCCACCACGGATGAAGATGGAGCTGCTGTATCACAGACAGCTCTGGGGCTCCAGAGCCACAAAACACAGAAAAACCCTAAGCCAGGGTTTTTAACAACATTGCTGACCTTTTTACATGCCCAGCAGTCTGTTTGTGACCCACATCCCACCCTGCTCTGGAGCTCTGCTCACACCCAGGGCAGCTTCTCCTCTCTCTTCCAGAAGCTGGATGGTGGCAGAGAACTCTCTGAAGTGAGAGATGGCTTCTCTGTGCATATCACTGGGACCCATCCCAGGCTAGATTTGGAGCTGCAGCTGCCACAAACCCTGCAAGCCAAACCAGTTTAGACTTTGGCCAGACCTGAGCTCATCCAAAAGCCATTTTGTGCAGCTTCAGACACCTTATGTGTCTATTGAGGCAATTGAACAGGGAAGTCAAAACCCAGAGTGGAGATTTTAACCTACTGAAATGTTCCAACAGAGATGTAACCACTGGAGCTGATGAAGGTTGTTTGCCTTGAAATCATGTTTGGTATGAATACAACAACCCTGCTGAATCCAGCACTGCCTCAGCGTGCCAAAGTTACACCTGAATAGTGACACTGGCCCCACTCCTGGGGGTGCTGGAGGAAGAGAAATTGTGACAGTTTAGATTACCCAGGTAATCCAAGTTTGATTCCCAAACATGAAATTAAATTCTCCTTCCACACCAGCTCTGCAAGCTTTGAAACCCTGCAGGTTCAGCTGGTTCCTCCCCAGCTGGAACAGAAAACGCCAGGCAATGTCACAGCTATTTCTTCTGTGTCACATTTATACAATGCAAAGACCGAATCATAAGAAGCTGAAAATCATAATTAGGCAGGCAAGAACCTACAGTCTGAAAAATTCATCCCTCTTTAGTCTAGTCTGAGGTGTGCATTGTATGAGACTTAAGAGCTGAGTTTTCAGAGCTGCATTTTCAGAACTGAACTGCTTCTGAAAGCAGAGCCCTTAAAATAAGCAAGATTAGCAAATGTTCCCACCTCCAGCAGTTCTGACGATGACACCAACAGAGAGATTTTCATCACCCTTTTGGCTGAGCCCTTCTGGAACTGGGGACATATTTTCTACAGGCAGATCCTTTCTAAAACTCCTCCTTTGCAACACAGAAACTGTACAGATTCCTAATTGCAGCCAAATTTGACCACAGATCCAGCTCTCGGCCATCTTTGTGGACACAAAAATGCTTTGGAGAAACAAAATCAATATGGCTTTGCTAATTGATGGTCTTGTGCTGGCTTTGACCCATCAGTTGATTGACCATCCTCAACTGTCATTTCCTAAACTCATTTTTTTTTCTGCTTGTTTATCTTCCCCGGCCTTGTCTGCACAAAGCCACTCAAAAAACCTCTGTCCAGGGAGTGGGATTTATCACTCCTATTTCAGTAGCAGCATAGCACAGAACAATGTAGGGCCTATGCAAACAAGTACTGCTGTTTTCTTTTGCTTTTCATTTATTCCTTATGGCAAATCAGTGCATTCCAAACCAAACAAAAAATCAGAAGATTTAGGACCCAAAGAGAAGCCTGGAGCAATATAACAGGGGCTGAGGACAGGTTGCATTTAGAAATGAAGCAACAAGTAGCCCTTGAAAGCAAATGAAATATTTAACCTGTGCTGCATTCCTGAGATTGTTCCTCGCTGTAATGACATTTTGGCACTCAGCAAACGGCAGGAGCTCAGGTGCCTGGATCCCTGAACACCACACATGGGGGAGGACTGGGCTGTGCACGTAAACTCCCCCGGGCTGGGACCACCTTCATCTTTACATGGCCAGCACTTGTTGTGACAGATGCCCCAGGACATTCCAGTGACACCAGTAAGAGTTGTTTCAGTGGAGGTAGACACTGGGTATACAGGACACCAGGACTGGGAATTGTAACCTGTAGTTTTGTCCCAACTCTGCCACCAAAAGACCCTAAAGGACCATGCAAGCTTGAGCCACTGCACTACAAAAAATCACTGATCTACACACCAGGTCCTCTTCCAATTTCATTTCAGCCCAGGCCATGCGTTACCTAACATTCGTAACCCACTGCAGGGCGGTTCTGTTTTTTGCATAGCTGGACAAAATTGCCAAGGAAAAGGAGCTGAAATGAACCCTCAGGACCCTGCAGCAGCACCTATTACATTATCAGTGTTCTTACAGAGCAGGACTGAGAGCCCAGTCCTGCCTCCCCACGAGGGGCCTGTGTGTCCTGCGCTCAGCATCCCATGGGATGGACAAGGCTTTGAAGCCAGGCAGCCAAACCTAATCCACCTTTACCTGCTTGTGCTAAAGCTGAGCTGGGATGAGCAGGCAGAGTCTGGAAAGCTGAGCTTATCTGTGTGTCACAGCGATCCCTTTGAACTGCTGCAAGCCCTTTGCAGAAGCTGCCCTCCCCCAGAGCAGCGCCTTTTCCTGGGCTGGGTCCTGCTGTTCACTGGGACCGTGGCTGTGCTGGCTACAGCTCCCCCAGGACCAGCCCAGGCTGTGAGGGATGGAAACAGTGCCTGAGAGGGTCCAGCTCCCCCAGGATCACCCCAGCCCATCCAGGCTGTGAGCCTGGCAGGGCAGACAGGGATGGAAACAATGCCCAAGAGGCTGCAGCTCCCCCAGGATCACCCCAGCCCATCCAGGCTGTGAGGGATGGAAACAGTGCCCAAGAGGCTCCAGCTCCCCCAGGATCACCCCAGCCCATCCAGGCTGTGAGTTTGGCAGGGCAGACAGGGATGCAAACAGTGCCCGAGAGGCATCTGCCTGCAGTGGGGCGTGCGCAGCTGATGCGCAAGGATGAACAGATGGGTTGATTACACAGGGAGAAATGGACACTAATCGTATCCAGATTCACCAGCTGCAGGATTTCCTCCTGAGCCCTAAAGTACAGGAAGCCCGTACCTGCTTCGTTATCCTGTCTCTGTTCATTAGCCCCTTCCCCCGCCCTGGGAACCGCATCCCTGCTAATCCCCTGGGCAGGGGAGGGCCTGGGCTGCAAAGCTGAGATCCAGATGGGAGCTCCTACTGTGCTCAGGCACAGCTGGATGCAGCCCCAGGTCGGGGCAGATCCTGCCTGCCAGCTCCAGCTCAGCCAGGCTCCACCAGCTCAACAGTCCCTACTCTATGGGTTTGTTGCCAGGCTCTTCTTTTGCTGCTGCCTCTCCGAAGAGCCAGGAAGATTTCAGGGTTAGCAAGGTGAACAACAAAGACTGCTGGGGTTTGACACATCATTCACTGTGTGTCTCCTCATCTCTGCTGAGACGCAGCTGCTGCTAGGGTGGAGTTTGGTGTGGTTGCTGGGGACAGGGACAGGAGGAGGTTTTGTGGATTGAAAACAGCAGAAGCAATTCCCCACCACACTGTAGGATGACTGGCCAGACTGAACTGGGAGGTGATGTTGGAAACCTCATCTGTATTCTTGTATCTGGAAGACTGAAATACACCAAGTGGTTGGGTTTCATCATCTGCTTGGATTTTGTGCAGTGCCACCTTGGAGGAAGGAGAAAAGCCCTCCCAGACACTTTTATCCATGTGCCTCTGCATTCATCCCAGCTCTCTTCAGAGGCAGTGATGTGCTCCTGAGGCACAGCAGCTGGGGGATGATCCCAGGCATCCTCCCTGTGGGGCTGCTCAGCTCCCAGGTTCTAAGCCCAATCCTCCCACCACAAACAGGAGCTCTGGGAGTAGATGTGCAGACACTGAAGCTGTCGATCACATTGGCATCAGCAGCTGCCCTGACTTTTGGTGGAGTCTCTGTGAGGAGTTTCCTGCTCAGAAAACTTTATAACCCAACTTGTTGCTCCGAGTTGGGCTTTTGGGACCTTCTCTACTTGCCTGCCCAGGGCGCCTCCACTGCCAGCCTGAGCTTATGTTTCTGTTGTCAAAACTGATGCAAGCAAATGAAGCTGTTCCCATGCTTATGCCTGCTCCCATCCTTGTACCTGCTCTCCTCCTGCTGCCTCCACCCCATCCAGTTTCACTCTGGCTCCACATGCCAGGATGCCAACCTGCTGCCCCACAACCTCTGTTCCTCTCATCAGGGCCAATGTCCAGCACCAAGCAAACCAAGAATGAAGGATGGGAGAACCTCAGCTCTTGGTGTTACTCCCAGAAGCTCCCAGACCTTGCAAATCTGCTTCAGGTCTTCATAGGTGGCAATAAAACATCAGCATCCTGTGAGTCCAAACCGGACCTGAAGATTGAGATAAAGGTGGCTGTGGCTGCCCTGCAGAGCCCTCAGACTAGGGGTAAGAGGAAGAGGAGGAAGGAGAAGGAGGAAGAAGAAGAAGCACAATGTTTGCTGTGGTCTTGCAGATGAGGAGAAACATCCTGCCCAGTCCTGCCAGGGATGCATGGCCACGTCCCTTGGGCTGGGCCTCCCAAGCCCAGCAGGATGGAGATGTACTTGGCAGGGACCACAGGAGAGAAAAGCCCTGGTGTGGGAATGAGCAGGAGAGATTCATGTGAAGCCACCCCTCACAGACACCCCAGAACCGATATTTGGGAGATATTTGGTTTCCACCACAACACAACCCCAACAGCTCTGACTCCACACCTGGCTCCCTGCAGCCTGTTGGTTGTGTCCTTTGCTGGGCTACTTCTCTCACACTTCCTGTGGCCAGGACTATCTGGAGAGCAACCTTAGCATGCCAAACCCTGCGTGTCTAACGGGCTTTCCAGCTGCAGAGCCAGGCAGCACAGCTCAGTGCCCACGAGCAACCCTACAATAACAAACTGGTCACCTCCCAGCTGTGTCCTCCCAGACCTCACCTTTCACAGCAGCCAATTATCACCAAAGTTAAACAGCAGCTACAAGCAACTCCAGCATAAAAAACCAGTACCACAGAAAAAAAGCTAGAAAGAAATTAGGGGCTGAGAGAGGTAGCAGAGAGAGAAAAACACTGCGGGGAGAAAAATAAATTGTATTGATTCTTCTGAGGCCCAGCTGTGGGGTAGTACAGAGGGTGAATCAGATCTGGCTGTGTTTGGACACCACACAAGGCTGCCAGCATCCCTTGGATGGGCTTCTACAAGGATCTCATGAAACTTGTACCCCCAAATCCCTTGGTACAATTAGTGGAAAAGCTGAGGGTGGAGCCCACAGAGGTCAAATCAGTCTCACTGCCTTTTAGCCCTTCTTTGCCCAGCAGAAGTGGTTCCTGGAGTGGTGAAGCTGCTTACATGGACAGTCCAGCATGGGGGAAGCTTTGACCCTTGGGTCTGGCCTGTGGAGACACAGAGCTCAGCATTTTCTGCAGCTGTAAATCAGGCAGTTCTCACCAATATAAATTTGGCTCTGAGTTGTAGGGGACTTAAAAAAAAAAAAAAAAAAAAAAAAAAGAGAGAGGAAAAAGAAAAAAGGAAATCACAATTCAAACTCTGCCTTGGCCAAACTTGGTCCTTTTAAGGAAAGGAAATTTCCCAGAGCCACCCTCGACAAACCTGGGGGCCTGATCCTGCTGTGAGGAATGTCTGTGCAAATCCAGAGTGGCTCTGCTGCCTGCTGGGGGTTACAGCAGCTGAACAAGGCTCCAGCCTCAGAGCAAAGCTCCTGGTCTCCTGCCAGGAGATGGAGCAGAGCTCACACCAGAGCAGCCTGAGAGCAAACTGGGGATTCAGAGGCAATAAACAGCAGAAAGATCTGACTCCCCTTTTCAAGAATTCACCCTTTCTGCTGAGCCATGTTCTGGAAGCACGAGCCCTGTTTTGCTGTGAGCTGCATGGAATAAAACAGCTGTGTCCCTTGGCTGGACGGCTCTTCCAGGGGTGCCAGATGTTTTGCTTAGGACACGTCAGAAGAGCCTTGCTTCAGTTCAGACTTTTTTTCCTCTCAGGCTGTTTGCAGGAGCTTCAGTGGGATTTTGCGGTTTTTTTTTTTAATATTTGCTCTCCACCAGATTTTCAAAGGAAAGCAATAGGGACTGGGAGAGAATTGGGAATGATCTGGTTTCACCCCAGCCCCTCTTTGTATAAATAATCTGCAGGGGAAAAGCTGGAATGATGAGTAAAACACTTGTGCTGCCTTTTCACTGGAATTAAGGGTCTGGATGTAACCCACTGTGTCCGTACACTCTGCCGAAGAGACCATCCTGGCACATTTTGGGGGTCAGACCCCACAAATGCCTGACTGCCCCCATTTCCCACAACATGGGAATTTCAGCTGCCAAAACGGCCGTGGGGTGTTGTGGAAACAGCACAAGAAACAAAGTCCGGGACCGGGCTCCAGCATCCCAGCCACCAAACCCGAGTGCACGAGGCCACGCAGCTCCCTGCGGGGTCAGGAAGGTTTGAGATGCCCAGGACAAGATCTCTGAGAGGCTGTGCCCATCCTGGTGGGTAAGGCAGATTTGGGAATGTCCCCAGAGCAGGGCTGGTACAGCTGGTGGGTCACGGAGGAACACAAGGGCCGGGGCATTTGGGTGCTTTGTGGCCAGTTTGAAGGTTTGTACTGTAGGACCATGCGTCGCTCACTGAAAAAGGGGTTTTTTTTTTCAGAGAAAGGAGGAGGAGCAGGGAGGCTGGGCAGCGGGGAAGAGGAGGAAAAATTTGGTGAAGGAGGAGGGGTGGCTTTCATGGCTCCGAGCGCCTGCGGAGTGCGCGGCAGCCGGCAAGGAGAACCCTGCCCTGCAAACAAGCTGCTTTTGTTGTGTCCCAAGCAGGCCTAAATTAAGTTTGACAGAAAGAGGGCAGATTCCCCGGCGCTGGGGCAAGCCCTGGGCTCGGCTAAGGCCGTGCCAAGCCTCGGTGCGAGGCGCGAACCTGCACGAGGCTGGAGGGACGAACCATCCCGAGCCTTCGCGGGGCTTCCTCCAGCAGCAGCCGGGAACATCCCGAGCCTTCCCGGGGCTTCCTCCAGCAGGAGGGAACATCCCGAGCCTTCCTAGGGCTTCCTCCAGCAGCAGCCGGCCCCGAGGCCGCCGAGGCTCCAGGAAAAGCCGCCTTCGGAGTGCCCCGTCCCGCCCCGCTCCGGGCATCGCCCAGCCCCGCGCCCGCCCGGGCACGCCGTGCCAGCCTGGGGAACCAGCCAGCTTCTAAACAGTTAACGCTGACAAAACCAGGCGGCTTGAGTTCCCTCCTTCCCGGACCGCTCCTGGTGGAACTCACCCCCTTGGAATGGAATGAAATTAAATGATCCTCCTGCTCTGACCTCGCCCCGCTGTCCGCCCCGCTGTCCTCCCCGCTGTCCTCTCGTCCTCCTTGCCCGTGCAGCGGCGCTGGCCGTGCCCCCACCCTGCGCTGTGCAGGAGTGCCCGTGCCCAGCGTCTCCCACCACGTTTCTCCGGCTGCCATGTTGAATTGCAAATCCGACATGATTCGACACATTGTGCCCCGTCGGTGCTGCCCGCTGGGGAACTAAAGAGGCACCCGGGCGACAACGCCCAGCCCCGGCTGGCTCCTGGGGACGTCCCGGCTGGTGGGGCGAGGGCACGGGGAGAAACCACCCTCCAGTTCTGCTCCAAATGCTGCACGTAGGGACCTGCCTATCTGCTCTACATCCCTCTCTAGGAGACCGATTAAAGTCGGGTGTTTTAGCACCAAGGGCCGGAGGACTCGGCGAGAAGGGATTTTTGGGGAGAAGGCAGGTTACAGCAACAATAAAGCGACGGAGCAACTGGAGGAACAAAACGTTATTTCAAATCAAAGGCAAAAAAAAAAAAGAAAAAAAAAAACCAACCAAAATTAAGAGTGAGGTTCGATTTCGTACCAAGGCAGCAAGAGAGACGCACCGTGGAAGAGAGTGGTTTTGTTGTTGAGTAGTGGCTGGATTTAGCTCCGCTTATCCGGACAATCATCGGGGAAGGATCCTTTTCCGAGAAAGGCCAGTTTGAGTGAGACAGCTTTTTTTTTTCCCTTCTCTCGCTCGCTCTCTCCCCTTTCCTTCTCCTCGCAGCTCAATGCCAAGAAATGGGCGGTGCCTGGATGCCAGGCTCCATCCGAACGAGACACCCAAGGCCAAGGGAGGCTGGCACAAAGGCGAGCTGGCAGGAATTCCTGCACTCGGAGCCTGCGGGACGAGCCCGCCGCCTCCCCAAAAACCAACCTCCGACACCGCCCGCTCCGGAAAGTTGCCCCGTCAGCCTCGAAAACGCCCCATGAGCCCACGAGGCTCAAGCACAGGGTGAAAAAAAAAAAGGACAAGGGGAGGGAAAAACCCCCAAGACCCCTCTTTGCATCGACGCAGGTTAAACAAAGGCCTGGGGAGGTGGGTTATTTTTTACCGCCCTCCCCATGCTCCTTTTCCCGCCTTCCCATCCCTCTCCTCCCTCCTCTTGTCCTCCATCGTTGTCTCCCTCGCGTCCAGGCAGCGACGAGCCCTTGGCTCCCTCCTTCCTGGTTTTCGCACGACAGGAGGTGGCGGGTCCTTGAATAGGAACACACACACCCAACGCGAGAGGGACCCGATGGGGGCAGGAAAAAAAAGAGGGCAAAATATATATATATGCATACAAACAACAACCCACCCGCCATGGAGGCCGGTTGGGAGCAGTTGCTGCCGAGGGTGGCAGATTGAGGGTGGTTTGGGTGCCAAGGGCTATTTTTGGCCTTATTCTGTTGCTGCCCGAGCACCTGGGTCGTGCCGATTGTAAAAGGGAGTCTCGGCGGGTTGGGGAAGGGAGCGGAGGGGGGGCAGCTGGGGTTGGTAGCGCTGCTGGGGAGATGCCAAAAAACCAAAACAAAACACGTTTTCATTTTGTCTGCACCAGCCTGGGCGCAGGCGAGAGCGGGAGAAGAGGGAGGGAGAGGGAGGCGCACGCCAACAGAAAGCCGCCGTGCTCAGGAGCGGGCCTGCGGCCACGTCCCTCCGCAGCCGCCCCAGCAGCCGTTCCCGCTCCCTCGTCCCCCTCTCCCTGCCCACCCGGCTTCGCCTGCCAAGTCCGAGTTGGCACGGCTCCCCAGGCTGCGCCGAACAAAGCCGTCACCCATCCCCGAGCCGGAGCTGACAGTAAGCAAAGTGACAGGCGCATCTTCCGCATGTTAATCCAAACGGCGAGAAGGCGAGCGAGCGGCGGAGCCCCCCCGTGCCATGCACACACAGCCCCCCGCCACCGAGCCACCCACCCCACCCTTGGCACCCGACGGCCCCGGTGGCCTCGTGCGGGGATGGCGAGGCCCCAGCCGGCGGGAGCACCGAAGGCTCCTCGTCGGCGAGGTTTAAATCGAGCCGAAGCCCTGCTCGGCGGGCAAACGAGGCCACTCGGCATCTGCTGTACCTGTTCCCGCTGCCTTCATCTCGCCTTGGAACCGTGACAAGAGCGCACTCGCCTCTGGTGGGCTCTCAAAGCCGCGGGTCTGTAACCCTTTGCAGGAAGTTGGCACCGATCCCAGGTAGGACTTTACTCCCCGGCTCTCGCTCTCTCCCCCCACCTCCGCCTCTCGCTCCCTCCCCTCCGCTCCCCCACCCATCCTGTCCCTTGGGCCCCTCTTGCGTCCCCCAAAACAGCACCCGGCCCCCGCTCCCCTGCTCTGCTCACCCGCCTCGTTGGAGTGCGGGGGGCGGCCGAGGCTGCTGGGCGCCCACCGAGCCCTCGTGCCCACCGCCCTTGCACACATACCCTGGAAGGATGACCTGGGCAAGACAGAGAACAACAACTTCCTGCTCCGGCTCCCTAAAACGCCTGTTTCCACGCAGGGGTTAGGCAGCGCGGCGAGACGGGGGGAGCTGGGAGGAGGTTTGGGGGTTTGTCGTCATTGAACCAGGCTTTTTTTCTTTTCCTCTTTTTTTTTTTTTTT
>PYHW01009745.1:1552451-1564826 GCA_013186435.1 Turdus rufiventris | reverse complement strand
GGGGGGGGGCGGTGTGAGGGGCGGGAATGGCGGCGGAGGGGCCGAGGAAAGCGGGCGAGGTTTTTAGGGAATTTACTGTCAGTGGTAGAGGGGTTTGGGAAAGGGAAGAGAGAAAAGAGATTATTTAAAGAGAGGAAAGGAAGGAAAGGAAGAGAAAGAAGGAAAAAAGGAGGAAGAAGAGGGAAGAGGTCCTGAAGCTCATTTAAGGTCATCGTGGAGCATCCTGAACTCAGTGTGGAGAAACCATGAAGTCAGAAAGGAAAGGGAAGGAAGGAAAGGGAAAGAAAGGGAAAGGGAAAGGGGAAAAGAAGGAAGGAAGACCCCAAAATACAAGGCAAATAAAGAAAAGGAGATCTCCAGTCCTGGTTCCAGCACTGGTCTGGCTGAGGGGATGTGCAGGGTCCTGGGGCACAGCTCTGGGATGGGTTTCTCACTTTCTGATGGGTTTCTCACTTTCTGTGCAAGTTGGTTCTCATGCACAGTGCAGTCATTCAGACCTTTCTGGAGAAGTGTTCCCCTGCCTCCACGTGGCCCCTTCTCCAGCCACATCTTGTTCATTCTCGTGGTTATTCCCAGCAATCCTTGGCCGTGGTTACAGCAATCCTTGGCTGGCCCCATGCAGCTGTTGGTGTTTGGGACAGACACATCAGCCCTGCCTGGGCACCAGGGTCCTGCCAGCCCATTCCTGGCCCCTGCAGCCATCTGGACTGTCCAGACTCCCACCCCAAAGCCCAGCCTGGTGGGACACAGCCCACCCCACCTGTGCTGCACAGCCAGGACCTGTCCCAGGTCACACCCGCCCTGCACCGTCCCTGCTGCTGCTCTGGCCTTGGCTGTGCCACCATTTTTATCCCTCCCAAACTGAAACAATTCCCAGTGTTTTCTCAGTGTTTCTCCTACCCACAAACTACTGTGCTTCCTCTTTCCCTTCCCTTTTGAGGCCAACCCAGAGACAAGCTCTGCCACCACAGAGAGGGCAGCGGGTGGGCTTTGCCTCGTGCAAATCCTCGTTCCCAAACTGCAGCCAGAAACACTTCAGAGCAGAGAGGGGGACAGAGGAAGGAGCTGCAGCCCCCAGCACCTGCTCCTGCAGCTCCTGGACACCCAGGACCTGCTCCCAGCCTGTGCTATGGAGGGAAAGGCGGATATTCATCAGAGTGTGGTGAAGCTGGTGGCTGCATTTGAGGAGCACTGGTAAGGCAGGAGGGCTCTGGGTGCTGAGGGTGTGTTAGGACTCCACGTGGAGTGGGTTTGGGAAGGAAGAAACCTGCCATGGAGGTGGTTTGGAGACTGTGGAGAAGCTGACAGGGTGATTTGCAATTCTTCACCACTCAGGTCTGCCTCAGTGTCTTCCTCCTGCTGTGGGTCATGAGCAGAAATCTGAAAACCTCAGTGGGGTGTGAGTGGTTCTGCCTGGCTCAGGGTTAGGTTGTGGCAGCCCATTTCCCCACACTCAGCATCTTCACACTCAGACTGGCTGGTGCATCCTGCTGCTGCTGCTGGGGAAAGGAATCCTGGTTTGCAAATATGTAGGCAGGGGTTTTCACTGCCTGGGTGTCTGGGAGGGTCCCAGCCTCAGACTGGCCTGTTGTTTGCAGAGATGTGGCTCCTAGGAAAGGAAACATAAAGCATTATGTTAAGGGAAAGAGAGAATTCCTTTCTTAAAACAGCTCCTTCCCTTGGAGTGTGAGCTGGGACCCTCAGACAATGTGTGCTGGGGTCTGCCCTGGCTCTGGTGTAAAAGTAATTCTGAGGCTTCAGGTGAGTTATTGTCAGGGCTGTGCCTCAGTGTCTCCATCTCTTGGATCAAGATATGGAATCCTGCCATTCGTTGTACCCACGAGATGCTCTCAGTGAGCCTTGGAGAGGCTGGGTGGTTGGGCAGATGAATTTTGCAGAAGTTCCTGAAGATGCTCAGGCACCAGATTTCCTTTCATTCCAGGAACTCCTGCATCTCTGCTGTGTGCTTTTCCCCAGGCATTGTGGTTGTCCCCACCATCCCACAGTGATGTTGTGTTGGAAGCACTGCAGTGTTTGATCTGTCCCCATGTCACTGCTGCAGTGTGTTTCTTGTTTGCTCTGGAGTGTGTTTGATTTAGAGGAAATAAAAGTAAGTTGGGACTTTCAGAGGAAGCTGGGGAACCTGGGAATGAGCAGAGCATTTTGGAACAGACAAGGGTTTGGCCTAAGTCAGCGTAAATAGAAAGAGAGAAGTTCCCTGTTGGGACTCAGCTGTGGCTTTAGGCTGACACAGATTTGGGAAGCACTGGGAGAGATGGAAGAAGCCTCTTTGTCTCTGAAGGGTTCTGCCACCCCCCTGGACAGGAGGGGATTTGTGCATGGCTGTGGATGCACTCCTGAGCTCACAGACATCCTGAGCATGGGATGGAGCTGACATCCTCTGCAGATGAGTCTCTGCCCCTCAGTCACCTCCCATTCTCAGCTTTGCAGTTTGATGTCCAATTCATCTCTTTCCCATCCTATCCATCCCACTCCTGTCTGCAGGCCAACAGTGGATATTTTTCCAGTTTCTGCCCAGAGCAGTTTCCTGCAGGGAGCAGCTCTTGGATGACAGACAGGTCGCTTGCTGTCACCTTCACACCCTGGCTTCTCCCTCATGCCTGCTCTGGACCTGCTTTCTTTGTCTTTGCCAGAAAAGGGGAGAAAGAACACCACCAAGAAACAATCTGCCTGCAAAACCACCCGCACATGGCCTGCTCTTGGCTCAAAACTCTTGGCTATTGGGCTTCTCCCTGCTTTTCTCCATGGTGGCAACAGGCAGAAAGCCAGAGCTGTGGGTGGGATAAATGGCAGGATCCTGCTTTTCTAGAGCAGGAGAGGGACTGGGCACAGCAGCAGGGGGCTCTGGGAGAAGAGAGGCTGGATCCTGGCCCCTTGGTGAGGATGCTGAGGATGTTTGCACTGCAGGGCTGTGGTGGAGCAGAGCAGTGTCAGTGCTGGGCAGCTGCTGCTCTTGTCCCTTTAGGTGGCTTTAAGTTGGAGGCTGTGCTGAGGGAATGGCTGAGCAGATCACATTTGTAGCAGGGACATTGTGGCAGGGACAGCACATCTGCCCAAAGGGACAAGCAGGCAGGCAGCCAGCCCCAACAACTTCCAACATTCCCTGCCAGCCAGAGCCGCTCCCTGAGCAGAGAAGGGAATGAGGAGAAGGATCAGCAAGGCCGGCGTGGACTCAGCTTCAAATGCCTCCGTTCGCTGCGATACAAAATCTGTGAGGACAACTGGAGGAGGCCACAGGGCCCAGGCCTGGAGTCTGGCAGCCAGGTGAGCTCCAGAGGCTGGTGGGTGCCACACTCAGGAAGGGCTGGCTCAGAGTCTCATCTCTGCCCACGAGACTGAGCCCTGCTCCCCATGCAGGAACCAGAGGAAAAGAAAATCGCACTGGAGCTGCTGGAGACAGAGCAGGCTTATGTCAACCGCCTCCACCTCCTTGACCAGGTGAACTGGGGAGTGGAGGGACCAGTGCAAGGGGATTTTGGAGGGATTGAAGTTGTAAAAGTGAGAAACACATGGGCTGCTGTTCTTTGCAGCCAGAGATTTGGTCTGGCCTTTGCCTTTTCTACACCCCACACCTCTGGGAAGCAGCCTTGTCCCAGCAAAGGCTTCCATTCCCCTCTCCTCTTGGACACTGGGATTTCCCTCCTGCAGTCAAGCCTTTCACTGGGTGATGTGCCAGTCTCAGACAGGCAATGGGATCCTCAAGCATTTCCCTGGCCCTTTTTGTTCACTCTTCTTTCCTCCAGGTATTCTATACAGAACTGATGAAAGAAGCCAAAACTGGGAAGACAGTCCCAGAGGAAGTGGTGAAAATGATTTTTTCCAACATCTCCTCCATCTACCAGTTCCACGCTGAGTTCTTCCTGCCAGAGCTGCGGAAGCGCATGGAGGATTGGTGAGCTGCAGGAGGGGAGGGCAGCACACCTGGGTGGCTTGGCCAGAATGGGAGAGCAGCAGCACTGAGTTTGGGCTGCCACCACCACCAGAGCTCAGCCTGTTTTGCTCCAAATGTCTTGTGCTGGAAAACACTTCCTTAAAACGCTCAGATCAGAGTATGGAAAGTTGGGTGACATCTCAGCTGGTTTGAGGGTGTGCCTGGGTATGAACAGCCCAGGCTGGCTGCAAGGTGGGGACATTCCTGTTCTGGAGAGCAGAAGTGACATGGGGAAAACCTCAGTCCTCCACCATGGTCCTTTAGTCCATGCCTCTGTCTGTCCACCCTGACAGACTGAGGAAGCTGCTGCTCTGTGGTTCCCTCCTGCAGGAACCGCAACCCCCGCATTGGGGATGTGATCCAGAAGCTTGCACCCTTCCTCAAGATGTATGGGGAGTATGTGAAGAACTTTGACAAGGCCGTGGAGCTCATCACGGCCTGGTCAGAGAAATCTCCCCCCTTCCAGGAGCTCATTGCTGATATCCAGGTAAGGGCAGGGCAGGGGAATCGCACAGAGCTCCCAAAATCTCCTGGGAACGGGCAAACAGCAGAGGGTGGGAGCTGCCTTGGTCACAGTTCCTCTCTCTGTGCCTGCTGTCCCTGCCCAGAAGAGGAAGGTCTGTGCTAACCTGACGCTGCAGCACCACATGCTGGAACCTGTGCAGAGGATCCCGCGCTATGAGCTCCTCCTGAAGGATTATGTCCGCAAACTCCCGCCCCAGTCCCCCGACAGAGGCGATGCTGAGAGTAAGGGCTCTGGGTCTCCACGGTGGGGAGGGCAGGGTGGGTTTGTAGGGAAATAACAACCCCCAGTGCTGTACATGTGCACCAGAATACCTGGATTCACTCACCAGCTGCCCTGTGCCCTTGGATAAACCCTTCAGTCTGATCTTTCTCTGGCAGGGAGAGGGATTAATCTGCCTTTTCAGGGGCTGGAGAGGGGAAGGATGGTGTGTCAGGCGTCCACAGTATCCCCTAAAGAGACCTGTAGCAGCTGGGGGAGCTTTCAGACCCCTGTGGATAACACAGTTCCCAGTCCTGCTGGGGTGGAGGGATACAGGAGGGGGCTGTCTGTCCCTCCAAGACCCCTCCATGTGCAGTCCAGCTGTACCCGGACTCCTGCACAGCATTTCGGAGCCACTTGGGTTGTGTTCACACAAGGGCAGCAGCTGCTACTCATGTGCATCCATGAGGGACAAAGTCAGAGCTTCCTCCCACAGCTCCAGAGCAGGTGTTTCACCTCCAACCTGTCTGTTCTCATTGCAGAGGCCCTGGAGATGATTTTTATGGTGGCCAAGCACTCCAATGCAGCTATTGCCGAGATGGTGAGGCCCTGTCTCAGCTGGAAATGCTTTGCAGCTCACAACACTGTCCCCCTGAAGGAGACAAGAGCCCTGTGGGTTCAGCTGTGAAGCTTAGACCCTGCTCTTAACGCCCAACCCCACCACCCCCAGCCTGGGGAAGTCACATCTGTAGCATCAGCTGGGATGTGACCAACTGGTCAAGGCTGGGAGCTGCTCCCAAAGATCCACCTCAGTTGAGAGAGCTGTGCCACCTCTCCCAGTAGTCAGCAACTGGCTGGGAGATGGGCATGGAGGGGACCCAGCAGTGACAAGGTTGTGGCTGCTCAGCACCCGCAAAAACAGGTCCCTCTGCCTCCCCCAGGAACGGCTGCAGAACCTCTGGGTGGTCTATCAGAGGCTGGGCCTCGAGGATGACATCGTGGATCCCTCCAACGAGCTGATCAAGGAGGGACCAATCCAAAAAATCTCCACCCGCAACAACAGCACATCGGAGAAGTACCTGTTCCTGGTGGGAGCAGGGGTGCTGGGACAGGGGAGGGAGCAGATGAGATGGGAGTGGGGACAGGGGCAGCACAGCCTGGCCAGTGTGCTGCTGGGTCACCTTGACACAGAAGGGATGAATTCAGAGCTTGGGGGTGGGGGGTTGACCCTGCTCAGTGCAGAGCACCCTGTGCAGGACACGGTTGGGAATCTGCTGATCCCTGGGCATGGCAGCCCTGGGAGCTGCTTCACCTTTGCAGGTTGGGAGGGGGCTGGGGCAGAAACAGTCAAGTTTTAGGGGATTCTCCCCAAGGACCAGCTCAGCCCTGGGGAGTGGAGTACCCCAGACCCCAGGGAAGCCCACAGCTCGGAGCAGGCAGTGCTGGGCTCCAACCCACCCTGTTCTCCCCTCCCAGTTCAACAACATGCTGCTGTACTGCGTGCCCAAGGTCATCCAGGTGGGCGCCGAGTTCCAGGTCCACCTCCGCATGGATGTGGAGGGCATGAAGGTCAGACAGGCACCTTGTCTTTGTGCTTCTCCCAGCTCCTGACTCCTCCAAAAGCCTCTGCTCTGTGGTGTGGTTGCTGCCTGAACTTCCTCAGGGGGAGGGAGGGAGGAGCTGGAGCCAGGGGTGGCTTTGTGAGTGGGGTTGGCACTCTGATCCTGGGAAATCAGTGGAATCTTGTGCATGTGGGATCTGAGAGGCTGAAGAGCTTGTGCCTGAGGGATGTGCCTGTGCCCCATGTCATGGAGGAAGATCCAGGTGTGCTGGAAGTGGGTTCATCTCTACATCCTTTCTGTGGTCTCCCACAGGTGCGGGAGCTGAAGGACACTGAGTTCCCTCACACCTTCCTGGTCTCGGGAAAGCAGCGGACACTGGAGCTCCAAGCCAGGTAAGGGGAAAGGTGACATCATGCAGACCCTCGGGGAGGAGGGACAACAGCTGATCCATCTCCTTTTTGTACCCAGGTCTGAAGAGGAGATGAATGACTGGATCAAGGTACCACTGAGTGCCGGGAGAGGGGGCACAGCCCCCCCATCCCAGCTGGATGTCCTGGGTCAGGCCACCCCCAGTGCCCCTCCAGCCCTGCCTTCCCCTCTAGGCCTTCCAAGATGCCATTGACAGGAAGGAGAAGAGGAGTGAGACCTTTAAGGCAGCAGTCCATGGACTGGAGACAGACACCCCTGCACTGAAGGTGACCCTCCTCCTCTCCCTGTGCTCCAGCTGCTCAGGAGAATGCACCTTGCTGTGCTTCAGTGTCCCAAGCTAAACCAACCCAGGGGAGGGGAGGACAGAGGGGCTGGGACCACCCACACTATGGTTTCCCACCCCAGACAGAGGAGCTGGGCCGCCGAGCCCCGCAGTGGGTGCGGGACAATCTGGTGACCATGTGCATGCGCTGCAAGGAGCCCTTCAATGCCATCACCCGCCGCAGGCACCACTGCCGAGCCTGTGGATATGTGAGTCCCCCCGTGCCACACCTGCTCCGGTGGCCAGGAGTGCACCTCTCCTACACCTCTCCTGCCCCTCAGCTCCTCGTGGAGCTGTCCCTGGGTCCCCTAGCCCTGCCCCGGTGTCACCATGTCCCTGTGTGGTGGCTGCAGGTGGTGTGTGCTCGCTGCTCCGACTACAAGGCTGAGCTGCAGTACGATGGCAACCGCCCGAACCGCGTCTGCCAGGAGTGTTTCATCTTCCTGACCGGCCACACGGTGCTCGAGGACCGCGAGGGGAAATTCAAAGGCATCCTGGAGGTGAGCTCCGACCTGCTCTGCCTGCCCTCCGGCCTCCTGTGCCCTCTGAGCATTGTCACCCACCGCGGTCTGCAGCCTGGCTGTCCCAGCCTGGCCCTGCACCCGCAGCAGGAGGGGTGGGAGTCGCTCCCACAGCAGTCAGAAGGTTGTGTTCATCTCCCTCCCTCGTGCTCCAAGCCTTGGGACCAAGCAGCAGAGCTCCCTTCACCACAGGATGTCAGCGGCACCATCCTAGCCAGGACAGCCCCCACCTGCCCCTGCTTTGCGGGGTTTTCTGGAGAGGGCAGGGAATTCCCCAGGGAATTATCCCAGCTCACTGCCCTTTCTACCATCTGCACTGGGTATTCAGGGATCTGTTGGTTATTTTGGCAGAAAGGAGCGGCTGAGATATCAAGCAGGAGTTTGCTGTGCAGCTCCCTGCAGCTGCTGGACAAGAACGGCAAGGGGGGCACACGGGGCTGGTTCGTGATCCCACAGGACGATCCCCTCGTGCTCTACATCTATGCAGCCCCGCAGGTGAGGCTGAGCTCGGATCCACCCTCAGGGGACATCCTGCTGTGCCCAGGGGACATCCTGCTGTGCCCAGGGGACATCTCACTGTGCCCAGGGGACATCCCGCTGTGCCCATCCCCTGCCTCCCACCGCTGTCTCTCCTTGGCAGGACGTCCGAGCCCACACCTCCATCCCCCTGCTGGGCTACCAGGTGCGGGACATGCCCCAGAGCGAGTCCCGGCACCTCTTCCAGCTGGTGCAGTCCCGGCAGGTGTTCACCTTCATGGCCGACACTGAGGAGCTGAAGCAGCGCTGGATGAAGGCCATGGCACGTTCTGCCGCGGGGATCACAGACCCAGAGGAGGAGGAGGAGGAGGATGCAGGCCTCTGTGATGAGGCAGAATGAGGCCATTCCCAGCCCTGCGCTGCCGGGGGGGTCACACCTCTCCTGCCTGCTCTCACTGCTGGCTTTGGGCAGACCCCCGACATCTCCACAGCTTGGTTTTCCATCGTGATAGAGACAAGATGGGGACACGTTTGCCACCACGCGGACAAGCTGGATGTCCTTTCCTCACCCTCCGCGCTGGACAGAGGCTCTGGGAGTGGAGGGGGCGGGGGATTTGGGGGATTTTGGGGGATTTTGGGGAGCCCGCAGAGCCCGGCCCGGGGCGCTGTGCGGTACCGCCGGCGGCCACGCGGGGGCAGCACGGCCCCGTCCTTCGGCGGGGTGCCCCGAGTCAGGCGCGTCCGTGGGACGGGGTGCTGAGATAAACCCACTGCCAGCCCTCCCTGCGCTCCCTGCAGCCTTTCTTGGGCCGGTGTCTGCCCGTGGGATTGTCCCCGTGGCTCCACATTGCCGTACGGGTCACAGATATGTCAGGGACCCAGCTTGTAGCTCAGCCTCACTGCCCAAGGACCCCAGTGCTGGATTCGGGGTGTCCCTTTTCCAGCTCTCACCTGCCTCACTGAGCCAGCCCACACTCCTGCCTATCCCAGATTTTCCCTGCACTCTCTGCTGCCCACAAGCACCTTCCACCCTCGTACCTCCCTCAGCTACATGTTTCCTGCGACACCTGTCCACACAGGTGCTGCTGTGCTGCTGGGGAGACACAGGGGATCCCCCTCTCCATCATCAGCATAACGAGCACCCCTGTTCATTTCAGTCAATGCTTTAGACTGCAGGCCCACACTTTTCTCTCTGCATCCTCTTTAGCTCCCCAAAAATGTTGCCCAAGCAGAAGTTGCCTCTTCTGAGCCTGGTAGGGGCTTCATGGACAGAGCTGGAGGAGCCCACAGCCCCTGGAGGAGCCCACAGTCCCTGGAGGAGCCCACAGTCCCTGGCAGACAAGGCTTGCTGCCTGTGCCTGGCCCATGCAGCAGCTCCAGCACAGCAGCCTTGGGCAGGGCCCAGGGGTGTCACAGGCTGAACAGATCCCTGCAAACTGGAAAGGGAGGTGGAGCAGGACACTGCAAATGGGAGCAACACCTGGGGAAAGGATGGGGGGTTAAAGATGGACCACAGCTGTCACGACACGGGGGGTCTTTGGGGATGCATGAAAAAGCTGTGAGCAATGTCCTTCCTCGGTCTGCTCTACTCAGCTCATCCTGGGAGAGGGCAAGCTGGTGGTGGCTTTATCTCCAACTTAGGAGATCCCATCAAGGAAGAGGGAGAGGAGCTGGATGCCAGGGCAGGAGCTCTGCCAAAGCAATTGCCCCTCAGAGTGCCACAGGGCTGAGCCCAGATACAAACAGCACAAACAGGGCTTTCCAGAGACACCCCAAAACAGGCATCACCTCGTGGGAAGGGGAAACCCCAACAGCCCTGGAAAGGCCGGGGAGCGCTGGGTGCTGCAGAGAGGAAAGAGTGAGCAAGGGGAAGCCCGCAGGGCTGGAAGGTTCTGAGTGGTGGCCCTTCCACCTCGGCGTCACCCCTGTGTCAGCGAGGAACAAAACAAGCCTGGAGCAGGGAGCTGCCGTCAGCCCTCGGCTCGTGAATGGCCTAAGAATAAATTTCCTGTTTACCCAGTGAGGAATTGCTCCTGGGGCAGAGGGCACCTGGGGCTATTTTACCAGCTCCTGCTCTCCTCCCTGCTGACCCCCAAGCACCCTCGGGATCCCTGCCCCACTGCAGCACCCAGGAGTGCCTCGGGAAGAGGGGCTGCCACAGAGAAGAGGTGGCCCGGGGGTGAGGGGGTGCAGAGCACTAGGGCACGTCACTGCTTTGGCATCGTGTCACCCTCAAAGACGGGGAGACAGCATCGCTGCCCTGAACAACCCAAAACAGGAGGGTGGGAGACTGAACTTTAAGGGGTTTGCATGATTCCCCAACTCTGCTTTCCTACCAAAAAATAGAAAAAAAATTTTTTTACATGTGCAGAGAATACACTGATGAATTTTCTGTCCCCATCCTGTCTCAATCCCCCGGCAGTGCCACAGCAGCAGTGGTCAAGCAGAGCAGTTTGGCCTCTCGCCTCCAGAGCAGAAAGTGAAACCCCCGTGCAGAAGCCACAGTTTCCTATTCTCGAGAATGGGGAAGGCTCGCAGGCCATTTACCGACATCCCCCCCGCGGGCCCCCCCACGCCTCTTCTCGTAAGCACTGACCAAAATACGCTGTGAAAGCCACAGTGCTGTGCTGGGGCCGGGACACCCATCCCAGAGAGAGCCCAGCCGGGGCCCAGGGGAACCTGTGTCCCTGCAGCTGCTGCCCTGCAGAGGTTCCACTGTCCCGTGCTCATCCCAAAGCCCGGCTGGCTACCACACCTCCATCCTTGCAGGGCTCTGTGCCGTGCAATCTCCCCCTGATCCCCGGGAAAGGACTCAGCAGGGCCTGGGCTGTGCCCCTGCAGGTGTGGGGTGGGATGGGAACCATCTGGGCCTACAGAACCCCACAGCCCCAGCCTGCAGAGCTGATCTGGGCTCTTGATCCATAGGGACACGCTGTACGGGGGTTCTCTACATGGTTGGCACTCCCCCTCTTTGGGGACTGTTCCACTGAGCATCTCCTCTTGCTCACTAATTGCAGGTCCCTCTGCACTACATGGGACGGGGCTTTGTGTGCTCTAGGGACTGTTCTTTAGGGGTGTGCTCTGCTGGGGCAGCAGCTTTTGCTCTATAACCCCTGGGCTTTGGTTCTGTTGGGTGCTGGGCTCCATAGGGGCCAGCCCCATGCAGTGGAGGCTCTTTCTTGTAGGTGTTGATTTCCATGGGGGTATTCCCTGGAGGGGCTGTGACCCACAGAGTCCCTGCTCAGGGACAGCACGTCCCTCACAGTGAGATTTTGGGTAGCACACCCCTCGGTGTGGGGCAGAGGGGCAGCTCCCCCCTCGCTGAAGGATTTTGGGCAGCTCTCGCCGCAGCGCCGCGGTGCCGGAGCTGCAGCAGCTCAGCCTCTCCCACCACGCAGCCTCTGCAGCCCACCGGGGCTTCCACTGCTCCCGCCAAGCGCTTAAAATGAGAAATAAATTGAGTTGGGAGGCAGCCCCAGCAGAGCCCTGCCCCGGGGCATCGCTGCCTGCCGAGCCAGGGCTGTGGGGACAAGTGGAACCCTGTGTCCCCCGAGTCTGGGGACACCCCCTGCGTGCTGGGATTTAATGATGTGAGATGATGCTAAATGATGTAAAATATTTGTGATAGATAAAAAACGTAAAAAAAACCCAACAAAACCCCTCAGCCAGGACTGTGTAACCTTACAACTGAGGTACCCCACCCTGCTGTTCATCCCCCCTCAAACCCCTCAGGGAGCAGCTCAGATCAGGAGGGGAACCCCAGGATCCAGCCAGCTGCACCCCATGTGTGCAGTGCACGGGCAGGACCTGGCTGTGGGGGTGTCCCCGTGCTTGGGGGAGTGTTTGAGGAGGGGAAGCCTCCACCTGCTTTCCTGCAGCCCCCGCAGGTGCCGGCAAAGGGCATTTCGTGCAGCCGAGGAGCAGGTCGTGCATCCCCACGTCTGGTGAAGCGGGAGGTGTTTCCCGGTGGCGCAGGAATTTGCTGTTTGCTCCTGTGTTGCAGGAGCTTGGGGGAAGGAAGAAGGGGCGGAGGTGGTGGTGGNGGGGGGAAGCTGGCAGTTGTTATTATTTAATTTTATTTTCCTTCCTCCATCCAGGAATCTCTGCAATGTGCCGGCTGTTCTCCGGGAGGCTGGGGTGGCCGTGAGTCACTGCTGCCGCTGGAACGTGACTCAGTCCTGCTGCTCTGCCGGCAGGACATGACCAGACTGCCAAAATCCGGGAGAAGCCCCAGCTCCGAGTCCCGCCCGCGCCGGCGGGCGAGAACACGCGAAATCCCCTCGGAGAGCTCAGCCCCCACTGCCCAGAGAGGCGGCAGAGCTCAGCATGGGGGGCACAGTGTTTGGGGGACACAGTGTTTATATATACATATATATATATATATATAT
>PYHW01009745.1:1529118-1550125 GCA_013186435.1 Turdus rufiventris | reverse complement strand
TGCTAACAATGGGTGAGCCCAGAGCTCATGGTGGGTGCTCTTTCCCTGCCAGCAATGCACACGTGTGCGTGAGTGTGTACATGTGTACATGGGTGTGTGTGACAGTGCCACACGGGTTCTGCAGAGCACCCACCCACGGGGACAGGGGGGACAAGAGGGACAGACCACCCGGGGGTCCCTGGGCCGGTTTTCCTGGGATGCCCGGCCCGGTTTTCCCGGGATCCCCAGCCCGGTTTTCCTGGGATGCCCAGCCCGGTTTTCCCGGGATGCCCAGCCCGGTTTTCCCGGGATGCCCGGCCCGGTTTTCCCGGGATCCCCAGCCCGGTTTTCCCGGGATGCCCAGCCCGGTTTCCCGGGATCCCCAGCCCGGTTTTCCCGGGATCCCCAGCCCGGTTTTCCCGCAGCCCCCAGCGCAGCGCTGGGAGGGGGAGCGGGCGGCAGCGGCGGAGCGAGGCCGATTAGGGATGCAGACAGCGCTGCTCTCTAATGTCTTCCTGTCTCGAGCAGACAGCAGCAGCCTGCACAGCTCCTGTGCTGCAGCCACCCTCGGCTCCTCGGTGCGTGCCCAGCCCAGCCTGCAGCCCCCGCTGTTCGGGGCTGTCACAGGGACCTGGTCCCTCGTGTCCCAGCAGGCCATGAAGGGATGCGACAGCATCAAACCCAGGCGTGACCCCGCGGCCGCTCTGGAGCGGGGTTCCTCCCTGGAAAGGGTTTTTGGAGCAGGAATGCTGGCAGGGCTTCCTGCTGCGGCACCTCTCCATCTCTGCCTCCCTCCTGCTGCTCCCGAGCCCTCGCCGCCGTGATTCCCTGCAGCGGGCTAAAAATATCCCCGGGAGCTGCCGTGGCACACCGGCACTCGGAGCTGGTGATAAATAACCGGGGGAAGCTCCCACCGGCCCTTCCCGGCTGCTGCAGGGGGAGGTCGGAGCCCCCATCCTCACCGCGGTGCACGGACACGTGGAGGCAACACAGGGAACGGGGACGGAGCTGCCTCTGCCCCTTGGCTGCACAGGGAAACTGAGGCACAGGTGGGGCTCTGCTGAGGGGCGAGGGGAGGTGATGGAGATGTTTGCCTGCAATGCTGGGAGAGGGGATCAGCCCGGGGGACACACACAAAGCCCAGCACTCGTGTCACTCTGAGTCACATCCCTCTGCATCAGACTCGTCCCTTTGCAGCAGCTCCATCCCCTGCAGCAGAACCAGCCGCCCGCATCCGATCCATCCCTCTGTGCTGGATCTGTCTCCTCGCAGCAGCTGCATCGCTCTGCTTTGGCTCCTTCGCTTTGCACCAGATCCACCCTGCTCCCGTGGATCCATCTCCCTACATCAGACCCAGCCCCAAACTCCCTCACTCTCCCCGCACCACCCTCCTCAGGGTGCGGGATAGGCTCTGCAGACCCGCTCGGGGATCTGCCCCCTTCTCCATCCCATGGGACGCTGTTCCTGTCTCATCCCTGGGCCGACCTGGGCAGTTCCACATCAGGACTGCCTTTCTCCAAAGCACGGAGAACAGGCTGCAGGAGGGGGGTCCCATTCGGGAGGAGGGTCCCAGCTCAGTCCCATCACCCTGCTGGGGCCAAGCCTCCCGAGGGAGCCCCTTCCTGCCTCCCCTCCCTCCTCGCTCCCATTCCCGCAACGTCCCAGCCCACCCCGGCGGAGCTGCCAAAGCACAGGGCAAACGGGGACAAGCCGGCAGAGAGAGAGAGAGAGAGAGTGATTTTTGTGAGCGTTTATTTTCCTCCATCAAAATCCACCAGCCGGAGAGAGCAGCGGGAGGGGGAGGATGGGGAAGCCCATCAGCTTTCACGGGCGACGCTGCCGCCCCCTGCTCCGTGTTCGTTCCCCCCTCCCTGGAGCACATTTCATGTCGCCCCGTAGCGAGGCTGAGTAATAAATATCAGCTGCTGGGAAGCGGTGAATCACCGCCCGCTGCTGCTGACACACCGCGGCACCCGGCGCTCCTGTCCCCAGCGCTGGCCCCGCTCCAGCCCGCAGGGTCCCCGGGCAGAGCCCCCGCTGTCGCAGCCCCGGCACTTTCGGCCACGGCACAAACAAATCTGCTCACATTCTCCCGGCTCGACCAGTGCCAACAATCGGCTCCAAACCCATGAATTTTGGGAGGGCACCCGCTAGGTGGTAACATTTTGCCAGCTGAAAGGAGGCTGAGGGAGATCTGGGGATGCTCCTGCCCCCCTGGATGCAGGGACTGATCCTGTGCCAGACCCCATGGTCGTTCGCCCCATCCCCAGTGTGTCTAACTGGTTCTGGTGGGCTCATGCAAGCCTGGAGCAGAAGTCTCATTTTCCAAACACCCCTGGCACCCACCAGCTCCAGGTCCTGCCACCTCCCTGCTGCCTGCACCCATCCTGCAGCCTTTGGCCCCAGCCAGCCAGTCCCCATGGGATGGAGGGGGACCCCAAGCCACCTCTAGGTTCCCTCTCAGCCAGGTCAGCATGCCCCCAGCTGAAGGGCCAAAGTGTCACATCTGTAAAGTACAACCTCTAGCAGGATGCCCTGGGCTCACCGAGCACCTCCTGCCAGCCCCCCAGCACTGACCCCCTCCAAAACAGCTGCCCAGGGACCCCAAACACACCCCAGGCCCCAGTCACAGCCTGAAACCCACTGCTGCAATGGGGCCAGCACATCTGGGAGGCACATCTGGCACCATGCAGCCCCCCCAGCTCAATGTCACACTGGCGAGTGACACAAGTGCCACCACGGAAGCCGTGTGGTCCCGGAGAACTGGAATTCAAAGTCCCCCGGAGCGCCTGATTCCCTCCACAAGTTACAGAAGGTCCTTGGACCTCGTGAGCAGCTGGTGTGAAGCTGTAATTACCTTAATTAGCTCTGGGATTGCATTCCCTCCCCGTGCTAATTTCGTTTCTACAGTAACCAGCCCAAGAGGTGTGCGTGCGCTCCGAGCGAGACGGAGACAGGAGCCTCAGCAGCCACACCAGGCACCCCGAAACCAGCCCGAAACCGGGGCCACCCCCAAACGCCACCCCCCAGGGGCTCAGCCAGCCTGTCTCCTCGTGCACAGGTTCACCAGAGTCCTCCTTGTTTCCCAACATCTCAAGGGAGTCATTTGTTGCTGGGAGCATCCATCCAGCTCTGGGGGAAGGGAGTGGCTGGGGGAGAGGCACCGGAGGCTGGCGGTCCCCAAATGCACCGGCAGGTTTAGGAACAGCAAAGCCTGGGCTCGTTCCTTGCTGCTGGTATTTGCTGTAACCCAATATGCCCCTGATGTAAGAGCCATTTGGGAGGAAACCATAAAAGCTTCAGGAAATGGGTATTAATTCACCTCGTGGCAATAAAAGGGAAGGAGGGCTCCTGGGCAGTGCGGCCACCTCGGGGGAGTGAGGGCGAGTGGGGCTGGGATCACAGCCCTGGACAGCAGCCAGGCAATCTTGGAGCCATCCCCCCTTAACTGGGAATTAACCCTCTGTGAGTGCTCTCAGATGGAAAGGGGGCGGCTGCAAGGTAGGAGCAGTGAGGTCTCACCCGGGTGAATCATCGCCGGCCCCTGGAGCAGAGCATTTGTTTGGAGCTGGAGCGTGACTTGGGGCGATTTTCTCACCCTGGAAATTTGGAGCAGCTCCAGCTCTTCCCTTGCAAACACTAAGCTTTCCTCTGGCTGCATCCCTCCCTGATGCCAACCAGCCTTGGCATGGAGAGGGCACCTCCCCCAGCAGGAGCAGAGCCCGGGGCTGCTTCTGGCCACAGAGTGAGCAGGGGCAGTGAGGATGGGGAGCCCCACGCTCCCACCCTGCACAAGGACACAGACCTGGCAATTCTGCTGCTCCAGCCCCTGCATCGCAGCCATCGCTGCAGCGAGCACCAGCCTGACATAAAAATGTCCCTGGGCCATGCAGAATCCATTCTGGTCCTTGTGGAGGGAGCGGGGAGCTGCTTTGGGGAGCCCGGGGGGTGCATGAGGGGTACCCTGGGCTCAGCACGTACGTGGGGCTATAAATAGTGCTGGGAGGCAGGTGGTGATGCTCCCGTGGTTCTGTGGAAGATTCGACAGCCCAAAAAGGCCAGCGGGGCCCGGGGAGGGAGCCTGGAGGCTGTGGAGCAGGACCCACGCTCCCTCCCCATTGCAGGCATCCCAGAGCAGCGTTTCCCGGGACCGAGCTCTCCCCGGCGGCGGGCAGCAGCAGCAGGACGAGCGGCGGAGGCGAATTTCGCTGAGTGGTTGTTTTTTAAAAATAACTTTGCCTTTGTCAGCAGGTCAGGGTTGCTCCAGATTGAATAATCGCAGCCGCCCAGCCCTCCCCTGCTCCCGGGCGCTCGCTGGCAGCCCCAGCCCGGGATGTGCCGGGTGGATGCTGGACCACAGCCCTTGGACAGCATCGCTGTCCCCAAGTGCCGAACGTCTCATAAGGGACGCGATGCGCTGCATCCCCCACCCTGCTTCCCCAAAGCTGCTGCTGCTGCTGGGGATGCCCTGAGCTCGAATCCGCAGGGCTGGGGGGGGGAGCAGGGGGAGCTGCAGGAGGAATGGGAGCGCACGGGGACGGAGCCATCGGGTGTTTGCCAAAACGGCTGAGTCACGCAGTAATTACTCCTTAAATGTGAGCACGTTCGTTGCAGGGATGAAAGATGCTCACATGAGCCGAGGCAGGGACTCACCCGCTCTCCCCCCGCCGAAGGGAAGGAACAGATCCAGCCGCCTTTTGTCGGGAGCAGGGAACGTGCCCCAGCTTTGGGTGGACAGGAGGGAGCGTGGGGGCATTGGGAGAAACCCGGGGTACAACACAGAAGCAGCAGGAGCGGGAAGGTGAAACCCTGCAGAGCAAACCCTGATGGCAGAGTGGTGCCTCCCGGGGAAGCAGCAAAGCCGGCAATGCTCAGACACAGCACAGCACGGGGATGCCTGCATGGCACAGTTTGAGGGCTGGGCTGGCTTCCAGGGGGGCAAATTTTGGAAAGAGATTAAACAATTCAGCAGCGCTGGCCTTGCTGGGAACCTACAGAACTAGGAGGGAGAATAAAGCACGTGGGGAGGATGCTGTGCTACTCTGGGCTGCACCACACCCAAAGATGCTGAGAAAAATGGGGAGGAGGGGAGTGAAACCCCCAGACACGTCCAGTCCTGTCCCAGGCAGGATGGGGACAAGGTGATGGGACACTTGAAGAGACCAAACAGCCTCTGGACACCCAGGGGATCCCCAGAGAGTTCCTGTCCCCATCCCAGTCTCTCCTTGGGGCAGCCTGGGGGCCAATTCTGGTGTTGCACAGACAAACCCTGGTCTGGGGAGGGAGTGGTTCAGTGCAGGGTCTGTGGGTGCCTTATTGTCCCCTACAAACACCAGGGCAGGTGGGGAGGCACCTGCTCGGCTGGGGCTCCATCGGCAGGACATGAGAGGGTGGGAAACAGGAGAAACACGGCTGAGGAGGAGTTCAGGCTGCCAGGAGCTGCCGTTCACGCTCCTCCGGGCTGTTTTTCTCCCTAGCAGGAGGTGGCACGTTCAGCATCCTCCTGCAGACGTCCTCACTCGCCCTTTGCCGGGCCGGCGGGGACACAAGGTCTCCCCGTCGCGACGCTGTCACCCGAGCGAATGCCAACAGCGAGGCCAGATCTTGCAGAGAAACCCTCAGCCTTGTTCAGGTCTGATTTACACCCCGGAGACGCTGCCGCGCTCGGAGGAGCCGGCGCTGATTGATGGCAGCGTGACAGGACCCACCCCGCGCCATCTGCATCCTCCCCAGCTCCGGGGCCAGCCCGCGCCCCCCGCAGCCCCATCTGCCCCACCGAGCCCTCCCCACCTCCGGGCAGGAGGGAGGATGCTCGCAGCACCCCCGAGCCCCCCTGGCTGCGGTGGGGTTGTGCATCCCCATCCCATCCCCGCCTGCGGGAAGCATCGCCAGCATCCATCAGCTCTCCCGCTGCGGTGCCTGGTGGGTACCAGCGCTGCCAGAGGCTGATCCAGCCACTGGGGTCTTCCCATATGCCCGTCGTTCATCTGCAGTCACACCCTCCTCCCTCGCCGCAAAATGCCTTCCTGATGCCTCCCCGTTAAAATCAAACCCTTTGATGGGTTTGGGGTCGGTGCTGGGGTTTGGGTGACTTTGGCCTCCCGCCCCTCTCCTCAACCCCCCAGGCCGTTTCAGAGGTGAGAAAGGAAATCGAAGGCTCGGTTGTCTTCCTTTCTTCCTTTTTTTTTTTTTTTTTCCCTAATAAAGGGAGCAATTTGGGATTGTGCTGCTGGCGGCGCGCCGGCGCTCTCCGGGCTGATGGGGGGAAACGGGGAGGGGGGATATAAAAGGTTTCATGCGGTGAGCCGGGCACTCAGGGAAGAGGCTGAAAGGGAGTGGTGAGCGCTTTGTATTTCATGCTTGAAGGCACTGAGGCTTTTACCAGCCTTCCCGCGATGATTTAAGAGCAGCTCTGCAGTTCAGGAGGGGATCAGAGCTGTGTTTGGCAGCTCCGTGGGACCCCCCAGGTGTGCCCAGGGTTTGCTTGTCCTGACTCAGAAATGCTCCATTACGGGCAGGGACAGACCAGGGGTGCTCATGGGGCATCTCCAGGACATGAGCCTGGTTTAGGCACCTGCCTGGGATGTGCTTTATGGGAGCAATGACAAATCCCAGTCCCTGCTGTCCCTCTGTCCCCTCACTGCTCAGCAAGAGGGGTCTCATCCATCTCTGCCCATGGAGCTCATCCCTCCTCAGGGGGTTACTCCTACAGAGGATGGTGGACATGGGCTGTGGGTTCCTCTGTCACCCCCAGATCCTCCTGAGCTGAGACCTCAAAGGGAGCCCCCCAAAACCAGGATATTGCCTCCCCAGGCTGTGCAGAGGAGCAGGGAGTGTTTGCAGCCAGCTGCTCCCTGGCCTGGGGATCTGGGGAGACTCAGCCACGGCCCCAGGCCCATGTGCTCTGGGGCATGGGGTGCAGCCCATGTTTTGGGGAGTGCAGGGGCTCAGTCTCATGGGTCTGCCATTTGCTACTGAGGGTTTGGCTGTTCTCACTGCCCCAGCACTGTGGGCTCCATCAGGTGGGTCCATGCCCTGGGACAGGGTCCCTTGGGAGCCCCAAGTGCAGCCCAGGGCAGGAACATCTCCTGTGCACCCCCAATTCCCCATGTTCCATCTTAGCCACTCCCTCCTGTGGTCCCACAGTCCTGTCCCATCCCATCTCCCCAGCTGACCTGAATCCAGCCTGATCCCCCTCTTCCCACCCACTCAGGTCTGCATAACCCCTGAGCAGCCCAAGCTGATTTTTAATTTTTTTTTCTCCTCTTAAATTCTGCCTTAAGCCAGCCCTGTGGATGCTCTTCTCCTGTGCCAAGGCTCTTGTGCCTTATCCTAGGCAAGATGTGGATGGGAAAAGGATGAAGGATGCTGCAGGGTCAGTTCAGATCGTGGCAAGCTCCTGCCTCTGTGATGAGGCTGGGTGGTGTTAGGGGGTGAGAGAGGCAAGAGGCTGCAGGTCTGTCTGCATTGGGAAGGAGAAGTGAAGGTGTGAGGGATGGTCATGAAAGGCTGGAGGTGTTCTGGGGAATGGAGGGGCAGAGTGAGCTCCAAACCCAGATTTGAGGGTGACAATGGCCAGGGATGGGGGTGCAGCAGGGATACAGGTGGGAGATTGGCCTGACAGTGAAGGGAGCACCTTGGTTTGGGATGCACCAGGATTGGGAGTGGGAACAGCTCAGCACCATGGGGAAAAGCTCCTTGGTATCCCCCTGGCCCTGCTGGAACAAGGGGGTGTCAGTGCCCCCAGCTCTGGGGCAGGACCACAGCCATGCCTGGTGTGACCGAGTGAAAAGAGCCCTGCTTGCCACAGCCAAGCCAAGGGCTCTGCTGAGGAAAACCCAGGGGAATGAAATGCCAGGCTGTCCTGGCCAGCAGCTCAGCAAGAGGGAGAGCTCCCCTCCACCTCAGCCACCGGAGGGGCTCTGCAGGGTGGGGACACCGGGACCCTCACGGGTGGGAATGGAACCTGGTCAGGGACAGGCAGAGCCGATAACCCCTGGCTGCCCTTCCCGAGCAGAGGGAGCTGCAGATAAAAGCTCTGCAGGCAGAGTAGGGCTCAGCTCCAAGCCTGGCTTGGGCTGATACCAGCCCCAAAGGGCAACCTCTCCCTTGGGCTCAGCTCAGCCCCACGGACCTGCCACCTCCCCCTCTTCACCCCGAATTTCCCCTGATTAGCAGCTTGTATCACTCTGATGGAGCCGGGTGATACCCCGGGCGTGCCCTGCCCTGCTCCTGTTCAGGTTTTGCCTCACTTTGGGGAAGGAAAAAATCTTGTTTATTATAAAACTGCAGCAATGCCCAGATCTGCTTGCAAACCCCTGCTAAAGCCTCCGGCATCGCAGGTTGGGAGGAGCTGGAGTGGGGGAGCAGCTGCTTTGGGGATTATTAATGAGCAGCAAGTGATGGGAAAGGCGAGGATCAATTGAAACAAAGGAGTTCAATGGTAAAAAGAAACGTTTGCGGAGTAATGGGAGTCCATTTCTCCAGCGACTGTCGGAAACGCATCCTGTTAAACATCCATCAATTATCCCAGCTTGCAAATGCATTAGAGTAATGAGGAATTATCCATCAAATACACTTAAAGCCAGTGCCCCCCTCTGCCAGCCGCCCTGCAAAGAGCCACTTCAGTAAGGAAAAATAGCCTGAGGTGGGTGGAAATTCGGGGGGGGGGGCAATGGGGAGGCTCCGGGGCTGCATCCTCTGGAGTCTGATCCAGTCCAGAAGATGCTTTCCCAGCTCCAGGGGCAGCTCCTGGGCTTGTTGGCTCCTTCAATACCTGTGTTTTCTTCAGAGAGCTGTGATGGCACCACAGGCAGCCCAGGCACCTGCTCTGTGCCTCAGTTTCCCCCTCCTGCCCGTGGTGCTGTCTGCGGTCACCCACGGGTGCTGCTCGTGTCCCTGTCACCTCTCTTCTCAGGAGCAGAAGTAGGGGTGAGTGTGGTGTGTGGTTTGGTAGCCAAATTCCCAGGAACTCGTGGCTCCATCACCCACACCCCCTGCACCTGGTCCTGGCTCAGCAGAAGGAGGGTATGGGGAGGCAGAGGAGACTTGCAGCCCCTTGGGATGCCCATCCCTGGGCTGGGCTGGATGCACCAAGCAAAAATAACAGGGTTTGGAGGCAGGACCCTGCTCTGCCATCAGGGGAAGAGAGTCTTGTAGCCCCCATGGCCCTGCAGGGTCTGAGGGTTTGGCAAGTGGCTGGAG
The DNA here is from genome assembly GCA_013186435.1 of Turdus rufiventris. Lineage (NCBI taxonomy): Eukaryota > Metazoa > Chordata > Aves > Passeriformes > Turdidae > Turdus > Turdus rufiventris. Next base: position 1,540,942 of record PYHW01009745.1, on the reverse strand, counting down.
GCTGCAGGATCAGAGCAAACAGGAACGTGAGGGATGTGACTCAGCACAGGAGGGTCTGGGGCTGGTGGTCCTGGGTAACTCGAAGGGTTTGATCCCTTTGGTGGTGGATCCAGGACTAATCCAGGAGTTTTCCAACCTCGGTGATGCAACCTTGTGGCAACCCCTGATCCGAGGTTTCGGTGCTGTGATCTGAAGGCACACATCCTCCTCCTCAGGGACAGGGATGGGTTTATCAGGGTGTTCCCCCAGCAGCAGGATCTGGGGAGCCAGGGCTGCTGTGTGGTGTTTAGGTGTGGATTCTCCAATATCTGGTGCTGTGGTTGTGGGCAAGTCCTGCCTCTCCCATCGTGTTGGGAGAGGACTGAGGAGCAACAGTGGGAGCTTCTCCTGTCTGTACACCTGGTTCTTCCTGGCTCTGCATGCACCATTGGGAGCTGGAAGTGGGCAGCAGGTTCAAAAGTCCCTGGGAGGAGACAAAAGGACACCCAGCACATCACAGCCAGCTTTTCTGCGAGGAATGAGAAAAAAAACAACTCCCAGGCTTGTCTTTCCTGGGGCTGATATTTCCATCTCCCAAACCCTTATGGCAGTCCTGTCCAGGCCCAGGAGTCCAGGCTGGGCTGGGAACAGAACATGCCTTGATCTGCAGCTCCACGGCAAGATGAACCCACCTGGGAGAGCGCTGTGTCTGATAACAGCGGCTGCCATTAGGTGTCACAAGAGCATCAGGTCTTTGCTCTTCCTGGGAGGTGAAGCAGTGGTGAGGCACAAGGAGGGATGGGGTGCTGAAGTGGCTCTTGGGGTGGCACCTTGGGGACAGAGATGGCCCAGGCAAGGGAGATGAGCTCTGGCTGCTGGGAGGGCACCACATGTCCTTTATGATCACACAGGATTCCCCGGAGGTCACCATGCTTCTGCCCCTGAATGATCCCTTCTGTCACCTCCTGGGTGTCCTACCCTGGTGCTGGGGACAGGCAGGAGGTGGCACCAGGTTCCTTCTGTCTCACACTTGTCCCTTCAATAACCTGCTGTGTGTTATTGCATGGAAGCAAAGGCAGAGGCTGCTCTCAAGGAAAGGCCAGTGCTTTGCTCAGCATCACAGCTCCCACTGTAGAATCCTCCCAGCGCCCAGGAGAAGCCCGGGGCTGAGACTTGTTTGAAAACCCAGGACATTCCTCCTCGTTAGGATGTATCCAGCTGTGGAGGCTGTGAGAGCACAGCTGGGCAGGCTCTGGGTGTTCACCTACAGAGGGATGGATGCTCTGGGATTTGTCCCCTGCTGGGATTCCCACTCCTGGCCCCATGCCACCTCCCACTGCCCCACACCAGGGACAGGTGCCATGCTCAGATAATCTTCCAGGAATTTGCAATTCTTCCCCAAAATGCCGTTTGCCTCTTTTCATTTTGCAACACGACCAGAAACAATGCAGCGTCCGAGACTCACGCCTTGATAAAGCACCACTGGGAAAAGCCTTTCTCTCCTCTGCAACGCCGGGCACGAATCTGCGGCGAGCTGATAAAGTGTAAAACACGCTTTTCCTTGGGGGAAGGACCGGAGCAGGAGCCGCCTCCGGGAGAATCTCCCGCTGGCCGGAGGGGACCGAGCGGGAGAGCCCCGAGCGCTGGGCTGGGACACGGGCCCGGCCCCGGGTGACCTCCCAGCATCGGGTGACCTCCCAGCATCGCGTCACCTCTTCCCTCTCGGAGGAGCTGAGTTCATGTCTGGCCTCTCCGGAGCTGGGGATCGCTCCTGTCCGTGCCATGTGCCGGGGTGACAGCAGCGGCGGGGTGGGCACTGTATCGGGGTGTATCGGGATGTATCGGGGTGTATCGGGGTGTGCCGGGCACTGCGCACCCCGAAGGCCGAGGTGCCGGACTCGCAGCGCTCGGTGCCAGCGGCTCGGAGGCTCGCCGAGGGGCTGGCGGCCTGGGGATGCTTTCCCGGTGACTCACAGCATTCCTCGCAGGTCAGCGGCGGCCGCACGACACCCCGACAGCCCTCGCCGCCCCTGGCCCCTGCCTGAACTCCGCTGGCAAAGCAAATTTCCCCCCGAGCCACATGCCGGGGTTCCTCCGGGTTCCTCGGGGTTCCTCGGCCACGCAGCTGCGGGGACAGGGGGCACAGCGGGGTCCCCCCCCCCCGGTGGCCCCGCGAGAGGATGGGGACAGGGGACAGAGCTCATGGGGGTGTCTGCACTGGTAAAGTGACCTCTCTGTGGCCCGGGCTCTTCCCCTTCTGCCAGTTCTGCAGAACCCCGAAGAGGAACGGGCTCCCCACAAACTGCCCTGGTGCAGCCCCGACTCTGAGCGCTCCCTGAGCACTGCCCAGCTCTGTGACTCAGTTTCCCTTTGCTGGGGTGAGGAGAAGCGGTGCTGACCCCTCTGATATACAGAGATGAGAGGGCTCCCACTGCTTCACCCCACCAGCTCTTTTTGGGAGCATCCCAGCCCATCTACTGCTTGCATTTCCCCCCACCCAATGAATTTCCCTTTATCTTTTCAGCTTGACCTCTTTGAATTCTTTCCTGCCCTCCCTCAGGGTGCTTCTCCAGCACAATTCTGCATCCCCCTACCCTCAGCCATCCTGTTCTGTTGCCACCCGTGTTTCATGTCACGAGTGGGTCAGTTCTCCTCAGCCGGGACCGGGGCAGGATGAGTGCGAGGAGCGGAGCTGGTGGCAGTGAAGTGGCCCCGGGACACGGGAGCCCCGGCGTGGCCACGACCCGCCCGCTGCCCGGTGCTCAGCACACAGGAATGCCGTGAGTTTGCAAAGTGGTTTCAGCGAGACGTTATCTAATGGAGGAGGAGGAGGAGGGTGGATTAAGCCAAACCCACAGCACCGGCTTTCAATTAAACCGAGTGAATTTACGGCTTCTCCTGACACAGTAAACACACGCTGCCGGGGTCCTGACCCGGCATTTCCCCTCCGTGCCCCGGCAGGCAGAGGGAGCAGCCTCCTGCTCGTCCTGTGGCAGCCAGGAGCCCTCTGGGCTGGGCTCTGCATTATTCATCACCTCGCAAAGGGCAGGGAAATGCAGGTGATGCTGCGGTGGGCACCGAGCCCCAGACCTGTCCCACCTCGGGCCTGCAGGGGTGGGGAAGTGATGGGGGAGTGATGGAAACCTGGGAGAAGCAGCGGCCCAGCAGCTGGGAGTGATGCAGCCCCAGGGATCAGGGTAACAGCAGCACCCCGGGATGGAGGGTGCTGTGCTCCCACGGACGGGGGATGCTCAGTGACCTTCCCTCAGCAACTTCACTCCATGTCCCCACATCAATCCTGCCATCCCCGTGCCTCAGTTTCCCCCAGGAGCTGGGAAGGCTGCTGGGTGTGGTGGCAGAAGGGTGAGCTGGGCAAGCTGGATGAGCCAAGACAGGATCTTGCAAGCAGGGCTGGGAGCATCCTGGTGGCACTGCAGACCAGGGCTGGGTGTGAGGTGCTCCAGCACGTGTGCAGGTCATGCCTGGCATCCTCTGCAGCCACCTCTGCTGCCTGAGCTGGGGCACTCAGCAGCAACCCTTCAGCCCTGCCCAGCTGCAAAGGGGTCCAGTGATGCCACATCCCCCCAGCCCAGCACTGCTGGGGCACCTGAAGACCCCCAGCCCTTTTGTCTGTGTTGGAGGAGCTCTGGGCATCTGCAGGTGCCTGGCTTTGGGAGGAGAGGCTGTGGGTCAGTGACACTTGGAGCAGTGCAGGCACCTGGCCAGGAGCGTAATGGAGGAGCCCAGCAGGGCTGCTGGGGTGACGTCCTGGCACTGCTGCTGACGTCCAACAGAGGGAAAAGCCCTCCCTAGAGCAAATAAGCATCGGGGCTGTGCAAACCCGGCTTGGCGGGTGCCTCTGGGCAGGTATCTGGGTCCCATCTGGCCGCTGTTTACCTGCCTGCTGGAATCCACCCTGCAAACTTCCTCCTTGGACAGAGCAAAGAGCTGAGCTCGGCCATGCCCCGGCCCCACAGCGAGGACCCTGGAAGCCCAGACCCTGATGGAGACCCTTTGCTCCCACACAGGGTAGTGCAGAGTGGATCCCAGTGGGGTTTGGGAGGATTTGAGCACCAGCTCCTGCCAGGTTTCCAAGCCTGCAGCCAAACCCTGTTAGCACCGTTAGCTCCACACAGCCCTCAGAGCTGCAACCCAGCAGTGTCCAGGGAGCTGCTGGGTCCCTTTCCAGAAGGGTTCAGGCAAGTCATGGCATTCCCAGCACTGCCTCAGTTTCCCTGTCAGCCTGTCCCTCCCTGACCCGCGGCAGTGGCTCCCGCAGCGTGCAGGGACCTGCCACCATGCAGGGAGGGGACCGTGCTGGGTGCACCCGACTGAGGCAGGACCCTGCCTGCCACTCCCCTGCAAAGGCAGCCGCGATTTCTCAGCACCTCCGTGCACACAGGAGCCACTGGATGCTCTGTCCTGGGCACAGGGTGACCAAGAATCCCAAACCCATCCTGTCCCATCCTGATCTTTGCACTGAGGTCCTCCACCCACCCCAGGGAACAGGGGGAGCAGGGAGTGCACAGCCACAAGCGCAGCTCCGTGGTTCAGCACAGCTCGTGAGCCCTTTCCTGCTGCTCCCAAGGTGCTGAAGGACCCCCCAACTTCTCCTCACTCCCCAGTCCAAGTGCTGCAAAGGGGGTTTCCAGCACAGCCCTCACTGCTTGGATGGATGGATGGATGGATGGATGGATGGATGGATGGATGGATGGATGGATGGATGAACAGACAGATCAACAGTGAGGCTGAGGCCCAACACATTCCATTACACCCTGCGGTGAAACATATCCACACTCTCACTCTTGCAGTGCTCAGGACTTTGCCACTTCTGGAAAGGGGGGAAACTGAGGCAGGGAAGGCAGGTGATGGAAGTTGGGCGGGAGGGATGGTGACAGAGCAGGGAGGGAGCCCCAGCCCTCCCTCCTGTTGTGAAAGCAGCTGGTTATCAGAGCGGGTGTCACACTCGGAGCGAGCGGCTTCCAGGAAAGGAAGGAAGTGTGGGGTCACCCAGCCCCGCTGCCGCCCCTTTCCAGCAAACAGCCAGAGCCTGCTGATAATGGGGCTGTGCCACCAGCCACCCAGGAATTCAGAGCCAATGCCCACACATGCTGCCCTAAATGCGGGATTTTCCCCGTTTCCTCTCCCACAAAAGCAAGAGTGGTGCTGGTGCAGCAGTGGATTGTGCTGATGCTGCCTGACTTGAGCAGCATCACATCAGCAGCAGCCCAGTTCCACTCCAGAGACCCTTACTGGTAGGAACTGGGAGTCACCGGGCTGGGTTTGCTCCTGTGCCGTGCCAGGGGGTGTGGAAAGGTGCTCTGGGATGTGTTTCCCACTGGGCTGCCCTGGCACAAGGTGGAGAACCCCGTTGCAAGGCTGGATGGGGTGTGGGGTGTGATGGGGAGCTGCTGCTCCCACATCCCTGGGCCTCTCCCAACACCTCCCACTGGACACTGAGCTGGAGGCCACAAACCAGTAGGATCCACCACAGTAAGGGTGCCCTGCAGCAGCAGCAAGGCAGGATCAGACCCCCTGGCACCATCCTGCCTTGCAAAGTGGCCCAGGAGGAAGCAGGAGCCTGGAACCTGCTCCTCCCCGATACTGGGAATAATTACATGATTATGAGATTTGGAAGCAAAGTGCAGATTAATCTCTGATCTTGTTAGTCCGTGTTTTACCATCTGCTTTGTGCAGGCAGGACAAGCCCTCGTCCCACACTGGGGAAAGGCAGTGGGGACCCCTGGGGAGAGACGAGTCCCACAGAGCAGTGGGTGCTTTGGGAAAGGGGTGGATGGGGACCGAAGCACCTCAGGACAAGCGGATGCCACCCAAGGCAGCAGCTGTCATGCACAGCCACCACAGCCCCGATTCCTGGAAGCCAGACTGGATCCGGCTCGGCACACACGGGGCCGGGCTGTGCTGGGACTCCTCCTTTGGCCAACAAGGGCAGGTGACAGCGATGACGGTGATGGAGGGGGCTGCCGGGAGGGAGACGGCAGAGTTCAAACCGCAGGGAGAGGTTTGTAATTGTCCAGGTGGGATACAGAGATAAAGAGGAGGGAGAGAATGCAGCGGGTCTGTGGCAGAGTGGGGGATGACCCCACACTTCCCGGGCTCCTCGGGGGCTCCCCCCTTTTCCTCCATTCAGGAAGTTTTTGCCAAACAGGGAGGGCAAGACCTGTCTTTTGCTGTGCTTGTGCCAGGAGATTTTTTTTCCTGCTGCAGCAGCCCAGGTGCAGTCAGGCCCAGCCTTTGCAGCAGCGTCCCGTGGAGATGGGGATGGGTTTCCATCGGGATCTTGCCAGGATGGGACAGCACCACTGAGTCCCTCTGGCACCGAGAGCTGGTACCTGTGTGCCATGGGCACTGAGGGGTCTGGGGGTGCCAGGTCCCAGTGACCTCTGAGCTGCTCGCGGGGCTGAGCCCCAAACCCATCGCCCATCCCGGGGGTGGCCGCTGTGACCTGGCCAGCCCATCTCCCCACCACCCAGCCCACGTGGCGATTCAGCCTCCTCCAGCCTGGAACCAGCATCCGTCCCTGCAGGAGCATCCCGGGAGCCTCCTCTTTTCCAGCCGCAGACAAAAACCTTCCCCGCTCTCCCCACGCTCCGCGGCCGCGTGTCGGCAAAGGCTCGGGAGAAGATGAAAGGGATTTCCCGGCTGACCTCCTCACCCCGCACTATTTGCACCTCCTTTCCCGCACGCAGACAGGCATTTTTCCCATGCTCAGGGGGTCAGGGCCCTCCCTGCACTCCAGGACGGAGCAATGCCAGGAATGTACCTGGGAATAGGCAGAGTTTTGCAGGGTGGAGGGGGAAGAGCAGAGCTGAGCACCCTCCTGTCCACAGTTAGCCACCAACATTTGTTCTACAACCTTTAAAAGGTGCTTTTCTTGTGCAAATGCTCCGCAGGAAGAAACCTGTTAAGTGGGGCAAGTAAAGCTGCACTCAGCCCGAGCCTCGGGTGTAAATGTATTTTGTGTCACTGGGCCAGGTCCAAGTCCCCAGGATTTGGGGTCTCAGGGGTCTCACCTGGGGACAGGGTCCCACCAGAGTGGCCAACAGTGCAGGTGCACCAGCTCAGCCTCCTCCAAACAGCACTCAGCTGATTCAAGCCGTGTCTTCCTTCTCCTTGCCCTTTCATCCCCTTTTTTGGGTGGAATAAACCCATTTTCCCACTGCAACCTCACAGGAGCTTTCTGGCTTCCCTGTGCCTCAGTTTCTCTGGGTTAAATCAGGGAGAACAGCCTGTCCCCAGCACACACCCTCTGGAAGGGGAGCCCAGCTGCCCACAGCACATTCCAGTGCCTCTGCCATTGTCCCAGGGTGGGCAGCCTGGTTGGATCCTACAGTTTCTCTGGGCCCAGCTTGGAATCTGCACTTCCACCCTGCAACAATCCCTTCAATCTCCTAAGAGAGATGGAGATATGGAATAACACAGGAGAAATGTGGTTCCCTTTATCCCTCCCCACCCTGACCTTGCATCACCCAGGATAACAATAAAGGGGAAATGAAAATGAAGTGTTTTGGGACAAAACCTGGGCCCCAGCTCAGGAGGTGGTGGGATGATGCCAGGAGATGCCCAGGTCCGAGGGCTGCTCCCCTCACCCAGCAGGGTACAAGCCCCACGCTGGGGGGGACAGGCTGTGTCTCTGTGCCCCCTCCCCACTCCTTTATCTCCCTTCTCCCTGCTCTTTCTCCAGATGACACAAACCCTGTGCACAGGGATGATCCTGATCTGGGTGTCTGCACCTCAAGGTGACAGAAGGGTGAGAAACCTCCTGGAGCCACAGGAGGACCCGTGGGGAAGGCAGGATGAGCACCCCAGGACACGCCACGTGTGCAGGGGACCGGCTCCTGGGACCCCTCACCCCGCTGTGCTCTCGGGGAAGGGATGTGGGTGGCACATGGCATCCCCACCATCACCCCATGCATCCCACTTTCCCCTGGTGCTCTCGGTAGGAGGGTTTGCTTGTAAACAGCAGCCCCTGGGTAACACTTCTAATCCCTCTCTTGGCTATTATTCATCCCCAGCTAACCTTAAAGCCTCCCCCTTTTTCTCTGCGAGGCACCCCCAGAGAAGAGGAAATTCCTCAGCCCTGACGTGATGTGAAACACGAGCGGCTCGGCCCCAGCCGCCCCCTTCCCTGCTCCAACCTACCCGGGCCATTTCCCAACCCAGGTTTCCCTGTAGCATCCCACTCCCCCCCGCTCTTTTTTTTTTTCTTTTTTTCTCTTTCTTTCCCCAACCACCCTTTTCTGCTTTAGACATTGTAACCCGAGAGGCTGGAAATGCAGCTCCTTTCATCTTCCATTTCCCACATCCTGAGAGTCTGGGGAGAAGGAGCCCACCCAGATGATGGAATCCCAAATATGCGGCTCCTTCCACCTCCCCATCCCCTCCGCCGCCCCCCCGTGAGGCTCTATTCACAAAGCAGATTAGCCATGCTGCCGCCTCCCCGCACACCTCGCCCCAAAAAGCCCGCGAAAAAGCCAACACACACACACAAAAAAAAATCACAATTATTTAGAAGAAATCCCCACGGCTGCTCCTGCTGGGGAGCGGGATCGGTCTCAGCATCTCCTGCCCCGCTCTCAGGTCCCATCACTCTCCTCAATCGGTGGGAATTGGCACCCAAAGTCCTGGGATGGGTGATGGCTGAGAGGGGTTTTGGGGAGCTGCAGAATTCCTCCCTGTGCTCGGGTGATTCCAGCCCCACGATGTGGAGTGTCCCAAGCTGTCACTGCTGGGTCTGGGGGGACCCTGGGGGTGAGAATTCATGATCCAAACCCGCGGGATCCCAGCCCTCCTCTCTCTGGGGGGACACCATGTACCCAGGGATCGGTCTCATCCTGCAGGGATGTCCCTCACCTGCACTGCCAAGACACTGAGGAATGCACACACACTTTATTGCATCTCCAAATGTGATGTGAGACCCCAGAGCACCTTATTATGACTGTGGGGGTGACTTTGAGCAGGTGATGACACGCTGGGGGTGTCCCAGCCCTGCCAGGGTGAGGGCAGCTCCCTCTGCCTGGCCGGTGTCACCAGGAATTGCTCACGGTGTGTAGGTGGGAGCATCCTCAATCCCCGACTCTCCTCACCTCTCACCTCTCCGGGCTGCGACAAGCCCTGGGTGGGCAAAGAGCTTCGGGCTCTCCTCATGGGCATTGCTGAGATGCCTCAAATCCCTTTCCCAGATTCTATCAGGTGGAGAGAGCCGGGTGCCCGTCAGAGCATCGGGAAGGTTTCGGGCTTCCCCCGGGGACCCGCAGGTCGGTGCCGTGCTTTGCCCCACGCCCTGGGCCAGCCGGTTCCGCGGGCAACCGAGCCCAGGGAGCCACGGGCAGACTCAGCCAAGGTCACGCAATGACTCAAAGCTGCTGGTGGAAAACCACAGCCCTTGTGTGTCACGGCGTTAATGGCCCCGCATCCTCCCCTCCCTGCCCCAGCCACGTCCCCTCGGCCGGGGGATGCTCGTGGGGCTGACACGGGGCCGCGCTCCCGGCGTGGCATTGACCTTGCTGCTTTCTTCCAGGACATCAGTGGAAAAGCTGAATTATAACCCCTCACCCCAGGCGTTCCTGGGGAGCAAATCGCCTCTCTCTCCCCGCGCTGGGTATCGCCCTGGCCCTCCCCGTTTTCACCTATTTGCTAATTGTGCTGGCGGGGAAGGCGAGGGGGAGGAAATACAAAAAGTAAACTGCGAAAGCAACACTGCAGCTCCAAGGGCCCAGCACAGCAATCAAGCGATAAAGCAGTAATTAAGCCTGATTATCATGCAAGGCAGCCCCGGTTAGACTGGAATGCCACTGAAGAGCCTGAAAGCTGCCGGGATTGTTTGCAGGGCTCAGAACTGATCTTTTGATGTCTGCTGGGAGCTCCTCTCCCCCAGACCTGCCATCAGCTCCATATGCCACCCCGAGGTCCCGTTTCTCCTCGGGCATGGTCCTGGTTGAGTTTTTCCTCCTTGAATGCCCTGCGGAGTCTCCTCTGGGCTGCAAACTGCTCCCCGAGGGCTCACGGCGAGAACTGGGGCTGCTCCAGGGATGGACGGGGCAGTGCTGGCCAGGGCAGGACCCGCAGGACATCCCTGTGTCCATGCAAGGGCAAGGTGTGCTTGGGGATGTGCGCTCCTCTCCTGCAGCCCCATCCCAGGGGAAGAGAGCTGGGGAGAGAAGTGATCCCTAGGGATGAGGGCAAAGTGGGTGAGAGCAACAGGATGGGGTTTGTTTCATTTTAGTTTGAATGCCTGACGCATCCCGCGGGCTGGCAGGGGAAAGGTGAGTATTTGGAAGGGGCTGAGGGGGAAAGGTGACTCCTAGCCCTGGTTTGGGGTCATTTTGGGAACGGCAATGCATCTGGGTGGGTTAATCTGAAAAGAGATGGGTATGGCCGGGAAGTTTGGATGCCTCGCGGCTCCACGTGGCCGGGGCATGGAGCAGAGAGCTCCCCTCGCCTCCAAGGAGTCCAGAGGGGACCCGAGCCCTGCGCCAGCAGGAAGAGACGGCGGCTGACTCAGTCCCGGGGTAAACGAGCAGCTGGGCAGGTTTACGCACGAGGATGATTTGGCCCCAGATCATCCCGCTTGCAAGACACGCTGCTCCCTCCGACGCTAATGAGCAGGTTTGGGCAGAGCTGCTTCTCCCGAGGAGTCAGGGACAGGCAGCCCCCGGGAAAGCCTGGCCGCTCAGGGCGAGCTCTGTTTGTCAACAGGTTTCCAGGGCAGCCCCTTCGGTGCCTTTCATCATCCTGGCAAAGAATTTGATAATGAGTTCGGGGCCAAATGCTAAGTCACCTCATCCCACGGCTGAGTGCCGACTGGCAGAACCAGTTGTCCCAAATGTGCCCAGGCGTCGGGTGGGAATACGGCAGGAGAAAGGCGCTGCCTGCCCCTCTGCCCCACTCTCAGCTTGCATCACCTCCAATTGCAACACTATATTAAAAAAATATATATTTTTAACAATCGTATATTTTAAATAAAGAGGAATGGAGTCGCTGGGCCAGATTCTCCACACTTTTCCCTAAATAAAAATGTCACTTTCTGGGGAAAACGGAAGGTAGATTTTCCAGTTTTTGGTCGGCTCATGCCCTGAAAGAGGATGTGTCACATTCTGGGTAAATCTAAAAGCGGCAGCGATGGTGGCGAGTCCTTCCCGCCGGAGCGAGGGCTGGGCTGCAGCTCCAAACCCCAGTTTGGGGGGTGCATCTTGGTTGGATTTAATCCTTTTTCTTAACACTAAATGGCATAGAATCTCACCAGCATTTCCAGTAAACCCCATTCGATTTCAAGCAATTCATCCCACAAGTATGTGTGGGATGCCAGGAACTCCTCGGTCTTGCTTAGGAGCAGGAGCCCAGATGGGCTTTGTCTGGAATAATTCAGCTCCCAGTGGCTGGAGCTCTTTGCTCCAAATGCTAATAGAGTGAGTAATCAGAGATCTCCATCCAGTAAATTATTTATCTTATCTCTGGAACTCGGGAAGGCATCTCAGCCAGCGACTTCTGCGGAAAAAAGAAGACGGAGGGGAAAAGCCTAAAAAATAGGGATGTTAGTCAAGACTCCCCAGCTGGAGCGGCCACATGGCCACTTTTACTGGAAAGGGGAAAAGTTCACCGCTTGGCCCGTGATGAAGCAACAACGGGGTGAGAGCCGGGGACGCGGAGCACGCGGGGAAGCGGCGATTCCCGGGAAAAGGCAGCGCGGGAACGAGCGGCCCCCGCGCGGGGGGGGGCGGGGCCAGACCGGGCCGCGGGACCCGCGCGCGCTGCACCCGCGCCCGCTCCCCATTGGCTGCGGGGCGCGGGGGGGCGGAGCTTCACAACGCAGCCACGCCCCCGG
>PYHW01009745.1:1510018-1528411 GCA_013186435.1 Turdus rufiventris | reverse complement strand
GCAGGTGGCGATTAAACGCGTGGCTCGGGACCGCATCTCGCAGTGGGGCGAGCTGGTGAGTGAGCGGGGCCAGCGGGAGAACCCGGGGCGTGACGGGCGGGGAGGGTGGAAACCGGGGGAACGCGGGTGTGGGGTCACCGGGGACGCGGAGCATCCCGGGCTGGGGAATGCCTGGCGCCGATGGAGACGGGCAGGGAGACACCGGGATGCCCAGAACCGGTGGGAGCACCCTTTGGGCAGGGGGATGGCCAGGACCGGTGGGTGCGGGCAAGGCGACACCAGAGCTCGCCGCGGGCGAGGGTAGCTCAGCCCCGCTGATTTCAGCGTGCTCGCCCCGCAGCCCGGCGGTAGCCGTGTGCCTCTGGAGATCGTGCTTCTGAACAAGGTGGGCTCCGGCTTCCACGGCGTCATCCAGCTCCTGGACTGGTTCGAGCTGCCGGACAGCTTCGTGGTGGTGATGGAGCGTCCGGAGCCGTCTCAGGACCTCTTCGACTTTATCACGGAGCGGGGGTTCCTGCCGGAGGAGATGGCGCGGGGGCTGTTCCGCCAGGTGCTGGAGGCCGTGCGGCACTGCAACAACTGCGGCGTCCTGCACCGCGACATCAAGGACGAGAACATCCTGCTGGACCTGGCCACGGGAGAGCTCAAGCTCATCGACTTCGGCTCCGGCACCTTCCTCAAGGACACGCTGTACACGCAGTTTGACGGTGAGCCCACAGCCGGGTGACGCTCCCGGTGCCGGGCATTGCGCGGCCGGGCCGGGCTCCGGAGGTTTCCCCGTGACGGGGGGGGACGGCCTGAATTCTGCACCGCTGCCAAGTTGCTGTTTGGCACGGGGAGGATGTTGTGAAACGGGAGCCGGCTCCCGGCCCTGCTGACAGCCTCCGTCACCCAGCCTGGCTCGGGCTGGGGCGGGGGAAGCCAGCGTGACAAAAACACCCCGGGGAGGGGGAGAGCAGAGGGGGGTTTGCAAAACCCGAACACCGGCCGGTTTGGTTTGTAGGGCTGCTCCTCTCCCCTTGTTTGCCTTGGTTTATAATTTTAAATTTTTTTTGCCATTGCGGGGGAAAGAGGGGGGCAAAGGCGTGGTTTTTCCCCACCCGTGGGTGGGTTTTTTTTTTCTCGCATGTAACGGCCGGGCCTTCCCCGGGCCCTGCTGCCCTCTTCTGGCACCGGCGCCTTCCTTTTACAACCCAAAGTTTGTAAACAAGAGTCACGTGCTGGCGGGAAGGCGGGCGGGTCACGCCGGGTGCCAGCGACGCCCAGGGATGCTGGGGCGAGGGGCTGAGAGCTCGTGTGTCCCGCAGGAACGCGCGTGTACAGCCCCCCGGAGTGGATCCGCTTCCACCGCTACCACGGCCACTCAGCCACCATCTGGTCCCTGGGCGTGCTGCTCTACAACATGGTGTGTGGGGACGTGCCCTTCGAGCAGGACGAGGATATCATCCGGGGACAGCTCTTCTTCCGCCGGCGCATCTCCCTCGGTGGGTACCGGCTCTGGGATAATGGGCTGGGGGAGGCAGCAGCTCCCAGGAGCTGTGGGGAGGGGGCTTCACCTCCCCTGGGTGGCTCAGGGGGTGCCATCCTGCTCTCGTCCCAAGCACAGGGTGGATGGTGAGGGTTGGGCACAGCTCAGAACCAGCACAGGGTGGACAGGAGCCTGCTCTGACTGACCACTGCCTGCTGCTTTCTCTCCCCAGAGTGCCAGCACCTCATCAAGTGGTGTTTGTCCATGCGCCCCTCGGACAGGCCGTCCTTGGAAGACATTTTCAACCATTCTTGGCTGCAGGACATTCACCTGGAACCAGCTGAGATCCACCTGCACAGTTTGATCCAGGAGCCTGACAAGTAACAGCTCCATGCAGCTCCTGGTCATAAGAAGCAAAGAAAACCAGACTTTTTCATCTTGACCATAGCACTGAGCAAGGATCCTCAGATGTTCTCAGATGGGAACGTGAACATCTTGTCCTGGAGCTGGGCTGGGGACCTGCTCTTCCAAGTTCTGGTAGCCAACATCCAAGCCAGCTGTCCTGGACTCCATCTGAATGACCTTGTCTCTTCCGAGATTTTACCTGTAATTTTTTTTGGACTGGTTTTGGAGGCTCTCAAGTGTCATCTTGACCTGCTGAATTGGATGATGAGAGGATTGGAGACCTGATTGCAAGAAAAGCTTCAATGGGGGAAAACTGTGAGGATGGCAGGGCCTGTGGCCAAGTGGCTTTCCCTTCTCACTGTCCCTTCTCGCTGTCCCCGTGCTCGTGTGCCTTCTGATTGATCTGAGCTGTGCTGGAGGAAAGACTTGACATTTCCTGCAGTGCTGCTTTTCTGAGACTCACTTGGGCCTATAGTTCCTTTTCCCTTTTCAAAAAGGAACTGGGTCAGAAGATGCTTGGGAACCAAGTGGGTTATGCCTCGCCTCCTGTGCCTCCATCCCACCCGGGTTTTCTGGGGTTCTTTGCTTCTCTGTGCCCTCACGAATGCACAAACAATGCAAACCAACAGCTGTAAATGTGTACATAGTTCTACAGGAGCAAAGCTTGATGTACAGTTGTGAATAGTGATAACATTTTGCCTTTTTTTTCTCATTTCCAGTTTTTGTTTTTAATTTATTTTCATGAATTTGTTGTTTGTTTGTTTGTTTTAAAGGAAGAGTTCTAGCCGCTAGGAAGAATTCTAGCCGCTAGGATAAGTTATTTATTTATTTATAATTCATGTGGGTTTCCAGCCCATGCCTTGCTTCTACAGCTGCTGTTCCCCCGGTTTTCCATTCGGGTTTTCCCTCTGTTTCTGTCCAGTGTCCATCCCTGGGCCCGTCGTGTTTCTGTTGCATGTCTGGTGGAGGTGTGGGGTGGCTGCTTCTCCCCAGCTGTCTGTGTACATAGTTCTGGGTGCTGTTCTTTCCTTGCCACGTGCAGATCTCAGTTTGCAGATGAATTTGGGTTTTCTCCACGGGTGTCTTGTTTGGGGCTGGGGAGGGGGGAGCTGGCCCGGGCTGTCTGCACTGTCCAGTCTGTACCTGTAACCAAGTGTGTAGTCGGTGGGTTTTGTTAATAGTTGATATTGTACAGGGGAATTGAGAAATCTTATTTTTTTTATGCGGTTTTAAATAAAAACGAAAAACTTGATGTGATGGAGACATTCCTTTGTTTGTGGGGTGGGATGGAGGATATGCTGTGAGTTGTGGGGTACCAGTGACCACACCATGGCTGCTCCAGGGACCTTGTCTCCAGCCAGACCTGACTCCAAAGATCCCAGCACGAAGCAGGACCAGGCAGTCAAAAGCACCACGGGGACAGCTGGATCCATCCCTCCACGGGGTGTTTCCAGAGCTGACTGCTCCTGGCAGCTCTCCTGGGAGAGATCAAAGAGGTGCTGAGCCCTTTTCTCTCCCATTCATCCGCAGGCTGGTGCGGAGCATGTGCTGGAGCTGGCGCGTAAACAAACATCAAAGTGCCCTTACGAAACGCCGGATGTTGTCAGACAAATTCAATTTTGGTAAGGCAGATCCTGTTGCTCCGGCTCCGTTGGGTGTTGCATGCCGGGGGCTGGTGGGTGCAGGAAGCTGCCAGCGGGCTGTCCCCACCTCCAGCCCGGCCAACGCGGAGGAGCAGAGGAAGCTGATCTGCGGATTACGAGAAGTCGGTCGCTATCAGTCAGCAGCGGTCGAGTTTTTTACCCTCCAAACTGTCAAACCCCATTTCCAGCTCTGCGGTACTTCAGGGATGTTTGTTTGTGTGTTTTCTTATCTTGGTTTGGGTTGGCTTTTTTTTTTTTTTTAAATTAGTTTACATGTGTTGAATTTTGGAGCCCTGTTTCTGCATGACCTCCTGGTGCAGCTGCTGCTGTGTGCACAGGGCTGTGTCTGCCCCAGGGAAGGGGCAGTTTTCCCTTTCAAAGGTGACTTTGCAAATCCCCAGATCTGACACAGCAAGATCCTCCTTTGCTTGGCTTGCTCCAGGGCTTTTTCTTTAATATCCTCATGTCCAGTGAGCAGTCCCCTTCCCCAGCTCACCCTGGGCTCTCCTGTCCTGCTTTGCAAGACATGAGGCTGCTAGGAGGGAAAAGGGGGTTCTTGTTGAGTGTCTTTGCCTTGGTGAAGAAAATGTTAAATTGGTTTGTTTGTTTTGCTTTTTTTCTTTCTTGCTTGCTTTTTTAAATTTTTTTTTTCCAATTTCAGCTGCATCTTTCATCTCTTTGGGGCCGCTTGAAGCAGGAAGCACCGCTCCAAACGCCGTCAAAGTTTAAGGCCTATTTTGAGATGCGGTTTGGATCTACCCTCCTCTCTTTATTTTTCCCCTCAAGACCATCCAGGAAGCCGCTCTTACACGAACACAAACATCTCCACCACACCTCCTGCTACCCCACGGAGCCCCCGAGCTCCTCGTGTGGGCACCACCAAAGCCCTATCAGAGCCTGGCTGCACTGCGCGCTGTGCCCGGCCCGCCCTTCCCCGTAAGCACTCGCGACTGTTGCGGTGTTTCTTAGAAAACTGAGCAGAAAGGCTGAGCAGCTCCCATGTGGAGCTGGGTGCTGATAGACCCTCGGCTTCCGCCTGTGGCTGGTGATTTTGTCAGCCCCAGGCTTGTGCTGCAGAGCCGGCATGTCCCCAGCAGGATCCCGCTGTCACAGGGGACCGTCCTGCTGTCCCGTGCAAGGGCTGGCTGTTGGATTGGTGTGTGTTTGATCCACAACACTCCTCAGCAGTTACCCACACACAAATCTCAGTGCCGCCAGAGCTGTGTCCCAAGTCTCTCCGGAAAAGGATCAGTGTGTGTTTGATTCCCTGAGCACCAGCTTTGCTGCACTGTAACACCTTCACGAGAACAAGAGCCACCAGATTCGTGTCCCGGGTGTCTGCCACAGGGAGACCAAAGATGGGCACTCACAGCATCAGTTGCCTGTTCTGCCCATCACTGTCACACTCAGGGCCTGGGGGAACCAAGAGCCCTTTTCACCCCTCATTTTTCCTCACTGGGAATATTTCCTGCACTTTGTGATCATCAGATATGACAGGAGAGGATGAAAACACAAGAATTATCCATTGGAGGTTACTCACTGCTTTCCCACCTCCCTTTCACAAATTTTTCTTGCTCCCCTGTGTCAGCAGGCAAAGCACCCACAATGCAGAAATTGGAAAAAAAAACAAAACAAAACAGCAATGAAGCAGAAGCATGAGGAGATTTCCTCCATCCCCAGCTAAAGTGCTTGGTGATAAAGGAAGGACCAGCCAGGAGAGTCTGGAGCCACAGCACAAGGGACATTTATGTTTTACACATCCCCTTCTGGGTATGGGAGATGAGCAAATTTCTGCCGTGGCTGGAGAAAGGTAGATGAGCACCAAGGGGAAAAGGCACCTGGGGAGCAGGGGCCAGGCTCACCGCAGGGACCTGAAGAGCCAGAAACTCGGAGGTGGCACCTCACCACCTCCCTGTCCTGAGGAAAACATCCAGCTGCCCTCCAGGCACTGCCTCAAACCCTTTGGCCTTCTTGGCACAGTGAGTCACAGGAGCTATTTTGGACTCCTGCCTTAGGTCGAGGTGAATTATCAGCAAACCATGTGTCCCACGGCTCCAGCTCCCCGGGAATGAACCCTTGTGGAAATCAGACTCTTGAGTGCTTTGCCAGCGGCCTGTGTGGCAATAGCATCATCTCCATGTGGGGAAACTGAAGCACAGTGACCCAATTCGCTGGAGATCTTTTGTGGTGGAGCCTGGGTTCACCTGCTTTCCCCTGCCCTCTTTCCTCAGGCTGAGATTTGCTGCAGGAGCTCCCAGCTTTAATCCCTCGATGTCCCCACGTCCCCTGAGCAGGGGATTGAATCCTGCAGGAGCAAAGACCAAAGCCCTGCCCCCTCTCAGTGTGAAACCAGGGTGAAACTGGTCCCTTGCCAGGCCCCCTGTGACAACAAGGGGGGCAGGTGCTGGTTTCAGGCACCTGGAGCCCCACTCAGGACTAGAGTCTCATGGTCTCATGTTTTGGGGTTTACAGTGACTGTTCCAAGAGCAGATCTGCACTAACCCTGCCTTCTGTGACACATCGAAACTGATCACTCAGCCTTCGAGTTGGTGGGGGTTTTAAAGAGGAAAAAACACTTTATTCACCATAAAAAACCCCAAACCAACCGCAAAACCTTTCCACGTGTAAAGTTGAGTCAAATTTAGCAGCTTCAACTAGAGAAACATATTTTGAAAGCTCTAATGGGAGTGTTTCTTTCATCTCTTTCCAAGCTTTTGGTCCCCTACCTCCAGGGTAATATTTTTGTGTCCTTACTCACTGGGTTTATTACAGTTAGGAGGGGGTTAAGCAACCCCAAAAATGAAACAACAGCTCGTATTACAAACAGCAACACTTCTGTAGCCCACTAATACCGCAGAGCCACGTTTGTGAGTACGAGGGGCAAGCGAGTGTCGGGAAGGAGATCTCACCCGCTGAGAAAGCTGTGAGAGAAACACAAAGCGGCAAAATGTCACTTCGGGTCACCCCAAATTCTCCATCTCTCTCCCTGAAACGGGCGGGCAGGGCTGGGGCCCTCAGCATCAGCACAGCCCCAAGGGAATCCAGCCCTGCTCTGCCAAGCGTGCAGCACGGATGTGCCGTGGCAGCCCCAGGGTCGGTGCCAGGCTACTCCGAGGAGTAGTTTACTCCCTGTAAGGTGCCCACACTCGCAGGGCTGCACACACAGGCCCAGATGTGTGCAGATCGCCCCTAAAGCACGCAGATCTGGCTCCATTCAGCCCAGTTTGGCTCCTCGTTAACCAACCCTGCCGTAATCGAGGTGCGCTTGTGAATGCCAAGCACTTGGATTTCACCCTCCGGGTGGGTGTTCTCGCCTTTGGGGAGCGGAGCAGGATGTGGGCAGAGCAGACAATGAGCCCCCCCACCCTCGCCAGGGCGGAGGGCTCACTCCTCTGTTGCTCTAGCAGGGTGTTTCCAAACAAAACCCTGATAACGGCAACACGTGGAGCAGGAGAAGATGATGATGTGTGAATTGCCTGGAAGAGCGGGAGGGGAAACTCCAGCAAGGATCCCTCCTCAGACGGGGGAGGAACAGCAAAGCCAGCCCAGCCTGCCTGCAAGGAGGGGACGGCAGGACCCAAAAGAGCTCTGTAGTGATTCACAGATGCTAAAAGTGACCCTGGACAGACGGACGGACTGTCCGTGCTCGGATGGTTCCCATTTCCCAGAGTTTGCAGCCGCCTTACGGGATGAGGGGATGGGTGATAACATTGTTGGATGTGTTATATGTGACAAATATCCCAGGGGTTTTGAACTCCGGCTGGAAGGAGCGGCGTCTCCACCCAGCTCCTTCCTGGAATCTTCGCAAGTCCAACACAACCCCTCTGACCGGGAGGGCAGTGCTCTCCCTGCAGCTGGGTACCCTCAAATTTGCTATTTTTGCCAGCTCTGAAGTTTCCTTTCTCCGCTTCAGCTTCGGGATGGGAAAAGGAACCGATTCTTCTGTCTCGAGTTTCATTCTCGTTCAGAATCGAAAGCTGCTGGAGATGCTGGGCTCGTTGTCAGAGAGCCAGGGCTCGCCCTGCCCCCTGAAATATCTCCCTGTACTCTGGAGCGGGTGATGGGAAGAGCAGAAAGCGCTGGCTCGGGGACAGCCGGCAGGTGCCTGTGCTGAGGCACCGCCACGAGCCCGTGCCGCCCTCTGCTGTCAGTCCCAGCCTCCCCAAACGGGCGGGTTTGCAGAAAACCCCCTCATTTTGAATATTTATTCCTTTTTTAAAAAAGTGTTTCCAGCCCTACCGTGTCCTGAAAGGCTTTTTCACCCCTAGGGCTTGGTCGACCTGGTCACGGTCAAGGTGAAATTTGTGTTCAGGAAAGGGCTGGACTCAGTGCTCTGGTTTAGTTGTCAAGCTGGGGAACAGTCAAAGGTTGGACTGGATGATCTCAGAGGTCTTTTCCAGCCTAAATAACTCTGTGGTTAAATTCAGTCGTGGCACATTCCTCTAGACCCAAAGTGCAGGTGAGGCCACCATGCTCTGGAGGTTCCCCCTTGGCTGGGGACGATGGAATTAATTCTTCATCCACTGCCAAGTTGCTGTTTGGCAGGAGATGGATGTTGTGAAACAGGAGCTCCTGGCTCTGCTGACAGCCTCGTCACCTACACTGGCTCTGGTGGGGCCGGAGCTGGAGCCAGTGTGACAAAAACCCCCTTGAAAGAGCAGCAGGGGCATCTTCAAAACCTGGGCTCTGTCTGGTTTCATTTGCAGGCACAAAGAGCTTGGGCTGCTCCTCTCGCCTTGTTTGCCCTGGCTCATTACTGGGGTTTTTTGACCACTGAACGGGAGGATAAACACAGGGTTTTTTTCCTACCCATGGGTTGGGTTTTTTCCTTGCATGTACACTCCAGGCCTTCCCCAGGGTTGCATTGCCCTTTTCCAGCACTGTGAACTTCATTTCACACCCCAGAGTTTGTTACCAAGACCCAGGGGTAGGACAGAAGGCAGCAGGTCCTGCCATGTGCCCCTGGGCAGCTCCTGCCTCCCCAGGGATGCTGGGGCGAGGGGCTGAGAGCTCGTGTGTCCCGCAGGAACGCGCGTGTACAGCCCCCCGGAGTGGATCCGCTTCCACCGCTACCACGGCCACTCAGCCACCATCTGGTCCCTGGGCGTGCTGCTCTACAACATGGTGTGTGGGGACGTGCCCTTCGAGCAGGACGAGGATATCATCCGGGGACAGCTCTTCTTCCGCCGGCGCATCTCCCTCGGTGGGTACCGGCTCTGGGATAATGGGCTGGGGGAGGCAGCAGCTCCCAGGAGCTGTGGGGAGGGGGCTTCACCTCCCCTGGGTGGCTCAGGGGGTGCCATCCTGCTCTCGTCCCAAGCACAGGGTGGATGGTGAGGGTTGGGCACAGCTCAGAACCAGCACAGGGTGGACAGGAGCCTGCTCTGACTGACCACTGCCTGCTGCTTTCTCTCCCCAGAGTGCCAGCACCTCATCAAGTGGTGTTTGTCCGTGTGTAATGAATTGATAAATGGAGTAAGTTTTAAAAAGGAAATTTTGTGTGTAATGAGAGTGGTTATTTTTATCCTTTTTTTGAGTCCCAGAATGGTTTGGGTGGAAAGAGATCTTAAAGGTTATCCCGTTCCACCCGTGCCATGGCAGGGACATTTTCCACTGTCCCAGGCTGCTCCAAGCCCTGTCCAACCTGGCCTTGGGCACTGCCAGGAATTCAGGGGCAGCCACAGCTTCTCTGGGCACCCCGTGCAAGGGCTGCCCACCCTCACAGGGAAGAATCCTTCCCAATATTCCATCTAACCCTGCCCTCTGGCAGGGGGAAGCCATTCCACTGTTGTTCCAGACCCTGGTCCAAGGTCCCTCTCCAGCTCTCCTGGGGCCTCTTTAGGCTCTCAGGCATCCGCGGAGCCTTCCCTTCTCCAGGCTGAACATTTCCCAGCCTGACTCCAAAAAAAGATTTCAACCTCTTTTCGCGGGCGCTTTTCCCGGGCGGTTTCCACGTCACTCTCCCCGCCCCGAGCCAAGATGGCGCCGCCGGGGGCGCTGAGGCGGCCGGGGATTGTCTGCAGCACCCACTGCGCTCGCTGGGCGGCGCCAGCGAGAGCAGGGCCGGGCCGCTAGTGCGCATGCGGTCATTGCCCGTGAAGCAAAACTATATCTCCCGGCATGCACCGCGAACCCCGCCTGGCCGTCAGGCGGCCTGGGGACGAAAGACTCCAGTTCCCGGCATGCTGCGGGGAAGGAAACGTGAGCACGTGACTCAAGGCTTCGCTGCTTTCTGACCCTGCGGGGACACCGTCCCGTCCGGCGAACCCGGAAGTGCCGCCGAGCCCCGCGTGGGTCGCACATGGCACCGCTCGGCCCCCCTGCCCTCCTGGCCCCCACACTGCGCCCGGCTCTCCCCGCCCTCCCGGTGAGCCCTCAGCGCCCTCCCACCCTGCCTCTGTCCCTTCTCCCTCAGTGTAACGGCAGCCCGACGCCGTTGGGCCGTTCTGTCGCTGCATTGACTCACGCCGGCTCTGGTACCGGCAGCTCCGGCCCGTCCATCATCAGCCATCCCTGCCCAGGGCGGGAGCGTTACCCTCAGCTCCCCACAACCCACACCGGGACTCCCTCTGGCCGCACCGGGGGTTCCTCCAGCCCCGGTCACAGCTGGAGCCCGGCAGGAACGCGCCTCAGTGTCACCTCCTGTGTCACCTCCTGTGTCACCTCCCTCACAGCCTGGCTCGGGGCAAAGGGAGGGCAGAGGAGCCCTCGGGTGTTTGTGCAGTCCTGGGGCAGATCCGAGGGAAAAGCTGCTCGGGAGGCACCAAAACCCACGCGGCGAACAGGGAGGGGAGGAATCCAGCTGGGGAAGCCCGGGACCTGCGCCCAGTGAGAAGGTGGCAGGGACAAACGGGCTCGGGCGGCACCAGGGGAGGTTTAGGTTGGATAGTAGGGAAAATTTCTCCGCGGAAAGGGTTTGCCAGTGGTGGAGTCCCCATCCCTGGCGGGATTGAGGAGCCGTGTGGATGTGGCACTTGGGGACACGGGTTGGGGGTGGCCTTGGCAGTGCTGGGGCATGGGCGGGCTGTGATCTCAGGGTGCTTTTCTAGATTTAACCATTCTCTGTATTTTGTGGACCCAGCAATCTCTCTACAAGACAGTTTCCCAATTTCCTGACAGTGTATCCACTACAAGGACAAACATTCCCCTTCTGACTGCTGCCAAACAGCAATCTCTGGTTTATTATCCTGCATTTTAGACTACTGAAGTATTTATTGTATTTGTTGATTTACTTTAATAAAATACATAAAGCTTTGCTTGTGTTTTCTCACAAAACCGATTTTGTGACGAACAACCGTCTTACTTCCACATGACTGCAGTGTGTGGTTAATTATAGAAACAAGAACTTTGCACACTAGTGCAATTCTTTGGTATTTGTTTTTTTTTTCCTTCAGCACAGAATTGTTTGTTGACAGTTTTTAATGCATAACTGAGCACCAGATTAACTTCCATGGAGCCCTGCAGTATTCTCAGGTATGGGATTTTCTGCAAAAGAGCTGGAAAGGCGGGAGAGTTAAGATTTCCAAGTTACTTTTGGGTAGCTGGGCTGGTTTCCAGCCAGGTTGTCAGAACATCCCTGGGACTGGAAAACCCCAGACAAGTCCCCAGTGCTCCTGGAGCCCTGGAGAGTAAGGCAGGGACCTGCTGGAGGCAGCAGAGCACTTTTTAAAGCACTGCTCTGAGAGCTGAGAGTCTCCAAGGTGCGTTTGGTGCCTCTACCGAGGATTTCCTGGGGCATCCTGGTGGGAACGTGGTTTGAGAGGAAACAGGTGATGCTCAAACTGTGGCATTTTGGGGGCAGCCTGGCTGTCTTGAAGGCTGTGGGGACATCGTGAGAGAGGCCCCAAGTGCTCTCCTCACTGCCCACAGCACGGGGGAAACTTTTGAGTGTATCCCAGACTCAGCAGAGCTGGGCTCCCTGTCAAACGTTCTCATTGTCTGCGCATTGTCCAGACGCTAATAAATCACTTTGGAGTGTTCCCCCTTCCCCAACGCACCGTCTTTAATCACAGGAGGGGAATGCGAGGTGCAAAGCGCCTCTGCCCTCGACTGCCACACCAGGGGACACCGGGGGACACCCAGCCTGCCTTCGGTGAGCACGGTGCCCTAGCTCTGCCCGTGGGCAGCGCAGCAGGGCCTGGACTGGCTCCTCCTAAAACAGCAAGCGTGAGCAAGGTCCACTAAGTATAAATTAGTGCAATAAGTGTAAAAAAAGTGTAAATAGATCAGGGCAAACGTGGGTAAAGAAACGCCAAGAACGGGAAAAAAGGGGCAGAGCGGCAGCTCGGAGCTGCAGCACCGCCACCAACCGCCAGGGGGAGACAGAGCGCGGCCCCGCCGCACCGGGGGACAGGGGGACAACGAGGGACGGGGGGACAACGGGGACACCGAGGACAGCCATGGCGGTCCCGTGTCCCCTCCCCTGCCGCCGGGACACAGCGGACCCGGCCCAGACTTCCGAGGTGCGGCCGCGGTTCCCCAGCGCTCCGAGACGCGGCCGCGGTTCCGCGGGCGGCGCTGCTGCAGTACCGACTGTGGCCACGGGAGGGCGCGCGGGGACCGGGCCGGGGGCGCGGCGCTCAACTTTGAAACTGCCAAAAACTCAGATTTGACACCAAAAATTCTGAGATTTTGCACCAAAAACCTCTGAGATTTTACACTAAAAACTCCGAGATTGGACTCCAAAACCTCTGATACTTTACACCAAAAACTCTGAGATTTTTACACCAAAAACTCCGATTTTACACTAAAAAATCAGAGATTTTACACCAAAACCTATAATTTTACACTGAAAACTCTGATTTTACACCAAAAACTCAGAGATTTTACACCAAAACCTCTGATTTTACACAAAAAACCTCAGATTTAACACCTAAACCTCCAAAATTTTCACCAAAAACTCAGTGATTTTACACTAAAACCCCTGATTTTACACCAAAAACTCTGATTTTACACTAAGAACTCTGATTTTACACCCAAACCTCTGCTTGTATACCAAAACCTCTGAATTTACACCTTCAGACACATCCACATTTCGCACACCTGTCAAACTCTTCTTGCTCTTTCCTTCCCTGTTTGCTCCCCTTTCTGTATTTACACACTTCCTTGGAAAAATGTCACTGGAATGAACAATTCCTGTCACATTGCTTCTCTTCCACATTGGTCCCCAGAGCCTTTCCCTGCAAAACCAACAAATTTCCATTCCCAACTCTGATCTCAGAGTTGGTTTGGGGGCACTGGGGTGGGGTTTGAGGATGTCTCAGGGGTTTTGGGACTCATCTGAGTTGGTGCTTAAAGGGAGGAGTGGCAGAAAGGGAGGAAAGGGGAGGCAGAAAGAAAAAAAGAAGAGTGATGGGACAAGGAAAGGTGAATTTTTAAGTTGGGGGGAAGAGGGAAAAGGAGAAATGGGGGGCAAGTGTGAGGGGAAAGGAGAGGGGAAAAAAGGATGGGCAGGAAAAATGAGGGTGAGACAGAAGGGAACAAGGACAGAATTAAGAAATCAAGTGGGGAGAGGAAGGGAAGAGGGGGCAAAAAGCAGGTGGGAAGTAAAGAAAGGAGGGAAAAGGAGGAAGGGACTGGGAGAAGAAATCAATGAGGCCGAGGAGCTGCCCTGTGGATACCCCAGGCAGCGTCTCCCCCTTCCCAGGGCTGTGCAGAGGAAAGGATGGATCTGAGTGAGAATTCAGAGAGAAGGGGAGAGCCTGGGGTGGTTTTCATGTAATTCCAAGAGAGGATGCCCAGAGTATGGAGATTCCTTTGAGAAATCCAAGGTGGGAAGCTGGGAGGAAGCGCTGGCTCAGGACTGGGATCCAGTGGGAGATGCTGGGAAGGGTGAGGAAGAGAAGGAAGAGGGAATCCCAAGAGCAGCACTGGGGCTGTGACTGAGGCCAGGAAGGGACTCAGGGGCTGTGACACATTTCCAGGTTTTCACCCAGTTGAATGGTTGTTGCTCAGGGTTGGTGGCTTTGCCAGTTTCTGACTGAGATATTGCTCTGATTGAGGGCCTGTGGTTTATGATCACTGTAGGATTCACAGCCCATCTTCAGCATTTTGGGGGTTGCCAGAGTAAATGATGAACTGCTGAAAGACTCACCTCTGGAAATCCTAAGAAAGGTTTGCAGTCATTGTCCCTCAGGGTTCATCTCCAGGGCTCCTCTCTCTGTGCTCTGACTCAGAGCATGGTTTTGACTCAAACGTCTCAGTCAGGTGTTCCCCATGTCCCCACACACCCGAACTTCTCAGGCAGGTGTTCCCCATGTCCCCCCTCCAAAGCTGTTCCCTTCCCTTCAGGCTGCTCCTCATCTCCTCAGGGCACCCTGCATTCACCCACACCTGGCTCCATCCTGAAGCAGGTCCCACCCTGGAGCTCTGAGCTTGTCCAGTGTGGGATCTCCTCTGCAGAAAGGTTCTCTCCTTCCCATTTTTAATGGATATTGGCACTGAGGCTGTGCAAGGCGAGGGCCAGATGGACAGCTCTTTAATTAAATCAAAAATACAGTCTGAAAAACATAATTAAATTAAAAATACACACTTCAGGTGGAAGCCAGCCTTTACCTTGAAGAGACAAGGCTCAGTAAGTTCTGACATCTCTGTGTTAGGAGATTCTTGTTGCCATTACAAAGCAGCTTTTCCTTGTGATGCTGACACAAAGTTGTGGAGGAAGAAATGAAGACATTGGAGGGTTTGTGTCCCACTACACTGACTTTGGATTTGTCCACTCTCTATAAATATTTCTTCCACCACTCTGCCCAGCTCACAGGGTTACTCTGACAGCAGTTCTGCCCAGATTTTGTGAAAAATCAGTCCAATAAAAACCAAGTTAGTGCAGAGAGGAAATGCATTAAGTAAGCTCTAAATAACACACGGACTAAACAGAAAATAAAAGAGATTTTCGAACAGAGGTGAGTGTTCTGGTGGACATGCCAGGGCTGTATCAGACAATGCATTTTGAATTTGCTGTCAGCTGTAGAGGAGGCTCTGCATCTCTTCCTTTGTGTTTGGGTTTTGATGTTTTACATGGTGTATGTTTTTTTCATATGTTTCTTGCTTGCACCATCTTTCGTGCTTAGGAAGTTTACCATAAACATTTGGGTTTTCTTGTAATACAAACCCTTTTCTTCTCCTTAAGAAATAATGAGCATAAGGAAATCATCACCAGTGGGTTAGGCTGAGTGAACTCAAACCCACTGCATCCACACCCTCTCCAAAAAGCCACTGCACAGAAATCCCCCTCCTGTTCCATCCGAGGCTCTTCCTTCCCTCTCCTTCCACGTTTGTCCCAGATGAGACAGCTCAGAGCGCTCCAGCCCCACCTGCCCTCCCCAGGCTCTCCCTTCCCTGCAGCACCACAAACATGCACTGGTCTTTACTGGGAAGGGCAGAAGGAAAGCTGGGGAGGAACAAATGGGCCACCCAGGGTGACCCGAGGCTGCTGCAGCCACTGCTGGGTGGTCTCAGCCTCCCCTTTCCCCAGCATCTTCTGGCCGGGTCATTCTCAGTGGGTGGGCAAGAGAAATCCTGGTCACAGAGAGGAATGTGTTTGCCACAGCCCTTGTCCAAGGAAAAACTCACCCCAGGCTGCTGCAAGGTTCGGTTTTGAGTGCTTTGTGCTTCCTGACCTGAAGGGGATCAAATAAACTCTAGTGTGTGTTGGATTATTGGAATGTGGATGCTGAAGGAGGAAGGGCAATATTGGGAGATAGGAAAGGAGATCTTCTGGCCTGAGATGCCAATTCCTCAAGATTTCCTTCAAAATATTTGAATTTTTACAATTCCAAAGCTTTCTGTGGGTCCCTGTGTGTGAGTAACCACCACAAATCCCTGGGGTGAAACCCTGGAAATGCTCTTAACAGTCTTTTTACAGCTACCTTGGGGTGATTTTTTGGGGGGAGACAAGGCAGAATAGTAGATCCTGGCTGCAAAATGGTATATCTGAGAAGTCTTTTACATTAAAAACAGACTTAACATTTACAATTCCAAAAACCCCCTCTCCTCAATTAAGGCATTGAATGGTGCTTCCTATGATGGGCCTCAGGAAAAAAGGGGACAAAACAGTCTGGAATGCCATGTGAGGTAATATTAAACCAAATTAAAGGGTTTAGAATGAGCAGGTTGGGTGTCAAAGGCAGGACAGGGAGTGACTGAGAGCTCTTGCTGCTGTTGGGGCAGAACTGGGATGCTGCAACATCTCGGGGAGAAGAGATATCACAAAAAAGATATTCCTAAATGTGCTGTGGAGAGAAAGCTGATGGGAACAGCCACAACAGGAAAAACCCAACCAACACAACAGCTTTTATAGTCCTGTGTAGCTGACACCTTCAAAATGCAGCTGAAATGAAAATAAAGCCTTTACCTTTGCAATAGGTGATATCCCAAATTCAACCCGCTAAAGAGCAAGTGAGGGTTTTTGCTGGGTCACTGATTTATGATCTGTGCAGGCTTGGGGGAATCTGACAGAGCTCCCAAATTGCCACAGACACAAACCCCACATTGTGATCAACGTGAAGATAAAGCCAAGCTGTGACCCAAGAACACGTCTGATGAAACACAAAGCATTCAGGCAGACCCAGTGGTTTTCTGATGGTCCTTCCCTTCCAAACAATTCCTTCATTTTTCACCAGGCAGCACCATCCAGCCTCAACAGCCAAACTCGACAGGCATTTTTGCCTGCTGGGGTTTTGCAGGGGTTACTTTGACTACTGATAAAGCCTGTAGTGTTATGAAATTAAGTCACATTAAATGGATTGAACAGAGAGCATTAATCTGGGCAAATTACTCCCAACCATTAGAAAACCATGGCTGTGGCAAAGTCAGACAATGGTTTCCATTAGAGAATAGAAAATTAATGTCATATATAACCTCCTTTCTCCTAGACCCTACAGCTCAAGGAAGCTTTTTGTTCTGCTGTGATACAATTTAGAAAATATTTCCTAGATCTCTGGTAGTGCAGATGATTCCTTTTCCCTGCTCCATTACTGTGAGGGGCTGGGATGATGGGTGAGAACATTTTCTTTTGGAGAACCCTGAACTCCAGCTGAGGGGAGAAGGTGTGGGGAGCAAAGAGAAATGTAGCATTCTTTTATTTGTTTTGTGGTGTCGCTGGAAGTCACAGCAGGCTGGTCACAGTCCTGGTGTGCATTTCCAAGCTCTCTTTGGCGGAAGCTTTGCCATCTGGGCAAGAGAGAGGCATGGAAGAAATGATTCATTCTGCAATTGGGTTGGAGATAATCAGGAAATAAAAGTTTCCTTACATCTAAAGCTCCTCTTGTCCTCTGAACTCCCTCTCTGGAGATTTTTCTCCCATTTTTTAGCCATCCAATAATCTGCTCCCAGCCAACCACTGCTCAAACACCGTTTTTCCACCTATTCCCATGTTCTCATCATTCAGGGATCCTGACACCTGCTGTGCTAAGGATGCCTCTGCTGCCTCCAGTGCTTCTCTCCTCCCTTCCATGGAAAAGAGTCTTTCCATTCTGCTAGAAATAACTCCCTTATCTTATCAAAATATATCAGAGACACACAACCATGGCTTAGACAGCCCTTATTTCTTCTTACAGTGACCCTTCCTTTAGTGAATTTGTGAGTTTTCATTTCAATTATTTATCATCAAAAGGTTCTTCCCCCACCCAGACTGAATCCACAGTGCAGCAGAAAGTAAAAAAAAAAATAAAATAGACAGCCTCTTATCACTGTGTTTATTATCTCTGAGGCACATATTCACAGGAAATTAAACATCTGAGCACATCAGTGTAGACTGAAAACAGTCACCCATGTTATTTATCTTATTATTAGGAAATGCTTTGGGGACAAATTTTGGAGGAAAATTTACTCAAGCCCCTTGAGCAAGTGTTTCTTTCCCTGAGTTTCTCTGAATTACCAAGGACAGAGTCGAGCAGTTCAATGCACTTTGTATGGGGTACAACAGTTTCAAACATCCAAAAGGACACTGCAAAGTCCTCAAGTCTTCCACAGAATATCAGAATGATCTTTATAAAGGTTATAAATAATTATTATAGATAACATTTATCAAGCTTTCTTGGTGGGACACACGTAGAGGAAAAATCCAGTGGTTTTATCAAGTGCTTCCCATCTCTCAGATCCATCCTCAGTCAGCAATATTCCTGAGGATAAAACTCAGCATTTTTCATTCTGATCATCAAAAACCTTATGCTGAATGTTGGAGACCAAGACAAAGCCTTCATTGAGGGGAACAGGGAGAGTTCATGAGGGCAGGGAGAAGGAGTCAGGAAGATAAAATGACATTTTGCAGGCCTGTGGGCAGCACTGAATGGTGGCACGGGAGCACTTTGGAGCACATTATCCCCATGGAATTCCCTGCATGGCATGTTCACAGCTGGCTTTGCTCTGATCCCAGCTGTCACCACACTCTGGTGACGTCCCCAGAGCACTGCCTGCACACAGGGGCTGTCACAAACCCGCTCTGGGCTCACAGGAGCTGTTTGGTTCCACAGGTGCAGGGATGGGCTCAGCTCAGGCTGAGCTCAGGGGTTTCTCCAGCAGAGCTCAGAGCTGCCTGAGAGCAGGACAGGAGCAGCATTCCCTGCTCAGCACTGAGCTCAGCTCATCCCAGGGCTGGAGATTCCCTGCTCAGCACTGAGCTCAGCTCATCCCAGGGCTGGAGATTCCCTGCTCAGCACTGAGCTCAGCTCATCCCAGGGCTGGAGATTCCCTGCTCAGCACTGAGCTCAGCTCATCCCAGGGCTGGAGATTCCCTGCTCAGCACTGAGCTCAGCTCATCCCAGGGCTCTGCAGCCAGGCTGGGAGAGCTGGGGATGCTCAGCCTGGAAAGGAAAATGCTCCAGGCAAAGCTCAGAGCCTCTTCCAGGACATAAAGGGGATCCAGGAGAGCTGGAGAGG
>PYHW01009745.1:1474790-1485050 GCA_013186435.1 Turdus rufiventris | reverse complement strand
GTTTGGGAACCAAAACCCCAGTCTGTGACTGGTTTGGGGATCACAACCCCAGCCTGTAACTGGTTTGAAGATCAGAACTCCATTTAGTAACTGGTTTGGGCACCAGAAATCCACTTTGTAAATGGTTTGAGGATCACAACCCCAGTCTGTAACTGGTTTGAGGATCACAACCCCAACTAATAACTGGTTTAGGGACCAGAACTCCAATTAATAACTGCTTTGGGGATCAGAACCCCAATTGATAACTGGTTTGGGGACCAGAAGCCCAGTCTGTGACTGGTTTGGTCTAACTGGGGCTTTTCCTGCCATCAATAACCTGGGCTCAAGGTGAGCTGGCCAAAACCTCACCCTCTCCTTTGCTTCCAGAACATTCTGTACTTCCCAGGCCTGAGGCAGGGCTGGAAGGACATTAACCCATTGATTCCAGGCAGGAACCACTGAAAATCCCACAGTACCAACCCATCCCCTCCATCCCTGGGTTTCATTCCTCAAGAGCACAGAGTGAGTTTTGTTTGCTACACAACTGCATTATATAAAGCTGCTGCTGGCAATATCAAAACATATTAAAAGTTTAACTAAGACAATGTGTTTGAGAAGAATTTGCTTTCTTTGGAGCTGGAATGTCCCCATAAAAAGGCATGCTCTGTACGAGAGTGAGCTGTCCAATGATCTGCAAATGCTGCCTTGTGTCCTGGAGTAAACCCTGCTCTCCTCAAACCCAAATTGGTTTGGATTCCCTCTGTGCATGCAAAGAGCACTTTCAACTCATGCTGCAGCTGCATCTCTTAAACCTGCATTGGGGGTGTGATTTTCACAGGTGGACTTTGATGTCACAGTACTGCAGGTCTGCTGACAAGGCCACAGAGGCTCCTCAGGACACCCCTGGGATGGGGTCAAAGTGTCCCTGAAATGCAAAGCTGTTCCAGTTTGCAAGGCTTGATCCACTACAATGGCTTGGCAAAAATCATAGAAAACTGTTTTCCTTATCCTAAAATTCTCCCTTTCCCTACAAGCCCATTGAAAACACTATTCCATTGAAAACATCGTTATTGAATTGAAAACTCCATTATTTCTGCAGATCTGTGCAGTGCTGGTTCCTTGTGCCTCCTCCCCACCTCACCTGGCCTCTCCCCACTTCACCCCATCTCTGTAGCATCCCACACCTCTGCTCCAGCTACTTCTCGATTTGTTCTCAAAGCTCTGAGTTCCCCAGTCTCCCCCAGCCCTTGTGGTCCCATGTCAGCTCACAGGGCAAGGAACTCCAGGATACATAAAAATGAATGAGCTGCTTGAGAGCTTCACTTCTCTGCTGATAATTGAGGGATTTTATTTACCCAGCAATGCAGAGGTGAGAATCAGGGTGAAGATGAGACAAAATCTGTGACACTGAAATAAAAACCTGGTGTATGAGTGTGACAGCCCTACCAGGGGCTCACTCCATGCCTAGTTTTCCACCCAGCAGAACTGAAAAGCTTTGTTTTCATTCAGTTTTCAACTCAGACAATGATTCTCACAGGCAGAACTTCGCCTTTTCCTGCAGAACAATTGAACACACTGAGCACTCCCACACTGGCTTGGCCCAAAGTAGATCTGGCCTGGAGTTCTGCCCCCAGCAGAGCCCAGAAGTGTAGAAAACAAGTGTAAGAAACAGGGCAAGTGCAAAGCAATTCACTGGTGGATGTGCCCTCCCAGTTTACTGCCTTTTTTAGTAGTAAAAACAAGTTGTAACATTGGCAGGGAGCCCCAGTGTTTTACACTTTCATTATCTCCATTGTTATACAATACGGAGCTCAGGTCCTGGAAGATGGGTACAGTATTAAATGCTTCTAGAGCTTTGCTATAAAAGTGATTATTTGCACTTCTTTTCAACCTTCCTCAAAGCCTCATTAAGATTTTTCTATACAGATGAGCAGATACTGAACAGGAGATGATGAAGAGCAAATCCATCCTTTGAGTCCCTGGTGCCAGGGCAGGCTCCCTCCAACTGGGCTGCTTTAAATTGTCCCACCCCCAAAAGAATCATAAAATCATGGAATGGTTTGGGTTGGAAGGCACCTTAAAGCTCATCTTGTCCCACACCTTGCACTAGCCCAGGACGCTCCAAGCCCAGTCCAACCTGGCCTTGGACACTTCCAGGGATGGGGCAAATTGTCAAATGCATCTCTCTCCAGGACTGATGTTAAGTCAATATTCCTAATTTCATAGCAGGAAACCCTCCTACATCCCTTGCACCTGCCCAGGTGTTGCTGGAAGGATGAGAGCTGAGTGCAGGGGCCTGGGTCAGACCCACACTGAGGGGAGAACATTTACAAATGCCAGGACAATTTTCACAACTCTGATATTCTGATCCTTAATGACAGAAAGGTGGTTTCATTAGTGATGACCACCCTAAAGAAATTGGCTCCCTCCAAAAGAGACAGAATCAAGTGCAAGGTGCTTGGTGGGCTGGACTTGTGTCCAGGCTGGGACAGGACCCACATGCTGAAGAAAAGCTGCAGCTTTCCTGGGATAGCAGAAAAGATTTTCAGTATCTGCAGAATTTAAACCACCAGAAAAACAAGGGATCAGCGTCACAAAGCAATAGCACTGCTCTCTGCCACCACTAAAATCCAGTGCAGAACAGAGACATTTCACACTAAATTGGGGTGAGCCTGGTGTCCAGGTCTGGGCTGTTCTCTTGGTCAGGTTAAACACACCTGGGCGTCCCCACAGAGGGGAGGCCTCTTCAGGCACAATTTCCTTCTTAATTAAAGTAATATTTTGGAATTACAATTGGCCTGTGACAAGAACAAAGGACAGCACAGCAGTTGGAGTGATCAGCTTGTAGGGACTTGCAAACAGGCACCAAGGAATTGGAATACACTGCTGCAGCATGGAAAAGGATTTCTTCACATGGAGAAGGGATTCCTTGGGTTTTTAGATGAACAGTTAGTGCAACAGATGGCTTGATGCTGTGCTCATAAAAACGGTTTCATTGGATCTCATCATTGCTTGCAAATGAATCAGGAAATATGTGAGAATCAGAAATAACCTGCACAAACCTTGGGGCACCTCTCTGCATCCACCCACTGAGTCCTGTGCAGCTCCAGGCTCTGGAAGGGCACAGGTGGTGAGGAAAGGCTCACAAAGGGGCTGTAAAGAGATTAAAGTGATGAAAGAGCTGTCTTGTGAGACTGGGGCTCCTTGGGCTGGGGAAGGAGGTCGGGCAGGGCACAGGGGAGGTTTGCAGAGAGGTGAAGGTGATGGATGGATGGAGGGGCTGCTCAGGAACTGACACTGCTGAAACCTGGGGGCACTCACTGAGAGCAGCTCAGAACATGCACAAGTGCTTTACAGAGATGGAGAACTTCTGGATATTGCTGCCAGGAAAGGTTTGGAAGCAAACTGTGCCTCAGGCAGACAAGTTCATGGACAACAGGTTCATCCAGATAGAAATGAAATTAGGGAAGGGGTGTGCCTTCAACATCCCTCCTGCAATGGCTGTGAGTAAATCTTACTTCCAGCTGTCACTTCTGGGGACAAAGTGCATCTTTTATTCATTTAAATCTGCTGTAGTCACTAAAGCTTATTTCTGTCCCTAAAGAAATATGACTAGTACTAGTAACAATAATAAATAATAGCAAATAAGAATGGTAACAAATAATATCAATAAAATAAAATAAAATTTTAATAATAATAATAATAATAGTAATCCAACCAAAACTCCAAGCTAAAGCAACCCAGTCCATTTCCCACAGGACACAGACCCACAGAGCTCACGCTTCCAGGCATTGGTATGTAAAGAGTGAAAACAGTCCTGGTTTTAATTACTGCCCTGCAACAGTGCTAGGAACAGAAAGCCATGTTTTACAGCAATTCCTAAGTGTGCTCCTTCTTGGAAACGCAGAGAAGGGCTGGCAAGGGAGAATCCTGCAGATGGGATTCTTTTTCAAAGTTGGAATTCAACCTAAGGAAATTAAATCTTGAATGACTGGGGGGCAATCTGGGGCTCTCCCCAAAGCTTGGCCTCTCTCATGTTCACTGATTTATGGTAAAGCACAGGTAGCTGGAAAAACAGAGCAGAAATGTCTGAAGAAATTGGCTGATTTATGGTAAAGCCTGTCCTGGTAGCAGAGTCTGGACAAATCCTGGATGAACTTTAAAGCAGCCTGGTAATTCCTGTTATCACACAGTAATTGCTGACTCTGCCAAATTACCTTTTTTAACTTCAATTCCACAGTTTGGTGACATTTTGCTCGTTATTATTTCTGTCTCCTTTCCACAAAAGTTTTCTGTAAAACTTCCAGCAAAAGAAGCTTTAAGCAGAGTGCTCATAGAAAAAGACCAAAGATCAGGAAAAGGTGTTTCATGAAAAGCCTAATTTTACCCTTAAAAAATTATATACCAGCAACTCAAATGCCAAAGTGTTTGTCCCACCCCCTCCACAAGACTGAAGCAACAAAGCAACATTCCCTGAGAGCAGCAAGTTCTCTCGTGGGGTCTGTTCTACAGCAGGAGGTCAAGGGGCACCCTGGAATGTTTTGGGGCACTCTGAAAAAAGCAGATTCTTCTGTGGGAGAATCTTTGGCCCAGTGGCCACAGTTCCTGTGGTGTTGTGTACATGAATTTTCTGTGCTGGCCATGGAAGCATCCCTGGAGGACAAGCACAACCTGATCCCACAGCTGTGGCCCCAGTGCTGCTGCACACGAGGATCCAGCCCTGCAAGGAGGGAGAACTGTGCTGTGATCATATGCCATCTGCCCACTAACAGGGCAAAAAGGATCAGATTTTAATGCTCATCCCCTGCAGCTAGAAAATCCCTTAACCAGCTGCCAACTGCCAGAGGTCATGAGCAAAGCAGGATCCTACAGGCAAACGATTGCCACGGTGTCAGCGAGGGCTGTGCCCCTGTGAGGAGTCCAGGCTGGGACAGAGAGGGGTGGGAGAGCAGTGGGGAGCAGGAGGGGAAGCACCAGCCCCATTCCAGCCATCAGAGCAGGGAAGAGTCACTCTAGGGCAGAGCTGATGCTCCTCTCTGCTTCCCAATCCTCTGCAGCAGGGAGAGGGGTGATGCTGAAGTCACAGATTCTCAGGAATTCTGGAATTGTGGTCCCAGTGCCCAGCAGCAGGAGGAACATGCAGACCTCCCCCAGAACAGTCCAATTTCATGCTGCCATTAGGGGAGTGAGTCCTTGAGCTGCTGAGCTCCTCTGGCAGTGCTGGCACCCCCAAAACAGGATCCCCCTGTCAGACTGTGGGTGTTTGAAAGATTAATGCTGGCACAGTGCTGGCAAAAACACCCAACCCCAGCACCAGGCAGGGATGTGTTTTGCTGGCTCGTTAAAAGCCTCTGTCAAGGAGATGAATGTGAAAGGTACACCTGAGCAGGTGTTCTCCTTCTAAAAAAATCCATCAGAGCAGCTTCTGGCCAAGGAGAGAGACCTCGAACAAAATCCACCATCAGCAAACTCTGACAAACAACGGTGTCCAAGGGGAACTTAGACTTCACCTAAGTCTGGCTCAGCCAAGTGCAAAAAGCTCAGTCCTGGGAAAAAAACTTAGCAGCTACAAAGCAGAATTTCTTAAAAATATTCATTTTCTCACAGAAGGGCATGGAATAAACATCTCAAGGCTGATTCTCAAAATCTATAATTCCTCTAATATTTTAAATTCATTTGATCCTCTCTGCCAATAAATAGCTGATAATTAATCAAAGAGTCATAGAATGATTCTCAAATCCCATCCCATTCCACCCCTGCCTTGGGCAGGGACACCTTCACTACCCCAGGCTGCTCCAAGCCCAACCTTAGACACTTCCAAGGATCCAGGGGCAGCCACAGCTGCTCTGAACACCCTGTGCCAGGGACTCGCCCCCCTCAGAGAGAATTTCACCCTAACATCTAATCAAACCCTGACATCTAATCCAAACTCTTTCAGTTTAGAGCCATTAGTAAAAACGTATATTAAATAAAGCATGTATTGCCTGCAGAGCCTGTGCATTCCAGAAAAGAACGGTAATTGTTGTTATCTCTTCAAACTGTCAGGCCAAATCTGCGCTGGGTCTGAAGCAGAATGTGAAGTTTTTCTCAGAGCTCTCATATCTGTCTATATGTCACTGCCACTACAATTATGTTCTGTCTGTAACAGCACTTGAACCATCACCAGACATTTTGCTTTTAGTCAGCTCAGGCTTTTGAGATGTTTTCATTTAGAGTCAAAGGGTTTCTTTCTCGTGTGCAGTACAGAAGCAAGCGAAAGAGAAAGGAAGGATTAGTGCAGATCACTCAGCAATGCAGCACAGATGAGTGGCTGTCTCCCTGCCTGGTTTGGATTGCAGGCTATTGGAATTGCATCGTGTCCCCATCGATTTTCCAACACGCCCAAGCTGCATTCCCTATGTGGTATCGACTCAGCTCTGAAGCCATGAGGCAGAGACAGTTAAGAAAATATTTACAGGAGACTGAGTCCTACAGTAAATCAGTAATGAACTTGTTTGTCTGACCCATTTATTCATGACCCATAAGTGTGCTTCTGCTTTTTTCTGGAAATGTCTCCCCCACACACAACCCCAAAAGGCAACACAGACCCTCAATTCCTCTATCAACTTTTTCATTTTCTGCAATGAACACAAGAAGAGAATTTGCATTGTGATCATTCCCTCCAACCTCAGGTAAACATGGGTGAGCTTCCTCCAGCTGAGTCCTAAAGGTTTGATATCTGCTCTGGAGCCAGGCTGGGAGAGCTGGGCRTGCTCACCTGGAGAGGAGAAGGCTCCAGGCAGAGCTCAGAGCCCCTTGTGTGCCCAAAGAGGCTCCAGGAGAGCTGGAGAGGGACTGGGGACAAGGGATGGGGACAGGACACAGGGAATGGCTCAGGGTTAGATTGGATATTGGGAAGCAATTGTTCCCTGGGAGGGTGGGCAGGCCCTGGCACAGGGTGCCCAGAGAAGCTGTGGCTGCCCCATCCCTGGAAGTGCCCAAGGTTGGACAGGACTTGGAGCAGCCTGGGACAGTGGAAGGTGTCCCTGCCATGGCAGGGGTGGAACTGAATGAGCTTTAAGGTCCTTTCCAACACAAACCACTCTGGGATTCTGTGATCTCTTTCCATTCACTTTAGCCCTGGGAACAGCTCTCAGACAAGTTTACACAAGTTAACAACGTTCTGCTTCCTGCAAATGTAGAAGTGTAAAAGCTAAATATTCTTTCAGGTAAAACAGACACTGTCTTCCACTCTGAGTGTTTAATTTGAGCTGCTTGTAACTCTTCCTCACACTCACATCAAAGCACACCCAGGACAGGAGGGGAAGAGGGTTACTTGTGATACATCTTTTCTCTTGTAAAGACTTAGCATTACAAGGAAGTATTGAATGTAATGCACATTTAAATAAGTGTTGCTGAAGAAAATAAAACTTGTTAAGCTCATTCCATCCCTTTATACTTTTACAGATTTTTGAAAAGGGTTTGATGCTCTGTGGGTCCCTTTCTCAGTGACCTGACACCTCTCTAAAGTGCCAAGATTTTATGAACAGCAGCTGTACTCGCCCATGTTGCTTCCAAACCCACAAAGATTTCACGAATAAATGAGGACTCATCAAAAGCAACATTTTTCCTCGAAGGCTGTTTCTTCTAAACCAAAAGAGCCCAGACACTTCTTCCCAAATGCCTTCTCTGAGACTTTGAGCAGCACAAAGGACACAGATACCAGGAGGAATCCATAGAATTGTGTAACATTTTGGGTTGGAAGGGACTTTAAAGCTCATCCTGTTCCACCCCTGCCATGGCAGGGACACCTTCCACTGTCCCAGGGTGCTCCAAGCCCCGTCCAACCTGGCCTTGGTCACTTCCAGGGATGGAGCAGCCACAGCTTCTCATAGAAGAAGCTCATCCAAGAGCTCATGGGAGACTTTACATGTAGTAGAAGCAGAGAAATACCTGGATGCAACCCAGCAGAGAATCATAGAATCATGATTTATTAATCCTGTGCTCACTAGGCTCTTTCTCCAGTTGCCTCTCTCTGATTCCTTTCTTTACTCAGCCTAACATTCCAACCCCTCACCTTGCCCCAGTGACCTGCCAGAGCAAGACAAGCCTGAGCTCATGGAGGGGTTGAGCCAGGCTTTCCTCTTTAACTCCCCAGGCTTTCCTCTTTAACTCCAGCCACTGCTGAAGGGGAAGGATTCACCTCCCAGCACAGCAGTGCCCTGGGATCAGGCATTCCTCCCTGCACTGCTGCCACACCTTCTCCAAAAGCTGAGCTGGTGTTTGTTTGGGTGACATGGGAACGTCAGCAAAAGCAGACAAGCTCGTGCTCCTTCCCAGGGATCCCAGCTTGCTAACATCAGCCTGCTGGGGTGAGCTCAGGAGGGAGGACAAGAGAATTTGGGACAAGAGGAGGATTTCTTCAAGGCAGAAATTAGTGCTGGTGATACAGATTAAGTACAAACAAAATGTATTGTTGATTACTGTGTCCAAACCAGCTTTTGTGACATAGTTTTGAGAAAAAACATGCAACTGTTGCCAAGAAATAATCTTAGAGATGCTCAACACGAGTGTGCACTAACTTTTATGTAAAGAAAAGAAAAATCCTCTCATTTTTAACTCTCATCTGATGCTGTTTGCTGCAGTCACAATGGGCTCTTTCCAATTTGCCAGCACAAAGTCCTAATCTGAGGATGTCCTAAGGAAATGACAAATGCACAGCCTGGTAGCTCTGCCATGGACCCTGAGGCTCCGGCCAAATCCCAAGGTCAAGGTCTGCAGGCAACATTTCAAGAAACTTTCCCTGTGTAAATGAAGACACACTTTGGCCTGTGACTGCCATCATGTGCAGAAGCATTTTTTTTGGAGAAAAACAAAGCAATCTGCATAATCCTGGCAAATGGGGAGGCCGATTTCAGCACTCATGTCCAGCATTTTTTGCTGCAATTTCCTAAAGGATATTCCAGGCAATTTTAAACACACATCACCTCCAAGAATCAATTTAGCACTGAAGCCACTTTGGCTCTGTGGGGAAGGAATTTAAGGGGTTTTTTTCTGGGGCTAATAAAACATGAGGATATGGGTGCTCCAAGTTCAGAAAGCAGCACATCCTCGTGGCAAATAACTTGATTATCTCAAGGCTTCTCTGTGCCTTTACGTAGTGCCTTCCACACATCTTTCCCAAAGGATTTAAGGACCAGTCTCTCCAGCTGGCTGCCCTCTCCTGGATGGAATCAAAAAGTGTTTGATTACTTCCACTTAGATAAAATGCAGTGATCTGCTTTTAATTTTTTTCCCCTTGAGTCTGTATAATCACAAAGGTTCCACTGTGCCAGAACAAGAACTATGAAATTCTAAGGGGCTGCTTCATAATCCTCAACAGAGCTGCCAACTTTTTTGGGAGTAGAATTTTTAGCCAAATCGCCTTATATATATATATAAAAAAATCAAAGTTTTAAATTTTTACATTTCTTTCCCATATTTACCATTGCCTAAATCCCACTGTTGTTCCCTTGTAAACTACTTAATCCCTCTCCTCAAACACGCTGGAAAACATTTCCATGTCTCTTTGTTGCTGAAGGTAATAAGCGTGTTAAACACAGAATATTTCATTTGGAAGGATTCTTATATAATCTTTTCCTCTGCCTCAAGTCAGGGTCAAATATTTCTTTGCTACTCTCAAGCAGTGCTTGGCTGACCCCAGTTCAAGCCAGCTGATAGCGAGGACTGCACAGTTCTTGCAGGGAACCCGGTGCACTCCTTCCCCAGTTAACCATTGCTGCTCCTCCAGGTTTGTTTGCACACTGGAGAGGAGCACAGACCTCTGGGGATGATCCTCTAAAGGAGCCGCTCATCGGGGAGCTGGGAGTTTCACTCCGGGACCTTTAAATCGCTGGCAAGGATTAGGATGCGGAGTGGAAAGGCTGAGGACAAACCCCTGGCCGGGGGTTCCAGCGGCTGCCAGCGGCTCGGCGGAGCCGCAGGGCTCAGTGCGCGCTCTGCGAGCGCTCTCACACCAGCGGCCGCGCTTTGAAACTTTCACTGCACATCTGTGCATCCCTGCCTGCGCTCGGCAGCGAGCCAAGGGCTGAATTCCTGCGAGTCCGTGCAGCTCCCACACGTCCACAGCGCTAGGACCCAGAGGGAGCCGGCTCGCTGTGAATCAGAGCGGAGCCCCGAGCGCTGAATGAGGCTGCGGCGGCAGCGGCGATGTGAATGGCTCTGCGGGCTGGGGACAGGGGGACACGGAGCTCACAGCAGCCTGGACACCCCCTGGGCAGCGCCGAGCCCCCGGCCAGCAGC
>PYHW01009745.1:1452016-1474310 GCA_013186435.1 Turdus rufiventris | reverse complement strand
CGGCACAGCCCGGTATAGCTCGGTACAACCCGGCACAGCTCGGTACAGCACGGCACAGCTCGGTACAGCACGGCACAGCCCGGTACAGCTCGGTACAGCTCGGTACAGCGCGGTATAGCTCGGCACAGCTCGGTACAGATCGGTACAGATCGGTACAGCTCGGTATAGCCCGGCACAGCCCGGTATAGCTCGGTACAGCTCGGTATAGCTCGGTATAGCTCGGGACAGCCCGGGACAGCTCGGTACAGCTCGGTACAGCTCGGTACAGCTCGGTATAGCTCGGTACAGCTTGGTACGACCCGGCATAGCTCTGCACAGCCCGGAACAACTCTGTACAGCTCGGTACAGCCCGGCACAGCTCGGTACAGCCCGGCACAGCCCGGTATAGCTCGGTACAGCTCGGTATAGCTCGGTACAGCTCGGTACAGCCCGGGACAGCTCGGTACAGCCCGGCACAGCTCTGCACAGCCCGGAACAACTCTGCACAGCTCGGTACAGCCCGGCACAGCCCGGTGCAGCCCGGGACAGCTCGGTTCAGCCGGGCATAGCTCGGCACAGCCCGGCACAGCCTGGCACAGCTCGGTACAGCTCGGTACAGCCCGGCATAGCCCAGCACAGCCGCACGGCCCAGGTGCGGTCCGAGCTCTCGGTCCGGCTCTGCGGAGGAGGAGGAGGCACCCACGGGATGGAAGGAAGGATGGATGGATGGATGGATGGATGGATGGATGGATGGATGGATGGATGGATGGATGGGTGGATGGATGGGTGGATGGATGGATGGATGGATGGATGGGTGGATGGATGGATGGATGGATGTCTGTGCACACGGAGCACTCGCTGCTTGCAGGCAGCGTTTGGGAGCGCAGCGTGCTTTGGTGGAACTGAAATTCGCATCTGCTGAGGCAGGTTTGGCTGCACGCACATCTGGAAGGTGTTGGTGGGGCAGCTGTGGATAAACTTAAGGCTTGAAAAACATCTTTAGTGAGAGCGGCTTAATCTCAGGGAAATGCAAGCGTGCTTACTCTTTTTATGCAGGTATATGGGAACTTAGTTTTATTTGCATTCTATAGCAGTTACACCTACATGAAAATTCTTTACTGGCTTTGTTCTGAATATTAAGGCTTTCTTATTTCCTTTCTTTCCTCCCCGTGATAATTCCACTCTAGATAAAAACTCCTTTCTTTCTTTAGTAATATAAATAAATAGGAATTCTGCTAAATCAAAGCGTGACTGACCCAAGGCAAGATCCTTGTAGCTGCAGACAGAGCAGTACTTCACCAGAGACCGTGTATCCTCTGGGATGTCCACTTGGAAAAGCTCACGACCTCCCTGCTGCCTGTGTGTAGTGACAGGATGGAGCTGACAATGTTTATTGATTTATAGCTGCTGATAACACTGTTTTAGCTGAGACACTGCTCACAGATAAAAACGGGGACCCCAGGCTGGGAGACAGAAGGAATTTGTGTGCTGAGAACAAAAAGTGTTTGTGCTTCGGTTCTTTCTTCGCTTTAAATTCTCCTTATAAAGCCCAGGAAGTTTTAGAAAAACACCAAAAGTGAGCGTGCTTGTCAGGCTGGTTTTCCAAGTTGTCACAACTTGGAAGTTGCATTGTGACTGTTAGACAGATAATTTATGGATGTTTTCGTGCATTAGAGTGTCACAATAAACTTTTTGGGGCACTTTTACTGCTAAGCCAAACTAAAATGTGACAATTATCTGCAATAAGACAGGGAGGGAGCTGACTTGTCTGTACATTCCTGTTTGTGGCACTTCTGAGCTGTTTCAGATAGTCTAGAAAACAGGCTTTTAAAATCCCCCTGCCAACTGCCATTTCAGGCAGTTTTGTCTGAAATTCAGGGGGTCACAATATTTTCTGCACTTCCCCAAGGGGTTACAGGGATGGAATTAAGAATCAAACATATTTGGAGAGTTCTCAAGTATGATAAGAAAGACTCAGCCTTTAAATGTATTAATAATCATAGATATGAATTATTTTAAAACAAATCTCAGTGAAGTCTGGAGAGGAGCCCCCCGAGAGATCTGTGCAGGAGCAGAGATTTCCCAGCTTGGTCAGTCCCAGCCACTCACCCCGGAGGGATCTGGCCCTCCCAACAAGGTGCTAAAGAAAGTAACTGTGGCTGTGTTTCCTCATCCTCGTAGCTGAGCAGTGCCCCACTAAATTTGAAATTATCTTTTTAGGTGTCTTCATTTAAGTTCACTGGAAAGTTACAATGACAAGCATTGTTTTAACCCATATGCTAAATAAACAATTACTTCATAGGGTAGCTGTGCAGCTTATGAAATAACCATGAGATATTAATTTTAAAAATCAGTTTAGAAAAATACCTAAAATATGTATTTAGATTAGCATTTTCAAGTGTAAAATATCTTTATTTAATGGGATGTCTAGAACAAGGGTCAAATAGAACACATTACAAACTAGATTGTTTTAATCAATAGAATAAATCCCATAAATTCCCCTACTGCTCTATGGTTTGGGCCATATAAAGCTCCTTTAAGCACAGATTCTATTAATTGGTTTTCTGTTTCCCTACAAAATGCTTTTAGGGCTAACAGAATATTGAATATGTACTAATTAGCATTGCTGACTTAAAGGCACGTGGAAAAAAACACTGGTAATTTAAAGAAGTTAACAGAAAGCTTTGATTTTTTTCATCTACATTTTACAAACAAACTCCTGATTAAAAAAAAAAAATAAAAATAGATAAAGGGTGACTAAACCCGATGGTTTCATTCCAAAAGATTCAGTGCTCTAATAGCAACAGTCAGCGCTGGATTGGTGGGGTTAGAAATATTTGTCAGTCCCAAATGTGAGGCCAATAAAAGCGGGGGAAACTCAACCCCTTCCAGCCCAGCTACAGCAACGCTGACCTCTGCCGGCAGCTGCTCGGGCAAAGGGTTTGTTAAACAGAAATATTTGTCAAATCTCATTCTATTCCAACAGAAACGGGGCAACTCTTCCCATCACATTTATCTCGTGGGATGAAAGAAAGAAAGAAACTTGTCCCAGGACAGTGGAGTTTGGTTTGGGATGGGGCTGGAGCACCAGGAGCAGCTGGGGGAGCTGGGGAAGGGGCTCAGTCTGGAGAAAAAGGAGGATCGGGGGGAATTTCTGGCTCTGCACAACTCCCTGACAGGAGGGGACAGCTGGGGGGGTCAGGCTGTGCTCAGGGACAGGAGGAGGAGAAGGGACCCCAGGTTGTGCCAGGGGAGGCTCAGGTTGGATATTATGGAAAATTTCTGCCCTGGAAGGGTTGCCAGATTTTGGGACAGGCTGAGGGCAGTGCTGGAGTCACCAAAGGGCTCAGAAATGCACAGATGTGGCACTCGGGGCTGTGGTTTGGTGGGGAGCACAGCGGTGCTGAGTTAATGTGGGGATTCAATCTTCTTAGAGGTCTTTTCCAACCTTAATAATTCCATGATTCTGTGGAAGCAAAAGGCACATGCACCAATGCTCCTCCAGCTGCATTCCTGCCCTGGCCAGAAGGAAATTCTCCTTGTGCTGGCTCTGACCTGAGCAGGGTCACAGAGGCCAAGGCATTTCAGAACATTTCTCCAACCAAAGCTCAGGGACAGATGTCCTGTGGGATGTGTTGTGGCTTTTTCTCTCCCCACAATGCCCTTTGTGCAGCCCCACAGAATTCATTAAATGTTTGTGTGAGTGTGGATGTGAATTTATACCAGAAATTATTATGTGGTAAGCATGATCAAGCAAAGCAAGATCATTTTTGCTGTTGCCAAGAGATCACAGTATCAATCACTGTGAGTATGTGCAGTCTTGTCTGCCCAGTGCCATTGATACTAAAGCCATGGAATTTGGGGGAAATAAGATCTCAGACCCTCAATATGAACCCATCCCATCCCCAAATCTTGGGTACTGTTTGCAGTCCTGGTCACTGGTTACAAGGATAAAATTAAAAAGTAAAACAAGAGAAGGTGCAGGATGATGAAAGCCTGGAACATTTTCTGTATTTAG
Organism: Turdus rufiventris; assembly: GCA_013186435.1. Taxonomy (NCBI): domain Eukaryota; kingdom Metazoa; phylum Chordata; class Aves; order Passeriformes; family Turdidae; genus Turdus; species Turdus rufiventris. The sequence goes on along the minus strand of PYHW01009745.1, from coordinate 1,470,313 downwards.
AGAAACTACAGAGATCATGATTTCTAAGTCTGGAAAAGAGATGGCTGAGCAGGGGTGTGAGGGAGATATTTATAGTCACAGTTGTCCTTAGGTTGTTGAGAGGAAATGGCTGTTGTCAAAAATCGAGGAGCAGGAAATAAAACTGGCAGGTGGCAATGTCGAGGCAAACAGAACAAGGTGGTTCCTCTGTCTGGGAGCTGTGGAATTCCTGCCCACGGGATAGTGCAGCTCACAGGGCTCAGGAAGCAATCAGGCACACTGAGAGCAAAGCTGCTGCCTGTGCTTCCACAGATCTGTGCCAGAGCCCAAGGAGATGAACCCCACTCCCCAGGACTGCAGGAGGCACAATTCCTGACCTGGATCTGCTCTAATTCCTTCTTCTTGGTGCTTCAGCTGTCAAACACTTCGCCTACCCCACCCCAAAAAAGGTGGCTGTGTCATATTTACCGTGGGTTGCCGGTTCATTGGTGAAAGAATGGGAATTCTGGCAAAATGAAAAGGTAAAAAATAGCATTCCTCGTTTTGGTTTTTGCTCAAGGATTAGGTGTAGGGCAGTGTTTATGGATGTTACCACTACAGAAGGACATGAGTGATGAGATTTATAGCTCTTCAGGCAAATCAGGGTCTGAGCAGATTATGAGACAGTGGAGAAGGGCCTGAATCCTGGGGCATCTTGTGAAATTCACTGAAATGGGAAAATTTCATCTCATCTCCTCTCATCTCATCTCATCTCATCTCATCTCATCTCATCTCACCTCAATGTGGTCTTTGTAAGGAGCTGGCATCTTATTTGAAATTTTTTATTGAGCTCAGGTCTTTTCTAACAGCTTCCACTAAAATATATTATACACAAATAAATCTCAAGTAAAAAGTAGCAGGGCAATGCCTCATTAATCACACTGAACTCTGAGAACTGCATCACCCTGAGAAATGCAGCAGAGAACGGCAATGCCAGCAGTGAGACCTGGATGCCAAGAAGCTGAGTGCATTGGCAGAGAGCTGGGGAGTCACCAAGGACATCCAGAGCAGTCCAGGGTCAGAACAGCTCCTGGGAGAGACATTTGGATCACACCAGGGCTGGGCAGCAGGAGAAAATGAGCAAAGTGCTGCTCAGTATTTGGACACAGCTGAAAGGTGCCCAGTGCAAGGAGAAATCAGGCCCTGAATACACACACACAACGAGGCAAATTACAGAAATTCAAATGTCTGCAGCAGGTAGCTTGAAATAAGGTTTGATGGCTTTTCTGCCACTTTCTGTCCATCCTTTGAGTTGTCTCAGGCCAGTGCTCAATGAATGAAACACCTCTGACTTTTCCTTATCTTGGAGGCAGCTGTTTATCACCTTCTTGCTTTACTCCCCGAGGCTCCTGCGTTTCCAACGGTGCTTTGAGATTTTCTAGCACAGTGGCTGACCCCATCAGACACCCAAATCAAGGTGTCTGTTGCTGGGATTGGTTTTATCACTGGATGGTTTGGGTGAGAAGGGAACTCATCCCATTCCACCCCTGCCATGACAGGGACACCTTCCACCATCCCAGGCTGCTCCAAGCCCCATCCAACCTGGCTTTGGACATTTCCAGGAATGGAGCAGCCACAGCTTCTCTGGACACCCTGTGCCAGGGCTGCCCACCCTCCCAGGGAGGAATTTGTCCCCAATTTCCATCTAACTCTGCCCTCTCCAGTTTAAAGCCATTCCCCCTTGTCCTATCTCATGGCTGTGACTTCCACATTTCACAGTGAAGAAGCTGAGAGGTGGTGACAAAGCACCAAGGTGAGGACCTGCCTGGCCTGGACTTCCCAACCAAACCCTGACACAATTTCCCCTCAGAGAGACAGAAATCAAACCTGCAGTGACCAGACCACGTGAGGTAGTTCAAGATTTCTTTTATTCAGGGGTTTTCTAAAACTGAGCATCAACACAGACCATAAGCTGCTTCCAAAAAGTCTTTCCCTCATTTATCTTCCTGGCTCCAAAATTCAATTTCCTGTCCCCATGGGGTCCATGACAATGTGCTAATAAAAGATCAGATTCTGCTCCCATTGACTTGTTAGGAACCAAAATCCTCACTGGGAAATCATTCTTTTCAGTGAGAAAAGATTCAAGCAAAAAGACAGACAGGAATCAACCAGAAGGTAAAACAAGTTCTTGGATTTTGTTTTGGGCCTTGGTTTAGGCATTATTGACAAAATCCTAGAATCACGGCATCATTAAAGTTGGGAAAAACCTCCAGGGTCAACAAGTCCAACCTTTGACGAACACCACGATGCCCACGAAACCATAATGACCATTTCTGTTATGCAAATATGAAGCTCCTCCAAGAATAAAATCAAAGAAATGAATGACTAATGGATAAAATGGTTTGTAATTCAGGGCTGGTCATTTCTTTTGAACTGCCATATTTGTGAGAAATGTTGCTGCCTTAAAGAGGATACAGCAAAAATTGTCTTAGCTTATTTATTTGTTAACTGCCCCAGAAATTTATAAAAATTGCACTGATTCTGACAGTTCTGACCTACAATAAGTAAATTAACCCAGTGTAAATACAGCTGGGAAGCAGATATGTGTTTGATAACTTTCTATTTGCCAAGTATGGCTTTGCCAGGTGAAAAACTACTATTTTTATTTTTTCCAGTTCTTAACCACTTTGTGTTCCCCCTGCTGTGTAGGTAGAAAGGTGACACAGATTTTTTACTGGTCTGGTTCACTGCTTTACTTTGACTATTTTTTTTTTTGCTCCTGACACAACCATATGTGATCCAGGCTCTTTAAAAAAAAAAAAAAAACAAGTTCTACAGAAATTTTTGTGATGGGGATTTGCCAGGCACCTCATTGCTACGTAATACTTTGATTATGACACATTTAAGAGCTCTGGCTCACAGAATGCATGTTTTTCTATTTTGAAACATGGCTTTTATTCTTTTTCTTTGACGACTTTATGTGCTGGATGAGTCAGGTATGAGAAAAGACCTGTGCTTGTTCACAAACAGCTTTGCCCTGTGGTGGATGACACAGCCTGCATTTTCCAAATGCATCATTTCCTGCCCATTATTCCACGAGCCTTTTGGGATGCTCTATGTCCCAGCACCAGACCAGCCAGGGGTTTGAGGTGGGTGCATTCCCACAGCCATACAATGTGTTAATGTGAATTATTTATACCAATATATGCTCATCTTGCTCTTGGAACATTTTGTTTGCCCCTGTCAGGCACAAGGAGCCCTTCTCCTGTACTGAGGGGACATTAAAGGGGTTCTCTCTAAAAAGGAATAAGCTGATCATTCTTGTTTCTGCTCAGTGTTAGCAATTTTATCCATTTCCCTCAGCAAAACTGATCACACTGCACTTCTTACCTGGCAGGAGAAAGTACATCAAGTGTGTCAAGAGAAATAACTAAGCACAGAACAAGCCACTGAAGCGAGGCCTGGGTTTATTTTCCACATCAAAAATCTTTTCCATCTCTTCCCTCATTACTGGGGAGCAACCTGGAGCAGTGAAATGGGAGCTTCAAGGTCCCTTCCCACCCAAACCATCCTGGATAGGTTTTATCAGTGCTCTGAACATTCAACATCCACGGTTTTGTTCTGCCTGGATCCAAACACTCCCTGCCCCAGTCCCTCCTGCCAAACCTTCCTCTCATCATTTTCTCAGGCACAAGCTGTAAAGAGGAGAGTGCAAAGGGTCACTGCTCAGCCTCACATTCCAGGACACTTTATCTGTGCCAAAAGTGTGAGTTTCTGGTTTTGGCAAAGCATCCAGAATCCAAAGCATCAGAGGGAGTTTGATCCATGAGCTCTCCCTGGGTGCACGTTCCTGGTGCTGGGAAGGGCTGTGCTAGAGACCATTTCTTTCCTCTGTGTCTTCTGAGAGAGAAAAGTGTGTGGCCCTTTCCTTCTCATCTCTCTCCTCCTCTTTGAAAGCAAAGAAATTAGAAAACTAAATAATGACCTGCAGAATTCCCTCCCTTTGCTCAGTATTTCAAATTTTTTGAAGAATTCGAGTAATTTGAATTCAGTTTTCAGCACTTGCTTGTGCCATCACTTGAAAGCAAAGGGAAAGACTTTCTGTGAAAACAACACGTCTCCAGTGCCACAGGAAAGCTGATGTGAGTTTAAAGTTCAGATTTAAAGTTCATTTCTCTCCCTTTGAATTTGCAAAAGCTCATTTCCAAGTGACATGTATTTAAACTCTGGCATTGTGCACAGAAATGAAGTACACACCTAATCAGCAGAGCTCCCCTCTGGTTTTCATTTTAAGCAGGCAAAAAATGATCTTGTAAGGCTTAGACCTTGATTATTGCTTTGAACCTAATACTAATGCAAAGAAACCCCAGAGAAAAGTTGAAAGATGCAAAATTCAATCACAATAGGCTTCTTTAAAAAGGTGGTTCAGTTAGAAATCTGCTAGACATATGCTATCTTAAAAAATAGAGTAAAAAGCCTTTTTTGTTGTTAGACAATGTAAAATTGTCATGTATTCATCATCTGATGAAAATTGTGGCAAAAATAAGAAAATACCAAAGAAAAAAATCTATTCTTATTGCCACAATTATGTCAGTAATCTGTGGAGTGCCACTTTTCAACAGCATTTCATATTTTCATACTACAAATCACATCTGGCTACAAATGTCATCTTCTGTCTCCTCCCACTCCATCCTCATCCATATTTTCTTCCTTCCAGTTCACAATAAAACTGCTTTTTTGTAACCACAATGATTCTTCCTGACAACTCATTCACCACACAAAGGCATTAACAAATAACACTGTAATAAATACAAGGTGCACAGCAAATATGCAGACAAGGAAAATATGTGATTACATATGGGGTTAAGTGTCATCATGACAGCTAATTTCAAATATATCAGGTTATTTGTACTAATTAAAATTGACAATACCCCCATGGAAATTCAGATTTGGAATGGGAGTTTTCTGAATGTTTTTTGTGGAGCTACAGAAGGTGTGAGGCCTGTGGCACCTGTGTTCACGTCCTGCTGCAGAAGAGTGATGGATTTTTAAGTGAAATACAAACAGAATCCTGATTATGTGGGGGAAAAAAAGATCATGCAATTTATTAAAGAATGATTAAGGTTGGAAAAGCCTCCAAGATCATCAAGTCCAACCTTTGCTTGAACAGCACCACACCCCTTAAATCATTTTGCACCCCCTGTTGTGAGCAGTGCCCCACAGCAAAGGCAGAGCCACATCCCAGAGCTGGGGCTCCCCCAGGACCTGCCCAGGGATCTCAGGATGAAGCAGCTCAACAATCTGAAGTGTCCTCAGAGTCCTGGTGAAACCCAAACTCTTCCCTTTGCAGGGAAGGAAAGGTTGGACAGAAAGGTTGCAAGGTTTAGGTGGGATATTGGGGGGGAATTCTGTGAGGATGGGGGGGCTGCAGTGGATTTCCCAGAGCAGCTGTGGCTGCCCCTGGATCCCTGGCAGTGTCCAAGGCCAGGCTGGGCAGGGCTGGGAGCACCTGGGACGGGGGAAGGTGCTGGGGTTGGAGCTGCATGGGCTTTGAGGTCCCTTCCAACCAAACCATTCCAGGATTCCACACTGATTCTTTTAATGCTGGGCCTCACCTGAGGTCTCCCTCCTGCTCTGCACACTCAGCCAGATGAGGAAATGCCCAATCCAGCTGCAGGGGTTGCAGCCAGATGTTGTAACTTCAGCCTTGGTATCACTGGTGACTACATGGGGCTGCTCTGTGTGCTATTGCTCAAAGTCACAGGAGGACTGGGGCTCATTAACTGTGACATCAAACCCAGCTGCTAATTGTGCTTGGAATTTCTGATATTACAATGGGATGGGATAGCTTCACATGACAAATATCAAATATTTGCAGCCGATAAAATTGTGCAACCATGTGCGTGCAGGGGGAAAGATGATTCATTTACAGATGTGCTGCTGATAAATTTCTCACTGCTGCACACAACCTGGGGCACATCAGGAGCCAGACAAATGTTTAAACACCACCGTTATTTTCCACTAGACAAACTCTTGCAAAGAAGTCTGACATTTCAGCTCCTCTTTGAAACAATTTCTGCTGGATGTAAGAGACCCATAGAAATATCCTTTAGGGATTAATCCTCTAAACATCATGACTGAAAAGCCTGCTGGCTTTACTCTAAAATACTGCAATTTCTGCAAGAAGTTGGTATTATTTATCTTTCTAAAACCTTCTAAAAAGTTGTTTTAACTCCTGAAGGCTGCAAATTTTCTGTCCTAGAGACCAGGCAGCACTGCAGCATCACTGAGAAGGAAGAAATGTGAGAGGTCAAGTGTCTGGTTCCAGTCTGTTAGTGTGGACATTGCACTGTAACCTGCTGCAAGCCTAGGAAATGGAAATAAAAGGGAGCACTGGTGAAAATCTTCAAATTATTGCAAAGAGCAAGTTTTCAGGAAGCAATTAACTGCCTGACTGGGAATATCCCTGCTTTTTATGTGATGTCAAACTCATGGGTGGTATTTTGAAACATTTGATTGAGCTCAGTCAATTAGCCTTGATTATGGTTTGGCTTTTCCCTGGGAATAAGCTGATCCATAGGGAATGCCACTCATACCAGCACTGAGGCAGAGAGGGTGACTCAGCTGATTAATCAGCTTTCTTTTCTCTTATTAACAAGCAAGTCCTTGGCTTCCCCAGCTGCTGAAGTGATCGCTATCGAGCTCGTGTTGTAACTCTCACAGCTTTGCTCACCCCTGACTCACATTCTGAGAGGAGGAAAGTCACCTGCAGCCCTGATCTCTCAGAGAATTGTGGAATTACAGAATCCCAGACTGGTCTGAGCTGGAAAGGACCTTTAAGTTCATCTCATTCCACCCCTGCCATGTAGGGACACTTTTCACTGCTCCAGGCTGCTCCAAGCCCTCCCACACCTCCGGCACTGAGGGACATAGCGATGCTTCACCCAGGGATTTCTGCTCACCATGAAGTCCTTGGCATTTGCAGGAGAAATATTCCCATTCCTGTTGCTTTCTGATCGAGATTTATCCCTAATTTAGAATCAATCAATGGGTTCTGACAATTCCTTCTAGACAAGCAGGTACTGAATCCTCACCTGTATTTTGCCAAATAAATCTGATCACTTCCTTAGAACACAGCACAGAATCTGCAGATGCACCATTTTTTCCAATCTAAAATTTAGATTAATTTATTAACTAAGTTAATGGAAGAAAAAAAAAAAAAAGGCTACTTGTAAAAATCTTAAGTAAACACAGAGCTTTTTTCTCTTTCTTTTATAGGTAAATGGCACAAAACACAGCCAGGGTACAGGCACAGTGTGTTATCATGATCATGAAATGCCTACAATGTAAATGGACTTAATGACAAAATTAAACAAATCTCAATTAAAAGCACAATAATTCCAGACAGGCAAAACCCATCACTCTCCCAGCTTCCCACTCAGTCGATCTCCAAGCATGGAAAGGTTGCCAGCTATGGGGAACAGTTTAGAAAGTTAATGACAGTACAAATGGGATTCACTGGAGACTGTAATCCTGACTCTGTAAGCATTGCCAGAGGCCTGACATGAAGGAACAAGTACTATTGCAGGCAGACTGCAAAGCCAAGGCAAAGATTAACATCTGTCAGAATCAGCTACAGATGAGATTCTTATTGATCCTTGAATGTCACAAGAATTTAGAAGGGCTCAAAAGAACTTTAAAGAGAATAATCAAGTATCTGTGGATTTGGTTTGTAAATCTGAAGTATCTTTCCCACAGTTCAGCTATTTTTTTTCAAACAGCTGTGTGTGATGTAGCTCAGTGCTACAAGAGCTATTTCTTCCAACTTAGTCACTGTCAAGCTTAGTCTTGCAGAAAAAGCAGTGGCAGGGAGCAGTTCTGGTGCTGTTACCAGCCTCCAAGACAGAGCTTTTCATGTTTGGGCTATGTTGTTGTGGATTTTGTTTCTGCCTCATCCGTATCTATCCCACTAACAAGATTAAGGCTTTGCTCACATTCTTCTAATTAAAATGCTGCAATTCTGAGAAGAGATTCCACGTCTTCTTTTAGCAGGGTAATCAGTACATCTGTGAGTTCAAGTTACTATTTTTTAACATCAAAGCTTGCACAAAGATACTCTCTTCCATGCAGGCCATGACTTCTATCCCCACTGGTCTGAATAACAGGCTCCATTTTGTACTGGGATCAACATCATCTCCTCCATGGAAAGAGAGCTGGGAATGCTCAGCCTGGAAAAGAGAAGGTTCCAGGGAGACCTGAGAGCCCCTTCCAGTGCCTAGAGGGGCTCTGAGAGAGATTTGGGCAGCCTGGAGTGCCAGGGAATGGCTTCCCACTGCCAGAGGGCAGGGATGGATGGAAATTGGGAGGATGAGGATGGGCAGGCCCTGGCACAGGGTGCCCAGAGCAGCTGTGGCTGCCCCTGGATCCCTGAAGTGTCCAAGGCCAGGTTGGATGGGGCTTGGAGAAAACTGGGATAGTGGGATGTGTCCCTGCCAACCAAAGGCTCCCAACATCTTGTCCTGTCAGGAGCACACCTGCATCTTTCTGCAGCATTTCTTCCTTGTTAAACTGGAAGAAGCAAGATCTGAGTGTGTCCAGGGAAGGGAAGAGAGCTGGGGAAGGGTCTGGAGCACCAGGAGAGGGTGAGGGAGCTGGGAAAGGAGCTCAGCCTGGAGAAAAGGAGGCTCAGGAGGGACCTTGTGGCTCTGCACAACTCCCTGACAGGAGGGGACAGCCCCAGGTCGGGCTCTGCTCCAGGGAACAGGGACAGGAGGAGAGGAAATGACTTCAAACTGTGCTGGGGAAGATTGGATAGTAGCGAAAATTTCTTCACTGAAGGCATTTCCACAGGCTGCCTAGGGCAGTGGTGGATTGTAATACCTGGAAATGTTCAAAACCCATGTAGATGTGGTGCTTGGAGACATGGTTTAGTGGTAGACATGACAATGCTGTGTTAATTATCTGAAAGGTTTTCCCCAACCTTAATGATCCTGTGAACTGTATTTCACTTACCAGGCACAGCCTTGAAATTTTATTTACGAAGTTTTTAGTTCTGTAGCTTCTCCTTGCCATATCAAGGTACCACTCCACAGCTTTCAGTGCCCTCACTTCTCACCCCTGTTCTCTCTAAGGTTGTGACACAGCACTAAGAGACTGTTTGGTTTAATCAGCTTCTGCAAGATTGGTTTGGTGAATGTAGGTTAAGGAAACTCATTACAGCACTTTAGTCCTCCCAGTCCAAGAGCTCCCACATTCAATCCGCTGATTGTTCTCACTATGGAAATGGGGAAAAAAAAGTTCAGATCTAATATAATAAAAGGTTGCAAGGAAAATAATGAGCTGGTAAACATAGGAAGTGTAATCTTCTAGTCCTGGTCTACTTTTCTAAGAATTCCCTAATTTCCAAGTCCACGTACCAGGGAAGTCAGTGAGCCCCACAGAAAGTTGAAGTGTGAGTAGTCCAAAGATGTCCTATACCATCAGTGACAGCACGGTGTTGCAATTCAGGAATTCAGAGCTGTGCAGACTCAGAGCAGAGCCAAAGAGAGCTTTAGAAAATGTGATAGAAACACTCAAGGGCATGGTTTAAAGGAAAAAGAGGCATCTTTCCCATCATAATCTGCACTGTAGCAAAAAATGATGCCAGAAATGTGAAGACCCTTCAAATGCTCCTCACACAAGTGAGCTGCCAAACTCAGATTTATAAGAGCTGCTGAGACTGCCAGGTCAGTCCAACTCCCTGTTTCCTGTTCTTAAGCAAAGGTTGCTGAACTTCATTTAAACTTCTTAGGGCTCAGTTGTGTGCTTGAAGGATTCCCACAGCACAGGACAGGGACTAATCTTTCCTTCACAGACACTCTTCAGGTGAGCTGTCCTTTTGCACAGAGGGTCTGTGTGGCCAGGAGAGCTGTTCAAAGACACAGGGATTTATTCAGAGACAGCTGCAGGCTCCCAGCAAGGGAGGATGTCCTTCATGCTGCTCCATCATTCCCTTCCCTGCATGTTACACCCACCATCCTTCAAGCTTTGTGTGAGGCCAGCATATTCCAGAGGTTCAGCATCCAGACAAACAAACCCCTTCCCGCATTGAGATGTCACCTTAAATTTCATTTCACCTTAAATGGCTGAGCAGGAAATAGAAACCTCCTATCTTAAAACATCCCCAGCAGCTGCCTCCCCTCAGACTCTGACAGAACACAAAGATGGAAACTCCTACTCCCCACTGCTCGCTGGGTCTGCGCCCAGCAGCCCACGATGCACAGCTGAAATATGGCCCCAGCTCCAACTGTCTCTGCTCTCAGAGCAGATTTGTTGTGCAGCAGCTGCCTGACACTCTGGGGATGCTGAGAGTGCTGAAGTTTGGGCTGTGCTTCTCTAGCCTCACAGGTTTGGTGTCGCAGCTGAAGCAGAGCACAGGAATGAAGTAACCCCTAAATCAATCTCTGTGCTAACTCAGTGCAAGGAAACACAACCTAGATCCGTTTCTCTGAATATATATTTTGTGGCTAATGTACAGAATCCATCACATTTTGTTAGCAGCCCTCTTTAACGCTGCCAGCAGTTGTCTGGCGGTGTGAGTTAATACAGCAATGAGTTAAAACAATCACACAGCAAGGAGTAAATACCTTCCACAGCAGATGAAAGCCGAGATGCTGGAGAGGTCCCACGTGTGCTGCAGGGAAGATTGTGTGGGGCAGCAGCTCTGAGGCAGCTGGACTCAATGTGTGACAGGACAAGGCAGGAGCCTGGTGGATAAAGCAGGCAGAAAGCACGTGGAGCAGCACTTGGAGCTGGAGAGGAAACAAAACAGAGGATGTCAACACATAGGCATGACCAGGGGCACGAGTGAGAGAGCCAGAGAACAGATTTTTAGGGATGGCTATCTCACTGTCCTGCTGCTTTTTAATCCATCCACTCCATAAAGAAAGGTGCAGAAAAGGGTTCTGGTAAAGAGAGAAGGAGCTGGTACTCACATGGATTACAAACACTGGCAAAACCACTCTTGTTTTTTCTACCACTTGAGGCACACACACACTAAAATACAATGCACAAATAAGGACAGTAAGGCAAATAAAAGCATGTGAAGAAATAGGATCAGTTTCCCAAACACCCTGAACACTTGTGCTTTGCAGTGAATTACTCTGCCAAGTAATCAAGATGATCTCCCAGGCTGAACCCACAGAAATTTACAGGGGGAAAATGTAGGTTTGGAGCATTTTGCATGGTGTCAACACGCTTGCATAGAAAGAGCTTTAATCCTCACTAAGTGCTGAGTGCAGACACACAAAGTATGAAAGCCCAGGGGTAAAAATTCCAGCAGCAGCACAGTTTACAAACCAGCTCTGTGTCTCCATCAAAACAATGCAGCACCGTTGTCTGCAGTGCTGGAGCTGCAAGGTGAAACCCCATTTGCTTCCTCCCTTTTTCTCATTGTGCTCAGATGAGCCCCAGCATCAGAAGGAACATCTGCAAGGTCTAAGCAATTGTAAAAACCTCGTGTTTTTCTTGGTAAACTACCCTAGATATCGGGAGACTCCCATTTCTCCTGCAAGAACTACTTGTGCTTGCAGAGAACATTACAAGATGACACTGCAATCTGATAACTCAGTGTTTCTGTGGTTAACTTTGTTTTATTTGGTGGTGTTTCCAGATTTTTTGTGGAAATCTCTACCCTGTTTCTTAGGAGGTTTTACCCTCTCATTTCAAAACTACACCACATCTAAAAGGCTCCTGCTGTGCAGGGAAAGAAAACCCTTTTTTCCACCTCTTTGGTAACTAAATTTTTAAGCCACCAGCAAGTAGCAAAAAAAAAACTTCAAAGCTGAAAGTTTTTCTTGTACCCAACTAAAGTATTTGCTTAGTTTAGATTTAACATTAAGATTGTTACTTAATATATTTTTATTATTATTATATATTACTATATCACTATTTATTTAGCTCTGCTTAGTTTAAAACCCACTGTGTGTCACATCTCTGTAGTGGAGTGCTTAGGAATTCTAAAGAAATTGATTTTAACCCAATTTCAACTGGGAAAGACATTTCAAATGGGAAATGCAGGTGGAGTACAAGGGTTTGGGCATTACAATACCTTTACAATCTGCAGAAAAAACTCAGGCTTTGCAATGAGGAGACAGCCAAATATCTGCCCCTCATGTACAGCAGGACACAAAGTTTATGTCCAGTGGTCCAAAAAATATGGAAATATACTTGTCAAATGTACAGCACATGTCAAGGAATACAGAAATCAAACAGCTAATGAGAAGCAGCCCAAAGACTGAGGGGTTTTATGCACACAATGCACTCTGAGGTATGCTGGTTTAAGAAAAAATATTAATATTTTTCTGTAGTCCAAAGTATTATGCCTGTGCCTTGTGAGTTACAATAAGAAGGGCACAGAATGACTGTGACTTTTTGGGGGTCAATACCCATTTCCAGATGCAATAAAAATAAGGAATTCTATTTCTAAAGGTGTCATTTTAAGGGGTTTTGTCATGATTTTCCTATTGTAATGTAAAGGAAATAATAAGAGAGGGAATTCAATCTCTAAGAAGGCAATTGAATTCTGTAGGTCTCATGAAAGCAAAATAGATTTAAAAATGGGAAAGAATATCCTAAAAATTAAAAAAGAGAAACAAAAGGAGGTGGGCAGTGGAGAAGAGGAACATTGCTACTGCTTGGCAAGAATCCTGTGTTATTCTTTGGGTTCTTCACAGGCTACAGGAGTAAATTCTACTGCCCATGAGAGAGTGGGGAGGATCATTTTATTAAGTGTTTGTAAAACCACTCGACATTTCTGGATGGAAAAATCCTCCACAAGCAAAGCAATATTCCATTCCACATTGACTGTATCTTCCCTATCTCAGCACTCTGAGTGAACACAAGAGCACTTCCATGTCATAAGATTTAATTTTGTAGATTTTTGTCTATATCCTTAAGGGGATTTTTAATGGAAAAAAAAATCCAACACATCAGTTTGAATTGCTCCAGCTACAGAACTTTTTATCAGGTGCAGCCAGGCCCTCAGTTCAGCAGAACAGAGGTTTTAAACTTCTCTCAACTCTATCTTTTGCTGCATCCTTCTGTACTCTGACTTGCCAAGCACAGACACCCTTCAGCTTCCCTTTGGAACTGCTCAGAATTCCTGCCCCATTAAAATATCGTTGAGTCATTTTAAATAGTTATAAACACACTGGAAGATTTGTACAAGATAAAATTCCTTTTGGATGTAAATAATTAATAGAGCAGGAAAGTCTGAAAAGTCCTGGCCGTAATTTATGGCTGCTCCTTGTCCTTACATAATGTTCTTTTCCAAATTCATGATCCAGAGAAACACTGAAGATGATGGAGTCTACCTTTGGGAATCTGATCGTGACATCCCAGCTCATTTTTGTTTTCTACCTCATTTTTGGAGTCACCACATCGATGCCTTACACCACAACACATGCAAGTGCTAAAAGTCGTGTTCGAGTTTATTTGTGCAGTTGTAGAAAAGTGAAAAAGGAGAATATAAATAAAAATTCTGAGCCTGAATAAAAACTAAATGCTAACTAGCATTGCTGCTGGGATTCAGCTGGTTCTTATTAATCAGGGCTTGGAAAAGAATCAGGATTTCTATTCCCTTCTGAATAGCTGGAATAAGATCACTAGTTGGAAAGGTTTACTGGCCCTAAAGATATTGTATTTTTCTGCCTTAACTACTCTTGGCTGTAAGAGGGGATGTAACATCACAGTCTGACTGCCCTCATACTTTCTGTTCCCAGCTGAATTCCAGTTTGATTTTGGTAGAGTTGTGAAGTCTGAAATTCCAGTTCTTTCATTCCTGGTAATTTTGTATTGGAAACCTCGGGGCCAAATATAGCAAGCCAACTATTCCCAAATTTAAATCCATTTGGGGAAGGTGTAGAGGGGAGAAAGGCAGCCCATGCTCCAGCCTCAGCAAGGTCTCTGGACTCACTGTTTTGAGCAGCAATAGGGAATGAGTCCTGCTGTGTTTGGACAGGAATTGTAGGGAGCAGCAATCCCATGCTGGCTGCCAGCTGGGCAGGATGGAGGCATCCAGCTTTATATGGATGGATTTATCCCATTTATCCTGCAGTAGTTTTTCCTGTCAGTTAGTGCCTGAGATCTTTAGTCACTCCTTGGTGCCTATGAATTAGGATATATGAAACCCTGGAGTCCTATAAAATATATATAGCCAGCTCCAAGGCGATATGGAAAGTTCCAAAGCCATCATCGCGTGTCAATCACTGATTTCAGGATTTGCTTTCTGGATAATATAGGGATGATATACAACCCTGGAATGCTCCAATAACTCACTCCTAGCCAGGATTTTTATTTCTAGCTCATTTAATTTACCAGCTTTATGCCATTGAGGTCATTGACTTCAGGAGAATCACAATGACATGCTCCTCCAAAAGCTGTTCTCTGTCATTTATTTTCGGATTCGACACTGGTTTTGTAAGTGATGTGTTTTCCTTCACTCCATTTAAAGAGATTTTTATCTTGACAGAGACAATTCCTTTATCTTTTATTTAACAAGTGTCAGTTTGGTTTTGTTATCTGCAGCAGGATGAAGCTTTCTGCTCTGTCAGAGTGGCTCTGTGCATGTTTAACACTCACCAACAGCCAATCTGTCACAGCAAGAGCTGCATCCTGTCACAAGCCTTTGCTGGTACGGCCACCCTGACCTAAGATCATGGAGTTTTTCCCAAAGGAATCACATTTTAGATGGCTGTTGATGCCTCTGAACTCCCATGAGCATATTCTACAGGCAACAGTATCACGATGCCAAACACTGTAAAACAAATTTGAGAAGCAAAACAAATGATTATATTCTTAGAAGTTTTGATTTTACCACTCAGGAGTTTTAAAGTGAGCCTCCTAAAGGTGAGCTGTGCCTGTCACCAGACCTGTCCCCTCCTGCCAGCAGCCTCCAGCTGTGGCTCCAGGCTGGATCTCTCCCAGCAGATGGCCTCACTCAGCACCAAATGGTCGGAGGGAATGGGGTGTCAATGCAGGTGATGGCAAATACACTTCATTTCCTCTCCTTGGACGCCTCTGCTGAGACACCAGCATGTGAAATACCGATGCACTGGTTCAGGATGAAAGAAGGGATAAAATTAAGCCCTTGCAAATAAGCCATTTCATTACTTATACCCCAGTAAATACAGAATAAACTTTAAGAAGTGTTTTCCAAAGCCTCACTGGTTTGGGTTTGGTGCATCCCCACCAAACAGAATGGTTTGGGTTGGAAGGGACCTCAAGGATCGTCTGCCAGGGAAAATTCCACTCTCCCAGGCTGCTCCAAGCCTGGCCTTGAGCACCTCCAGGGACGGGTTGAGACTCATGGTGCAATTCCCCCTGAAGCACCCCAAATTCCCAGAGGCTCAGAGGGCTGTGAACCAACCCTGTGATTATCTTTAGCTGGGCTGAGGCTGACTCAGAGCTCTGGAGGCAGATGCTGGGTGCACATCCTGATGATGAGGAGGAGCACGGTGACACGACGCTCCCTGCTCCAGGGCAGCATTTTTCTCAGTCTACTGCTCTCCCTAGAAATCCTCAAAGGAACATTTCAGTGCTGGAGGCATTTGGAAAAAAAGAGAAAAAAAAAAAAGGAAGTGTATGAGACACAGGTAGCTTCCAGCTGGCTCGCCAGCACCCATAAACCTCTTATTTACAGGCTGAGTCACTGCAGATATAATGGAGGAATGAAATGTTGGGTCCATTAGAGATTCCCATTTCCTTGCTCATCAGCTAAGATCAAGGGAAAGCTGTGCCTCTGACACTGCTCTTAGTCATAATGGCTTCAGGATTCCCTTCAAGGCCTCCCAGGACTCAGAAATTTTTTCCCTGAGTTGCTACTGGTAAATTTTAATTCATAAAAGTCGTATACCTGTGAAAATGTTTCCATGAGAGATGTGCCAGAGGCAACTTCAGCAGCAACTGCCTCCCTCATTTCTCTCTCACTACAGAAGCAATGAGACCAAACTAATTCACTACTTGTTGCTTATTTTGGTGACCTCCACGATCCCATTTGCTGCACTGACAGCCAAGCAGTTCTGTTTATTTTTTGCACATCCCTAAAATATGCCAACAACTTCAAGAATGACAGAAAACAACATTCCAAATTGTATCATCCCTCAGACTACAACATTCTATGCTTATGTTTATTGACTGTGTTTGTTTTTATTTAGAAAATAATTTACTTGCTGTGTTTGACTGAGCCAAATGAGAATTAATTTATCTTTTTTAGGAGCTGCTTTAATGGCATCTGGTCAATGTGCAGTGAGAGAGCTGCACTGACTGCTGCTCTTATTGGAAGCAATTAATTTAGTAAATTTATTAAATTTTCTTTCCTAATAACGTTCCAGGCAACATTCCCCATTTGTCCATTTTTTTCCCTCAAATTCTGTGGGTTACTTTAATGAAAAGGGAATTCCCTAAACTTATTTTGTTCTGCACTTTTTGCACTTACAGGCCCTGCAAGCAAAGAGCTTTTCAAGCCACAGAACCATTTGTTTTTTGGTGTGATCCATTCCCCTGCTCTCCAGAATTATGGATTTGTTTAATCCCAGAATGGTTTGAGTTGGATCTTAAAGCTCAGCCAGTCCCACCCTGCCATGGCAGGGACACCTTCCACTGTCCCAAGCTGCTCCAAGCCCTGTCCAGCCTGGCCTTGGACAATTCCAGGGCACCCTGTGCCCAAACCAGTCTGTGACTCTTTAATTCTACTCTGTGCCGAGACTAAGAAATAAGATTGCAATGAGAATTTTTTTTTTTTTTTTTACCCACCAGGTTTGTCATCCTGTATGCATGTAAATCCTGAAGAAAGGCTCACTTCAGGAGGATATTTTATGAATGTCTGGGAGTGGTAGAACAGAGGAATAGTCTATGGATGCTGAATAACACTGCATCATTTACTGGATTCCACCGCAGCCAGGAATCCGGGAAAAAGACAGTAAAAGAACTTTTTTTAAAAAAAAAGGTCCTGCTGAAAATAAATGCTTTTGTGGTTAAAAACCAGCCAGTTGGAACTGAAACAGTGTTTTCTTAGGGTGGCAGAACAGTTGGAAAAGTTGTTGGATTATTTTTGGCAGTGGCCAGCACATTATAGCTCTATCATTACTGGTACTCAACTCTCCAGAGTTCACTGAAAGGGTTATTACTTCACTAGTGCATTCCTGCAAAAATACAGCATACTCCATCTGTAGCATGAAGCTCTGGATTCTGGAACTCTGTGTGACCTCTCTGACACACTGATGTGAGTGTAACCAGCTCAGCTCCCAAACACTGCAACACCCAGGGGGAACCTGAGCCCCAGACAAAGGCAGGGTGGCCAAACCACTGCACAAGTGTTGCTCAATGAGCACGGAACAGGGTGACTCCTGTGCCCTGCACTGATGGAAACAGGCTGGGAAGGTTTAAACATCAAGTAACTTGTATTTGGGTGTTGGTAGGAGCCAAACCCAGTGGCTGCCTTTGCTGGCAGCCAGAGCTCCCGTGGACAGACACTGTGCAGGTGGAAAGTGAGTCCAGTTCTTTGCTTTGGCATTAGCAGCTTGTTCTCCTGAGCAAATGCACTTCAGCCTGAATGCAGCAGGAGTTTTGCAGTACAGGAATACCTTATCCAACCCCTATTTACCTTATCCAACCCCTATTTACCTTATCCAACCCCTACTTCCCTTATGAAATGGAGCAGATAAGCTATTGAATAATAAGATTAATAAAATGCTATTTCTGTCCCTTTCAGTGCCATGAATTTGCAATCAGAAAATATGTTTTGCTGAGATGGTGTCAGTGTGCTGGATTTAATTGGTGAAGAAAATAACGGTTTTCCTTTAGCTGGGGTCTAAATGGCCATTCACAATGTAGTGATTCATTGCTGCCTTGCAGCAGCAACACAACAAACACCTCAGTATGTGCTTTAATGTGCCTGCAAGTTTTGTATTTTCAATTCTTCTCAAATATCAGCCATAATCAGATAATTGTCTGCCAATAAATAGCAATCTGTGATTCTCCTCCTGAATTTAATTGTAACCAGATTTGCCTCCCAGAACAGATGTCAGGGCTGTGAGCCCTGGTTGGTGCCTGGCTGCTGTGCAGTGCCAACAGGGACTGCTGCCCCACAGGGCACCACCCCTGGCTTTTCTGAGCCTGGAAGGTGTCTGAGAGGGGTGGGAAGCAGTGGATCAACAACCACAGTCTGGTGAAGGTGCTGAGTAAAGGCAGACCTGCCTACAAATTTACAAATGTTCTGCTCTGCAGAGTCTGGAAATGCTTTGGACAAGCTTGATGCTGTGACAGGGAAAAGGGAAAAGGGAAAAGGGAAAAGGGAAAAGG
>PYHW01009745.1:1421270-1431608 GCA_013186435.1 Turdus rufiventris | reverse complement strand
CCCAGCTGGTTTCAATGGATGGCCCATTAACAGAATATCTCCTGCAGAGATCAGGATCACTGCCCCACCCTCAACAGATGGTGATAGAAGATAGATAGATAGAGACCTTTTATCACACCCTGTATTGTAACGTGCAGCTTGTAATCGTGAAATTATTGTGCTCTCATTAACAGGTCTCAAGGCAATAATGCTCCAAAAAAGCAAAGCCAGCATCTGCTGCAGGAATCCTCTCCTCATGCCTGGAACAGGGCTGGAGGTGCTCCTGCCTCACTCGTGCCTCCCTGCTCCTGGAGCCAGATCAGAAGAGCATACCTGGCATTGGAATGGAATGCAGAGAGGTCTGAGGTGGCTCCTGGATCCTGTGAGGGCTTGTCCAGCTCTCCCAAGGTTTTTTTTTCCTCTGCACACAGCTTGTCCTCGCTGCAAGGACGTGCTGCACGTGTCAGCCTGTCAACAAACGTGTCCTACCTTACTGCTGCAGCAGGAAAACTCCCACTGTGCCTGGATGTTCATGGGGAAACTCGCACTGAAAGGCAGAAGTGGCAGGACAAGAATTTAACTGCATGTTTTTAAAGAGTTGCTGCAGGTGGGGTCTCACAAGGGCACAGAAAGGGAAAAGATGAGAGGCTGAGGAACAGCAAACACAGACAGAAAGGTCACAAAACTGGGCAGCAATTCCCTGTGACTGGGGGAGGGTGATCCACAAAAAATGGGTGTTCCACAGTACACGCAGAGTCCATGTCCTTCACAAGAAACCTGACTTACCAGAAAGTCTGCAAACTTCCCAGGAATTTAATTGCAGCTTGTAGCTTTGTGATGATGGAGTGAAGCTGCCGTGAGCTGCAGTTTGGTTGTGCCTGTCAGGGCACAAAGAATTGTTTGAAATTCAGCCACTCCAGTGCCTCCTGCTTCACAGGCAGCCAGATCTCGAGCAGAGTTTGTTTTGCAAACACATCACGGTCATCTGCAGGAAATGCATTGTCAGTGGGGCTGTGCAGCAGCACCTGAGCAGAGAAGGTGCCCAGGAGCTGCACTGGGCTGGGCTCCAGGACCTTGAAATGTGGAGCCCAGCACCAAATGTAGGGAGCCTTGGTCCCTGAGAGATCAAAGAATCCTGGAATCGTTCAGCTGGAAAAGCCTTTCAGGATTATCAGTTCCAGCCATTCCCCCAGCACTGCTGTGTTCACCACTAACCCCTGTCCCCATCCACATCACTGGAACACTTCCAGGGATGGTGACTCCACCACTGCCCTGGGCAGCTGTGCCAGTGTCTGAACACTTTCAGTGAACAAATGATCCCCAATATCCACTGTAAACCTCCCCTGGCACAGTTTGAGGTGATTTTCTCTTGTCCTGTCCCTGTTCCCTGGAGCAGAGCCTGATCCCCCCCAGCTGCCCCCTCCTGTCAGGGAGCTGTGCAGAGCCAGGAGATTCCCCCTGAGCCTCCTTTGCTCCAGCTAATCACACTCAGACTTCTGTGGGTGTTTGCCACTTTGGGAACCAGATCAACATATTAATTTTTGCAACCAAACCTCTGAAAATGGGTTATAAGCAGTGGGGCCTTAAGTACTTTCCTAGCCTTCAGTATTTATTGTGGATACTTTAAAGAAAGGCTGTCAAGTGCTGCTGGTTCTATTCCCACAAAATCAATCATTTTAGGGCATCACACTCCAAATGGAGACAGGACAGGAGCAAGGCCATGGGAGCAAAGAGCAGCTCAGCTCTCCAGACATTTGCTCTGAGACTAGATTTTCTTTGAAACTCCCAAAGCATCCCACATTTCTGTGGTTGATTCATGTACAATCAATCAGCACTTTTTACATTATTTCCTCCTAATTGCTCAGAGTACCCAGAAGCAAAATTTAGACCTGGAAATTCACACCTATTCCCCTCCCATTAGGCTGTTGGGGGAAATCACTGGTTGTTCTACCAACCTAATACTGATAAATCCTGATAATTCTCATGTTCAATCCAGCCCACTGCTGCTCCTGCATAAGCATCCTACTGCTCTGATCTGTATCCACTCGAGATGAAGCAGCTCAAGTGCCCTCTAGTGTGGTTTCAGAACATCCAGTCCATGCTTTTCCCAAGTTTTAGGTATAAAATAAGAGGGTTTGTCTTTGGTTTGAAGCATTTCTGTAGATCCATAGAATTTCATTACTTAAGCCACTATGAAAAACAGGTTGACTGCAAAATTGGTGATGATTGTGATTTTTTTTTTAAATAAAATGACTGAATTATAGTTATGACTACTTTCACTTGATCCCCAAAATAGCAAATTTACTCAATATGTCTGATATTTTCATGACCATTATATCTGCCTGTGGAGTGTTGCTGTTGTTGGACTGCTTTTCTTGATATAAAACGGTTTAGAGCATCACCATTCTACAAAAAAAAAAATATGGTACTTCTACTTTTCCAGTTTCTTACACGCCCAAACTTTGACTACATATTTATCAAAGTCGATTTTATTTTTCTACCTCCTGCATTTTTAGTGGCTCCAACAAACATTTCCTGAACAACTCAAGTGATTCTTACTGCTCCATTTGAATTACTTTCCTAGCTGATTCAACCCAAAGAAATTTGGCCCTTTTAAAGCTATTCACAGTCTGAATAATGAACGTGCTGAGATCATCTCAGAGCACATGTTTCTGGAAGCTTTCCTGGCCGGGCTGCACAGGCTTTGAAATAAGCTTCCTGTTTTAGCTAATTCTGATTTAGCTGCAGTCGTGTGCGCACCATGTGAGCGAACAGACTCAGGCACCAAATGGGTTTGTTTTTTCCAGACTGAAGGTGGAAATGGGAAGAGCACAGGCTGATATTGTTTCAGATATCTTGCATAGTAGTGAAATTCTCAGAGTTGATTTGAAAGAAATGCCAGAGAAATAAATGTATGTTCTGGTAGCACCAATGGCCTGTCCACTTTAAGGGCAGCTGCCAGTAAACACCAAAGGAAACAGCTTGGGAATGTAGGGTAGGAATAGGAGGAGCACATTCCCAGTTTGTCCTGCTGGAATTCAGTGATGTTTGTTTTAAAAAGATCAGAAGAAGAAAATTTAGAGTGAGAATAATGGAAATAAGGGCAGGCTGAGCTGTGGGATGATTTCAAAGGAAGAATCCTGTCCCTTGGCTCGAGGTTACCCAGACTGGAGCACTGGAAAAGGGTTTCTCCAATTCTCCTCTGCACTTCACAGTCAGGCATGAAAACTCCAATACCTTTCCCCTAATTTTTCCTAAACACTTAATCCTACTCCACTCTTAACAGCCTTTTCTATTACTTCTTAGACCTGGGAAAATGTAGAAGTCTATTTAAAACACTGGCGAGTTTCCAAGCAGCAGCAGCAGCAACAGCTGTGCTCAGATCGGCTCTCCCTGATGGAAATTTTCTCTTCTTGTACCCAAACATCATCACACCACAAACACATCAATATATGTCCTTCAAGTGTTCCAGCCAGAAGCAGAAAGGCAGAATGGGACAGAAAATGAGATTCTATCATGAGTGAAATAGGGATCCCTGTGAAATAGGAATTATGTCCTCATACTGCCATGATTTTCCTTTTCACGCTTGCAAATATTTTAACAGTCCTGAAGAGGGTTTCTTACAGGGGTTAATAGGAACTGAGGAAGGGGAGGAGGTTTATAAAACTCAGTGAAGTTTTCTGTAGTTAATATGCAATAAACAGTGATGTTAGACATGGGTTGATTTGACTTGCCACAAAAATAGACATTTTTGTCTTAGTGGCAGGTTCTTGAGATAAACATCAGCCACTATTAGCATCTGATTTCAATCTTAAAGTAAAAAGTATTTGACTTTTCTACCCAGATCCATGAACAGTTAAACACCTTTTTGAGTTGCCAAATATGTCTGAATTAGTCTGAGTACATTTGCTCTGGAAGGACATTTTGTACCTCTCTAACATGCAAGTTACTGATGCAAAGGCTTTGTATAAATAGCACAAGAATAGCTTTGGATACATCATTTTTAAAAGTTCCTCCTTTCCTCAGCTCCTCTGCTTTCTAGCAAATTTCCATGGAAGATGGAAAACTCAGCAGCATTTCTGTTTATTTGAGAAGAAACCATTCACACAACAAAGCTCATTTTGGACCTTTCCCTTCTGTTTTGTCCTTACAAAGGAGTAACTTGGGGTAGAATTCAGAAAAGCTCTTTGGTCTCCTCAGCCACTGACTGAGATTCTGTCCCAGCTGATCCTGCAGGGATAATTTTACCTTTAATCAGTGCTCTGGACCCCAATGTTCCCCTGACATTGATGGTGCACGTGAAAGAGCTGAGTTAAAACCATTGAATTCAAGGTGCAGCCCAGCAAAGAAATTTACTCCTGGAGTGAGGAGGAGGAGCAGGAGAAAGGCACTGAAGGCACTGCTGCAGCCAGTTTAACTCCAGTGGAGCCCTTGGCATCCTGTAGCCTGCAGGACAGATTAAATAGCAGAGAAATCTTCCCAGAAAATTAACAAAATCATTTGTTGTAAACATCTTGGACTGATGATTTCTTTGAACAGAAACCAAAACTTCCCTCAGATAACTGAATGCTGTGTCCAAATATTCTTCTGATACAACACAGGCGGAGTTTTTCTGTGCCAAGAAAAAAATCACATTTCATAGTAAGGGTAGAGCAGGCAGCATGGTGGTGCCCCAGATATAACAATAACCAAATGTTAATAATGATGAAGCTTTTAAACTGCATGGTGTTATTTGTCTTGTTTGTTTGTTTGTTTTAAAAGCTGCCTTTCCTGATGGAAAGCCATCAACATTCAGAGAAATAGGACAATAAATGGGCTTTCTCGGCTGCTTCAGATCCCTTGTTTTCTTCTGTTTAACCAACAAACAAATTTACATCCTTAAAGGCCATAAACGTGTTCAGATTTCCCTTTGCCTTGGGTTTCAGGGAATATTTCTCTGTGATACCGAGCACCTGCTGCAGTTCATACATCACCTGCTACTGCTGTCCTTACACTGAAACTTGAAAAAATGCCTAAACCTCCATCAATTCTCAGCTTAAAGCGGTTTTGTGGAAGCACACACTTCTCTTCAAGGATTTCTGCTCTCTGCTGGATACCCTCTCCACCACCACAGCGAGATGCAAACCCTACAAGTGCCACTCAGCCCCTACTGTCAGTGAAATCCTGCTCTGCTGCCAGCTGGAGGCAGCTCTGAACTGCAGCCAGCATCTGCTGGAGGGAGCACACCCAGCAGAGCATCCCTGCCTCCCCGCGAGCTGACCCGGCTCCCAGACCTCACTGGTGGAACTGGTATTTCTCGTGGTGTTGCAAACCAGCCCAGTCCCCGGTGGCAGTCAAGTGAAAGCGGAGAGGACGTGGCACGTTTCACCACTCACTTCTCTGATTTCACATTCCAGCCGTGATGCATTTTTGAAGGACCACAGAAATGTGCAGTTTAAAACCTGTCTAGTAAACTTCCTTGATCCTGAGGCATAAGCTTTGAATTTAAGTAACTTTCTTTTTTTCCATTGCCCTTTGGAGCAGTTTCCTTTTCCTACTTGGCTCAAACAATTTTCAAGTCAAGACAGCAGCAAGAGCAGCAACAGCTTGTTCCCTCCTGTGATGCAGATTGTGAGTCAGGGCCTTTGGGACCTCTGTGCTGACTGCATGAAATTCCCCATGCCCCCAGGGGATTGCCCCAGGGGTATTCCTGGAATGGCAATGTTTGGAGCTCTGTGCAGCACCCTGGGTTTTTGCTGTTGCGACTTTCCAGGCTAAGGGCAGAGCTGCATACCCTCCTCTGGCTCCCAGAATCATTAAGGTTGGAAAAGATGATGGAATACAGCTCAGAGATTAGCAGAGCTTTTTAATAGGCTTTCTGTAATAAACAGTCCCAGAGCTCTATGAAATAAGTCACTCTTAGAACCTTTTATATGCATTAGGTTTTAATTCCCTAAAGAGAGCAACAGATTATATGGGAGTAAACCACAGGGCTGAGCTAGGACAAGATTCAAGAACTTACAGTTCTGGGGTCACTCCAGTGGCCCAATCTGCAGAAAATCTCCACTCCACAGTGGTTGTGTTACATCTCCCCTCACCTGTGGAAGCCTCCTGAGCTCACAGGCAATGATCAAAAAGTTCTGGAAAAACAGCCTTTTCCTCTGTCCCTGGGCATTGAGAGCAGGCAGTGTCTCCAGGTGTTCAGCCTGTAAGAATGAGGATTAGAGGGTCAATCCTTCTCACTGGATAGCCTGTAAATACAGGAGAAATGTCCATGTGCAAGTAGGGACCCCCTTCTCCTGGGAACTGCTTCCACTGTAATCCACAGCAGAGACTCTTTGGCCTGAGCAAAATGAATTAATCCCTGTCCAGCTGTCCCAGACCCCCTGTGACTCATCATGGAATTGGTTCCATTCCTCATTTTCCATGCTGACCCAAACAGCCAGATTAGCTCAAAAAGACCTCAGCCATCACACATAATAGAAGAATTCCTTCTAATTATACTTGAGCAACAGTTCTGATAACCTGTTTTTCCTTAGTGTTTTTTACGGTTTGACAGATCTTGTTATTATCTTCTAGGCCAGGTTTCCTGGGAAACAAAGCATCTTCTTATTTTTCTAATCCTTCCAGGGAAATGATGCCAAATTAAAACATTTTATGAGCATTCATTACATTTTGTCAGAGATGGTTCATGGATAAATCAACGTCAACTGCCCAGAATGTGCCACTGATTAATGGGGAGCAGAAACAACTCAGCTTGCTTTTTCAAAGTCTACTTCATGTCTGGAGGCAACATTAACCAGGGATAAAAGTTCCTCTCTGGCAGTTCTGTGTTTTGGTTAAGGAAACTCCACTGCTGAGAATGAGATGTTGCTACAGCAAAAATGTGTGAAAGGGGCTCTTCCCATGGACACCAACTCCAGCTCTTACCACATCACAGTGATGCCTTGGGTTTTAGCTTTTATGTTTTTTAGAGTCTCTGCTGCTTAGTGTGTAACTCTGAAACTTCATATTAGGTGTTAGTAATTTCTCTTCACGGTGGAGTTAGATAAAACAATCCCTTTCTAGTTAGAGAATCAAGGAAAGCTGGTACCCAAAAAGCAGAAACAACTGCAAGGTGGCAAGCCAGGGGGCTGAGACTTCATAGCCTGGGGCTGTGGTTGGATAATTGACCCCAATATGTAGATAAACCAAAACTTTTAAAAATGTAGACTCATGAATGGGATCCATCTTTGATTTGGTTTGGGTGCAGCCCTCCCCAGGCTCTTGTACTGCCCAAAGTATATCCTTTCAATTAATTCCTGTTTTATTCCTTCTCTGTTCCAGGTCAGCCTCTCCAAGCAATAAGAGAATCCCAGAATGGTTTGGGACCTTAATGCTCCGCTTGTTCAACCCCCTGGCATTGGCAGGGACACCTCCCACTATCCCAGCCTGGCCTTGGACCCTTCCAGGGGTGAAACAGCCACAGTTTTTCTGGGTACCCAGTGCCAGGGCCTCCCCACCCTAACAGGGAACAATTCCTTCCCAAATCCCATCTATCCCTCTGGCAGTGGGAAGCCATTCCCCCTTGGGAATGTCCCTCTAGGACCTTGTCTCTCTCCATCTTTCTTGTCTAGTCTTCAACACCTGGAAGGTCACAATTTGGTCATGCCAAAGCTTTTTTTCTCCAGGCTGGACAATCCCAATTTCCCAACCTTTCCTCCCAGCAGAGCTGCTCCACCCCTCTGATCATCCTGGTGCATTCTCTGGACTGGATCCAGCAGCTCCAGCTCCTTCCTGTGCTGGTCCCCAGGGCTGGAGGCAGCTCTGCAGGTGGGGTCTCACCTGGGCAGGGCAGAGATGCTGAACTGTGATATGAAAGCTTCTTTCCCTCGGCAAGGGAAGATTTAGTGGGATTGTTCCTTAGAGGAACAATCTCAGAGGCTGTGCAGGCTGTGGCTGTTACCAGAGCCTGCAAACCAGGTCATGCTCTGCTCCTGCCCACCCAGATCACACACATGGTGATCATTTGTGTGCCAGGCACCAACCACATGCAGGAAGAGTTGCTGAATCCAGGTGGGATTGTGCAGCTCACGTCTACCTGAGTAGAAAAACTAGGCCCAAGAGCAGAAGGAATTTGCAGAGAGAGAATATATCTGTAACTGGATGAACCCGTCTCATTTGTTTAATGGAGAGCTGGGAGGGAACTCAAAATGCCAAGCTAGGGCTGAGAAAAGCTTTTTGGAACACAACAGTAAACTTGGTGTTCTTCTCTCTTCCTTCCACTTGGGCCTTTAAGGGGTGATTCTAGAAATAATATCCAGACTATGCTTGCTGTAGAAATGACAGGATTCTGGGATTTTACACCCTTGCAATGCATTTTCTGAGAAGCAGCTTTCAGGCCAGAATTTGAAGCACATATTGTGAATGCTCCTGAAAAAAAGAAAACGAGGCCAGTGTATTTGCCAGGGCATCCAAGCAGCTCTCAACAGCCCTGTATGAGCTTTGCAGACTGACCCAGCATGCAAGTGCCTGATGCAAAGCAAATAAATATGCCTAAAAAAAATTTAAAAGCATGGAAGAAAACAAAGGAGCAGACAATTTGCCCAGACACTTGGAGAAGCACAGTCCCTTCTGATCTCCTTTGTATTCCAGGCAGCAATTCCTGAGCTGCGTTCAGAGACAGAGACAGAGTTGCCAGGCCCAAAATTCCGGCAATTACTCAGTGGAAATGGAAACAGCAACACAGATGCCAAAGGTATGATGCAAGTTTCATTGTCCCTGGAAGAATGGGAGTCCAGTAAGGGTTTGGGGTGTTTGCTTGGAATCTAAAATCAGTTGTAGTTCCACATAAATGAAATTTTTAAATCAGGGAATAGGATTATTTTTATTAAGGAAGCTCCTCCTCACTCCCTGGCTGATGTTTCTCTGAAGGGCTTATTTTGGACTCTGAACAGGGAATTTGAGCTTATCATGCTTAGAAGCAGCTGAGAAACAGGAAGCAGATAGGACATGGGGGAATGGCTTTAAACTGCCAGAGGGCAGGGTTAGATGGGATATTGGGGAGAAATTCCTCCCTGTGAGGGTGGGCAGGCCCTGGCACAGGGTGCCCAGAGCAGCTGTGGCTGCCCCTGGATCCTTGGAATTGTCCAAAGCCAGGCTGGACAGAGCTTGGAGCAACCTGGGACAGTGGAAGGTGTCCCTGCCCATGGCAGGGGTGGCACTGAATGAGCTTTAACGTCTCTTCCAACCCAAACCATTCTATAATTTTATTCTTTAATTCTATGAAATCTGAACAATCCTCTGCAGAGCTAAGGAACTCTCAAAGGAGTTTTGTTATTCATAAAGCATAAAACTGGAATTGTAAGCCACTTAGGAAACAGTCAAACACCGGAAAGAAAAAAGAATATTGTGTTCTCCTGATATCTGAAAGGTTAATGGGTTACCAGAGAACCAGAAAAACAGGGGAAGGGTAGGTCAGATCTGGAAGGAAAATGGTAAAATTCAACCCCTCCCTCACCCAAACACATTTTAAAATATTTTATTCTCAAGTCAGGATTATATTTATGGGAATAATAACTCAGGCTTTCTTCTAGTAATAGAAATTAAACAGCACTTGCTCTAGCAAGGACAGTTTCTTATCCACCTGTCACTACAAGTCCGAGTAATTCCATGTGTTCAGCAGTACCTGAACACCTAATGCTACAGCTGGGTAACACTTCACTGAAAAGATTCCAGCATGGTCTGCAAACAGAAAATAACCAAAACTAAATAGTCTTCACCTCAGGATAATAATTTAAATAATTTAAATCCAACTGCAAAGAAATTGCCAGACTTGAAGCCTGTTACAAATATCCACATACTTGTTTCATCTAAGAACTTCATGGGGAAAGTGGAGTTTGGTAACAGAAGGGTCTTTAATATAAAAAGCAATCAATTCCATGGATTTTGAAGCTGTACATGTTCAAGATGGAAATGTCACTCTTCCCAGCAGACAGAACTAACTACAGCAGCTCATGGAATAATTCTGTGAATTGTCTACTGATAAATGCCTCCTTACAACCTGATAATCCTACTGAGAAAAATTTATCACCTCTCTTCTTATTGACACTGATCTGTTCCGAATAGGCTACAAAATGGAAACACTGACCACCTTTGTGCATCTCCCCAAAATTCCCTGGTCAGTCAGAAGCCTCACAATCAGAACTGGTGCTCTAATAAGTTGTTCTAATGTTCTAATGAGTTGTTGTAATGTTCTGATGTTCTGATGAATTGTTCCAGTGTTCTAATGAGTTGTTGTAATGTTCTGATGTTCTAATGAGTTGTTCAAATGTTCTTATGTTCTGATGAGTTGTAATGTTCTGATGTTCTGGTGAGTTGTTCTGATGTTCTAATGGGTTG
>PYHW01009745.1:1406770-1419507 GCA_013186435.1 Turdus rufiventris | reverse complement strand
CAGGGCAGGGATGTCCCTCATGTCCCCAGGGCAGGGATGTCCCTCCTGTCCCCAGAACAGGGATGTCCCTCATGTCCCCAGGGCAGGGATGTCCCTCCTGTCCTCAGGGCAGGGATGTCCCTCCTGGCTCCAGGTCACACTGGCTCAGATCCCACTTGCCATGGCCAGGAGCCCCAGGTGCCTGTCACGGCACTGCTTTTCTCATTCTTCCGTCTGTCTCTCCATCCAGCTCCTGCCATGCTTCAGGCGCAGAATTTGCACTTGTCCTTGTTAAACTCCACACGGTTGGTGATTGCCCAGCCCTCACATTTATCAAGATCTCTCCGCCTCCGAGGGAACCGACAGCTCTTTCTAGTTTCATATTATCAGCAGAATTTCTCAATATCTCTTCCTGATCCGAGTCATTTATGAAGGCACTACAGCGCACTAAAACCAGCCCTAAAAGTGAACCCAGTGGCTTTTTGCCAACCCTGTGCCCCCGGGCACCCCAACCTGTGTGAGTCCTGGGCAGTGCCAGGGGAAGCGGAGGTGCCTCCCAGAGATGCCAAGAACCACGTGCTGAAAAGCAGCACCTTGGGGTTAATTCATTGCAAGAATTATGTGGCAAGGAGACCCACTACTTACGAAGGCCAAATGCTCCACTCGTACACTTGTAGAGAAAATCAGCATGAAAATTGCTAGAGAAATAGAGAAGCCTAATAAAAGACTTTCAAAAAAACTATTTATGTTGCCATCGCAATCCAAGGCAAAACCACTCCTTCGTTTTTCCTCTGCTTCAAATGTACCAGAGGATAAGGAAGACTTTCACTTGTGTTTGATGCATCACGTTGTCATGGAGTTATTTTGATTATTCAAATGCATTCATGCTTTTGTTATTTTAGAAGGAATACATTGGACCTGGTAGGTCAACACCATCTAGCAGAGCATCACAGAAGAAAAAAAAAAAAAAAAAAAAAAAAAAAGGGAAATTGTGTGGTTTTATTCTGAGTTATAAGGTAAAGTCAATGCTTCTTAAAAAAAAATAAACCAAGCAACTAAACCAATAAAGTGTATTTGATTGCAAATGGAGTAAATTTTTTAATTGAACTCTGTTGTTGCAATTCAAATAAGCTGTTTGGGATTGTTTTTCAAAAATGTGGCCAAGCTTTAACACAACTGAAAATGAAGAGCAAAGCAAGTGAAAAAGGAAACCCCTCCAACATCCTTTGGTATTACTGCGTCATTAGATGAATGTGATTTGAAACAACAACACCAATATCTTTTCCCACACATTTTTGCATGGTTTCCATACACACACCCCTCAGGGAAAATTTGTTCAAAACCTGAAAATAATCTGAATAGGTAGAACTCAACAGTTATGACTAGAGCACAAACTAAAATAAATAGGAAATAAGTGCTTTATTCGTTCAATAAGGAGAGTAAATGTTTAACGGAGAAACCCCACTTTTCCAGAGACACAACTTTACCTCGTGCTCCCCTGTCAAAGCCCCGCAGGAAACTTTGGACTCATCCTGGAGACCTCGAAGAAGCAGCTGAAAAAAAAAATCCCAAAATGAGAAAGCTGTAAGATTTTGACAGCGGAGTCAGCATTTTGGGTCAAATTAGAGAACAAATTAATGATTGGAAAATTAACTTGATGGGGCTCTTATCTGTGGCTATGAACCGAGACAAGTTTAACGACATCACATTCTTGATCCTGCCTGCAATTTAGTGGGCAGCATCTACAAGATCTGAGCCTCTTTTCGAGCCACACGGGACGCCCAGAGGGATTTCTCCGAGGTGCCCGTGCGGCCGCACGAACCCCCGGGCACGGCGCCGGGCACAAAGTCCGCCCCGGGGCGGGCCCAGGTCGGCGGATCCGCCCGGGCAGCGCCGGCCCCGCCCGGCCCCGCACCTGCCCCGGGGCCGCCCCGCCGGAGTCGGGCCGAGCCGCCTCGGGAGCTGCTGCCGGAGCCGGCGCCCGCCATGGGCGTGGGCTATGGGGGGATGCGCTGCATCAAGATCCTGCTCTTCATCTTCAACCTGACCTTCTGGGTGAGCGCCGCGCCGCGCCGGGCGGAGCGGGGCCGGGCGGGGCAGGGGCACCTGCTGCGGGAGCGGAGTGCGGGGGTGCCGTGGAGTGCCGGGGGTACCGGGGATACCGGGGATTCCGGGGGTACTGGGGCTGCCGTGGAGTGCCGGGAGTGCAGGGGATACCGGGGGTGCCGGTGGTACCGGGGATAACAGGGATTCCGGGGGTTCTGGGACTGCCGTGGAGTGCCGGTGGTACCAGAGGTTACGGGGGTACCGGGGGTACTGTTGGTGCCGGGGGTACCGTTGGTACCGGGGGTACCGTTGGTGCCGGGGATAACAGGGATTCCGAGGGTACCGGAGATTCCGGTGGTACCGGGGATACCTGGGGTACCGGTGGTGCCGTGGGTACCGGGTTCCGGGGGTTCCAGGGGTTCCGGGGTTCGGATGGGTGGCACGGGCGCGGCTCCCTCCGGGCAGCCCTGCGGGAGCGCCCGGCCAGCGCTCCCGGCTTCTGCTCGCTCCTAAGGAGTGACAGCTCTGCCTGGGAAAGCACCGCTCGGTGTAAGATGACATTGCTGAGCAGAGACAGCATCTGTCTAAACTGATCATTTAAAGTAGCGATCATTTCCCCGGCAACCAGGCGGCTGCAGGAGGAAGGTGGGAGAAGTTCCCCCAGTGCAGAGTGCGAGCAGAGCATTTCACAGCATCACGGTGCTTTTTGCTAATGTCATTTCAAATAGGGAGCTGACAGCTGCTACAAGTTCATCCTAAGAGAAAGTCCTCGCCTCACTCCCAAGAGATTTAGGGAATGCTGTGTCCATTCTCCCCTCATTGCACCTTTTCAATAGTCTCACAGTTCCAGGCAGCTGAATTCACGCTTTCTCTTTTCTCACTTTCCCTCATGCTCTGTTCTCCCTTCAGCTTTCCAGAAAACAATCAGCAATGTTATCTTCTTAAATGTCTTTTTCTTTCCTTCTGATTCACTGGGGTCTTTTTAGAAGAAGTCACAAAGTCATCTTATTCTGCCTCT
Source organism: Turdus rufiventris (assembly GCA_013186435.1). Classification (NCBI taxonomy): domain Eukaryota; kingdom Metazoa; phylum Chordata; class Aves; order Passeriformes; family Turdidae; genus Turdus; species Turdus rufiventris. Next base: position 1,416,464 of record PYHW01009745.1, on the reverse strand, counting down.
CTGGACTAAGCAGTTTTGGGCTTTTGTCTCCTTTATGCTTGAAGCACAGTTAAACCAAAGGCTGTTCCCTCGTGGTGACAGCGCTGCGTGCTCCGGGGACACAGTGCTGCTGTGCTCGAGCTGGAGGGGCCGAGTGATGCTGCCCAGCTGCAGCTGCAAGGCAGCAGAAGGACAAAGCTTTGTGTTATTTGTTTCTCAAAAGTGACAAGTACTGTGTTTTGTTATCTGCCTTTTTGAGATGGAAGGAATCAGCTCAGCTGGCTGGAACATTCATCCCGAACTGCCAGGGGCACTCCACAGCCTGGAGAGGCCCTGGCAGCCCAAAGCTGCCAGCGGGGAGGTCCCCATGCTGTGACAGGGTGGCAGGGGACCCTCACCCTCTGCTAGGACACATCTGTGAGGAAAGCCGTGACCCAAGCTCTCTAGCTGAACAATTGCCTGCTCTCTTGGCTTGTGGAGCTGTGCCAATGGATCAAGTGCCAGGGAATGCAGGACAGGTTAGGGGAGCACCGTGCCAGGCTGGCACCCACATGGGAAGTAGCCGGTGTTTGTGAGCCTTGTCCACATTGTGCAGGTGCCACAGACTGAGGCTCTGGGCCTGGACAGCAGCAGGACACTGTGCCTGCTCCTGAGAGATGCTGGAGCTGCCTGCAGGACACTGTGCCTGCTCCTGAGGGATGCTGGAGCTGCCTGCAGGACACTGTGCCTGCTCCTGAGGGATGCTGAAGCTCTGCCAGGACACACAGCTCTGCTCCTGAGGGATGCTGGAGCTCTCTGACAGGACACACAGCTCTGCTCCTGAGGGATGCTGGAGCTCTCTGACAGGACACACAGCTCTGCTCCTGAGGGATGCTGGAGCTCTGACAGGACACACAGCTCTGCTCCTGAGGGATGCTGAAGCTCTTGACAGGACACACAGCTCTGCTCCTGAGGGATGCTGGAGCTCTTTGACAGGACACACAGCTCTGCTCCTGAGGGATGCTGGAGCTCTGACAGGACACAATGCACTGCCGGGCAGGCTGATGATCTGTCTGGCATGTGGTAAGGCTGAGACCTTTGACTGTAAATCTTTCCCCTCAAACAACATGCTGTGACACTCATTTGTGACCTAGTCTTGTTCACATTAAAGGGAATTTTTCCTTCCACTTGACAGCATCGATCACTGGTTTGTAATTTCTGTGATCCAAGATATCCAGTAACAACCCTTGTACCTCCTACTTTTGGTGGGGGTCCCCTGCCCCACTCCATTTCTCCTGACAATTCAGGCTCAGTTTTGATGATTAAATGATTGACAAGGTTTGAGAGTCACTAGTAAGTTCAGAAGCACCATTACACTGAAGAGCTGAAGGAAAGAAGTACAATTGCATTGTAATAGGAATTTGTTGTTATCAGACCCTGGCAAATGCTGCCTGAATTTCCTGACAGTGCAATTCTGAGCTGTGGGATTTCAAGGAAGCACAAGGTGCCAGGACACCCCTGTGATGCTCTCCAGCCGTTTGTCACTGCAGCCCTGACTGTTCTGTTTGTGTTGCAGCTGGCAGGACTGGCTGTCGTTGCCTTTGGGCTGTGGCTGCGGTTCAGTGGGCCCATGGCAGAGTTTGCTACAGACAAAAAGTCCCCGGAACTTTTCTTCATGGGTAAGTCACAGTGCTGGGAGGGCAGCAGCCTCCAGTCTTGCTTGCATGCTGGGGCAGGTGATACACCTTATGCATTGACTTATAGGAAGGTCAACAATTCCTGAGCTGGTCCACACAAAACTGGATATTCTGGTGCTGTGTGCCATGTGTGTGATGGCTTTTGACCTTTCTCTGCTTGGCATTCACTTCCTTATACCTAACTAATCTCTTCTCCTGGATTTGATCCAGTCCCCACATATCCTAAGTGAATTGTGCTAATACTCTCAGAATAGAAGGTGAGACAGGTCAGGGACTTGTGGGGCTCACCAATATATCCCTCCAGAGTTTTCTGTGCAGCTGTCAGCCAACAAAAGCACACAGCTGTGTGCTTTCAGAATGTTCCCAGAACCGGGACAGCAGCAAAATTTTGCTTAGCAGTTCTCCCTGTGGAGGCCTCAGTGGGACCAAAATGTCAGAGCAAATCCTTTCACAACTGAAAACTGGAACTACCTGGTGTTCAGTCATCTCAGGGGCTGTTTGTCCAGCCTGGGCAGGAATCAGCTAATTCCCATGCCCATGGAACTAGGATTAGTCACATCTCATTTTAGCATTTAAGATAACTTTTTTCTCCCTGGGATTTCCAGGTGGGTTTTTGGGAAATGCCACCTGTGTTTCATATCTATTGATACCTTTAAATAGCAGCAGTCTGGGAATGCCAGCAACTGCAGCTCTCTTTCACTGGCACCTTTACACCAGAAAAGTTGGATTTTCTCCTGTTTAGTACCTCAGTCCTGGAGATGGACCCAATAAAATCCCATTGGTGCAAACATTTTTGCCATATATAAATGCCAAGTGGGAGTGAATACCTAGTCCTGCCCTGGCCATCAAGCCACTCTGACAGGGTGGAAGGACTGGGAGTTGACCAGAGGTGTCCTGCAGCAGTTACCCAGCACTACAGGATTGTGCAGTTACCTTAAATATCCCAATTCTCTCAGTGGAGACTGGTTCAGATCCACCACAGCCCTAGCCCAGGTTTCTTTAACATCTGCAGCCAGGCTGGAGGCACAGACCTGGCTGTGCAGCATGGAAATAGATGGGGAGAATGTTATGTCCAGAAATGTTTCTGTGGGATTTTGTGAGGCTGAATAAAGCCATTCAGATGAAAACATTGTTTGGGACCTGAGGGTTATTGTAAAATACCCTGCAGGACCTCCACTGACACAAAGAGCCAGGAAGTATGATTTATTTTTTCTCTTACATCTGAGCTGCTATGACAGCAACATATTAGATCACCAACTTCATTTCCAGATGCAGTTTATACCTGCTGAATTCCCCAGGCTGTAGATTGGAATGCTTCCCTGCCTGATGCACTGATGTTTGTCCCAGGAGAGCAAACAAGACAGAAGGATGTTCTGGCCTTCAAAATCAAGTGCTGCTGCTTTGAAGGCAGAAAGTGCTACATCCTGTGCTGTGAATAAGCACCACAGCTCCAGTACAGCCTGTAACACATGCTGTAAATAAGATATTCCTTGGTGCATATGCATTTAAATCTCCAAAAGATGTAGTCTGCTTTTGCCCTGAATAGAAATTACAAAATTGTTCAAAGTTGTGAATTTTGGGAAGTCCTGAGGAACGTTTTTGTAAAAGTTTCATCAGACACCATGACATTCAGCTCTGGGGCTGCCACATTCATATTTATAGAGCTGCCTGTTGAAATATGTAACTGTGAGAGGAAGTGCTGAGGAACAGGGCACAGAGATGTTCAAAATTCTTCTAAACTTGCACTTTGGACCGAATTCTAAAGCAAAGGTTTTGCCCTTTTTTTTGGTGATAGGCACTGAAAAGAGCATTCCTGTGAAAGAAAACCAAAGAGTTTTCTGCTGCCTCCCTCCCTCATTACAAATCCTGCTAAATGCTGTTGTGGCTCCTGAGCATCTGATGGCACAGCCGTGCTGAGGCTGGCAGCAGGCTGGGACCAAGGCTGTGGCAAAAGGACACTGAGAAGTTCAGTTACAGTGAGGTTTGCAGCAGACAAAGCTGTGTTTGAAGGTCATGCTGAAGAGCTTGCCCTCTCTGGAGGTTTCAGCACAGAGTCCCCCTTGGCAGTTGTGCTTTGGGCCTTTCTCAGTCTCTGGGGCTGTTGTTTATTTGGCTCTGTGTGTTTGCTCTCTAACATGCTTTCTGGGTGGCAGCCAGGCTTTTGCATAGGAATTCTTAATATGGAACACTGTGCAGCATACCAGGAGCAGCTGCCCTGAGGGCTGAAAGAGAAAGCAGATCAGCAGTATGACTTAAAATATCAACATATATCCAGACATATACATCCAAAAATAATTTCTTTATCTCTGTTCCTCTGATGGCTTTTGTGGCTCCTTGTGATAACCCTGTGATCACATCAACTTTGTGTCAGTGCTTGGAACAGCAGTGCAGGTGCATTTGGAGTTTGCTTTGTAGGCTGAAACACTCCAGAATTACCATCTTCTGAAAAACAGTTAATTTTCTTTTTTCTAAAGGGCAGCACATTCTGCTTTTTCTGTACCTGGATTGAGCTGCCAGCTGAATCCAACCAGCTTCTCTCTTCTGCTTCCTTGTGATTGTTTTTTTCCTGGATCTGAAATGTTGGGTTAGTGTAAAATAATTGATAATTCTATCCTTGCATTTTCCATTAGGCCAGAGTGAGTCTCCTTAAATAGCCCTGTTCTTTACCAGCAGTCCAGCTGTCTTTTCTGCCCCTGGAATAGTTCAGGCCATGACTTGGCAACCAGGCCTGTTCATCTTTTCCAGCCACTGAGATGTTTTTGTTGGTTGGAGAACAGCTTACAGGCAGCAGTGCTGTGGGCAAGCACATATGTGTTCCTAGCTTTCTGTCACTTGTGGTTTTGTGTTTGGTGATCCATATTCCCCACTGCAGTTTGCAGTGAAAAACCTACAACAGAAAAGGTTGGAATTGGAACTCTCTGACCCACGCAGTCTCCTCCAACTCTTTTACCAGACATATCTTACACTGGAGCAGGCTCCTAAAATTGGACGTCCTCTCCCTGCAGCTCCCCAGCTTTTGGAGTTCCCTCTACAGCGGGATATATTTTTATGTTACTCCATCTCACAGTACAGTTTTTATGCCTGTGCTTCAAGTGGTGAAGCAAAACTGTGCCTTCCCTGTTCAGCTGCAGTTCAGCTCTGGTATAATATATCCCTCTCTTAGCTACACTTGAGAGAGAAAAAATGAAAGAAAAAAGGATAATTTCAGCAAAGGTCCATAGCTGGTCTGAGTTGTCTGTGACACTGCACTGATAAAATGGAGAAAAGATCTGTAGAATTAAGGGAATTCTCTCAGAGACTCCTATACCAAGACTGGGAAATTTTCTACTGAGCAGGAAAGTCTGCAACAGTCAGGAAAGAAGATGATTGTGGGAACCAGAGTGTCAGCATTGTCAGCTGTCTCCCAATTGATTGGTCCTGAATTAATTCCTTGTAGTAGTGCTGCTCTTAATTGTAAGAATAACTAGAGTACAGTACAGACCAAGAGCTGCTGAGTGGAAGCAGAGCACCTGTGGAGCAAAAACTGACATGGGGACATTTTAAGGATCAGTTCCAGACCCCCGTTCTTCCATCTCTGCTTTTGGTGGACAAAGGGCAACAAGCAGGACAAGCTGTATATTCCTCAGAAATGAAGTGCAGAGGGTCCCATCCCTGCCAGCACCAATAAAAGTGAAGTGTATGTACTCAACAAAGCCCCTCAGGAATGGTAACAAAACATGATGAATGCAAACAAATCAGCCTGGGTGGCTTTTTCTCAGCCCTGAAACGTTGCTTCTCCTGTGCAGCCAGAGCTCACAACCCTCCTGCTCTGTTCTGTTCTCTTTGTTTCAGTCCCATGATCCAATCTGTGGTCCAGGCATCCATCAGGGCCAAAACAGCTGGGGACAAAAGTTTTAGGGTGCTTGTGGCTTTTTCATGGGGTCAGTGAGAGCAGGAGTGATGCTGCTGGCTTTGAAAGGTACACTTAGATGGAACGTGCCTTAGGATATGAAGTCATGTCTGGAGCTGAAGGATATTAGTAGTTTTTCTCCATAGCACTGGATGCCCATACAAACAGGAGTTGGCTGGAGTTCCATCCATGTGAACTGCAGTTCTCTGCTCCTGTGCCTCACTTTGTTCAAGTTCTACTCATGTATTTTGGAGTCAAGCACTATACCCTTAGTCAACAGGATTTTCTCTCCTAAATCCACCACCTCTCAAACTCTACCAGCCTTTAAAATGAGAGCTGTTGGCAAAGCAACCCCTGTGTAGAGATGTAATAACAAGAAGAGCATTAAATGATCCTGCCATCATGTATTGGAGAGGCTTTTAGTCTGTACTTAAGACTTAGGCAATGAAATTGTCTTTCTTCCTATCATCTTGTGTGCAGCTCTCTTTTTCTGCCACTCAGGAAGAGTGGTTTAGAAAAGGCTGATAGTGGCCCTGAGTGGAAAACGGAAGCTGATGCAGTGGAAATTGGCTTTAAAAATATGACACCAGAACTACCACCTCCTGAGAAAACCTCACTCAAAATGGAAGTTGTTCTAAAGTCCGGTCTCAGTTCTGGACCACAAAACCTTGCATCAGTTCCTAAGAGTCAGTATTGCCCCTGACAGGATAAATGAAAGAACAAAGGTGATTCAGACCAAAGGAGCTAATTTAGCCTAATGGAACAATCTGTCCATCTGCCTCAGGGTGATTGCTGTATATTTGCAAGATGCTGAGGTTCAGGAGGTTTTTTTTCTTTAATCCCTTAAGCATGATGATGCACTTCATGCTTTTTTCGTGCATTAAATTGGGTGACTCCTCCCACCCTTCTCTCCCTGCTGTAGCTGTAAAATCCAGCCAGTCCCACCCCAGAGCAGCAGCCAAAGCCAGAGTTACCCCATGTCCTTTGGAAGCCACCCTGGTGGCACTGCTGTGCCCGCTGAGCCCTGGCAGCACCAAGTGCCCAGGTGCCCTGAGTCCCTCGGGGAGCACCCAGGCTCCAGCAGTGCCTGTTCTGCTCAGGCTGCCAGGGCCAGCCCAGAGCTCTCTGTGGCCACAGCCACAGTTGGATCTCTCTGGAAAGAGCAGGAGGTGACAGGGGATAAACCTGCCACGGGTCCTACTGGGAGTAAAAGGGCATCAAGGTGCTTCCCATCCCTGGATGCCCCCAGGCCATGGCTGGGGACATGAATGTATTAACCTCAGAGAGAGGGCAGGCCCTGGCACAGGGTGCCCTGAGCATCTGTGGCTGTTCCTGCATCCCTAGAAGTGTCCAAGGCCAGGTTGGACAGAGCTTGGAGCAACCTGGGGTAGTGGAAGGTGTCCCTGCCCAGGGCAGGGTCTGGAACTGCATCATCTTTAACCCAAAGCATTCCATGATTCCTCTTGTTGGAGCAGCACCCTGCACTCCAGGGATGCTCAGGCTCCTTTTTCAGAGTCTCTTTAAAAGAGTTCTACATGCTCTGAAGCAGTTCCTATATAACAAGCAAACCAGTCTAACCCATTATAAAAAATGTCCTGTGCTGTGTTTCAGTCTGACAGATCTGTAAATACATTTGGACTCCACTTTGAAGCCATTAAGAGGAAGGTGTTAAAAAACTCCAAACAAACCAGCAACCAAAAAGCTCTCAGGCTCCTTTTTGGGGTGTGCCTGTTCAAAAACATCTTCAGGAGGGTTTGGATTAAGCCAGCCCATACACACAGAGGATTATCCAGAGTGTCCTAATCTAGAGAGGATTGCAGAGAATCGTGAGAGGATTTCAGAATAACAAATGACTGAGTATTACAAAGGCAGAAGAAATACAGTATCAACAAAGTGATGCAAGTGGAAACAGATACTGTAAGCACTGACAGACTTTAAATTAGCTACAACCACGTGAACGTGATCTTAGACTCACTATCAGTTGCTCTTGACAACAAAGTGCTTTGCTTAGTGCAGTCAAACAGGCATATAAATGCCAGGAGTTATGAAAAAAGGAAATGAGAATCCAATTGAAAACTCTTGATGTCATTGTGTACATTTCCAGTGCACTCACGCTCTGTGGATGCAACAAAACTAGAAAAAGCACCAAGACATTTGCCCATATGGTTTTTCTGCCCACAGTGTGCACTCTGAGCAGCTCCCATGTGAGGAAGTTTTCCCACACTATTCACATCATTAAACTGTAGAATCCATTGCCACAGGGTCTGTGAAGCTCAGCCAGGGTAGGGCAGCTCCAGCTGGCACAGGTGTGGCAGTGACCCTGAGCTCAGAGCAGTCTGTGGGTGACAGACACTGGCAGAGCCTTTGGGAACAGCTTTGGGAACACACTGAGTGAGTCTGGGCATTATTTAGGGCTCTGGGATGTTCGTGAGCAAGGTATGTAACACGGGCTGGTGTTCTGTGGGGAAGGGAGCAACTTGACTGGGATGTTATATTGCAGTCAGGCTGCTTTTAAATTGAAATTCAGAATTTGTGCCTCCAAACTGGCTGCTGCCTGTAATGCTTTTGTGGTTCCAGGAAGATTAACCACGAAATCTCTGCTGAATTCACACAAGACACTTGATCAGATAGATCCATTATGCTCAAATTAAGGGTATGTTCCACTCTCCATAAATTCATGACACTTTAGAGGCTTCTGCAGCTTTTCTCCAGTTCTGTAAATGCATTTTATAAATAAATGTACAATGGAAATTTCTAGTAACAAGCCTGTTTCAGGAGCTGAGTTTGGTGCCACATACACAACTGTCCCCGTCTGGATGTTTTTTTCCAACTCCTACGTGTGTTTCTCATATTTTCCAGGAGTGTGTCTGTGCTGGAGGTTCCTTGGTGCTCTCCTAAGGGCAGAAGAGCCTCAGTCCTTCTGTGGAGGAGAAGATTTCCCTCCCAGGCTGCACAGAACCCCAGGAAAATCCCTCCAAGCCCTGTCTGGGTCCTGGGCTCTGCCTTGCTGCCCTGGGTCCCTCACCCCCAGAACAGAGCTGCTTGTTCTCTCCGTGGAGTAGGAACAGTTGGGGGTTTGTTCAGTGTTATTTACTCAGCCCAAAAGAGAGGGAAAAAAAAAAAAAAAAGCAGAATTATTTCAAATGGAAAGTGCCCATAGCAGCCAGGTAAACAAGAAACCCATGTGAAATAAAGCCAGCCAGAGACAGAGTGTGTTTGTCTGCTCCTGCTCTTTGCTGTAGGCTCCAGGCAGGGATTTGTGCCTCAAACATTCAGTAAGATTTGGGGAAAAACAAACAAACAAACAAACAAACAAAAGTAGCTCTGGGAATGGGTTCTTTTCCAGAGTCTGAAATTAGACCTCTTCCAGCCCAGGCTGATCCTTCCCTCTCTGTTGATACACAATATATATACATAATATATAAAAATATATTGCAGCCAGTAGCTATAAAATTCCATCCTTCTCTTCTATCTGGTCTAAAGAGATGGAATTCTGTATCATTGCTAGTCACAGAGGGTTTGTTCACTCAGAAATAACACACAGAATTCCTTGATCCTTTTTAAGGTGCTTTTTTCAGACTTGCAGATCTCCATGCACAGCCCAAGAAGGGATGTGTCCTTTTATCCAGAGGAGATCTTGGGGAAGAACTGTGCCACGAGCACTGAGGCTGATCCCGAGATCTGCTGAGTTATGGATTTGCCATTTTTCACTACTAGGAGCCACAGGATGCTCTGAGACTGCCAGATAACATTTTAATTCCACTTGTGAATGCAAAGCAGAGTCTGCTAGAAAATGGGAATCCCTCCTGTTGGAATTTTCCCAGGGAATACCCCCATTTGACAGTTTCCTTTCAGGAAAGAATGATTTTCCCCATGGGATGAATCAAAAAATCAAATATACAGAAAAGCTGCTGCTTTATGGCTTCCCAAATTTGTCTTCGTAGAATAAAACAATGGCAGAAGAAGGAGCTCCCCTCTTACACTCACTAGGGTACAGCCAGAAGGAAAATCAATTTGTTATCAGGTGTTCTCTCACTTGACTCACTGCTAAAAGGAGAAGTCTTCATCTCTCTTCACATCTATAAAAACCTCTGTGTGGGGGTGTGTCAGCCCGACAAAACAAACCACACTCAAAAACCTCTATATTTTC
>PYHW01009745.1:1381684-1391850 GCA_013186435.1 Turdus rufiventris | reverse complement strand
CCTTCTCCTTCTTTCCCTTCTTTTCCTTCTTCTTTTCCTTCTTTCCCTTCTCCTTTTCCTCCTCCATGCTCCACAAGTGACTTTGTTTGGGTTTGTGCACCGGGCTCAGACGTGGCCCCAGCCCCACTCTACTCTCCCCAGGCACACAGGTACAGGCTGAAGGAGAAGGGGCTGAAGGAGAAGATGTTTGGGTTACCTGCAAATCCATCACTATTTATGTGGAAATGCTCTTAGGCTGAATGGAAGGTAACAAACACGGGTGTGTAAGAAGTCATCACCTGAACAGGGATTTATCACTGGAGATCTTAAAGCTGAACATGAAAACTGCTTAAAAGTCAGAGGGACTCAGTCCTTGGAGGGCATGGAGATGTGTGGTTAAATAGATTTGTTAGCACAACACAAACGTCTCCATTTGGCTTTTTCTGAAGTGTAAAAGAAGGCACACTGTTTATTTTCTCTCAATGGTTTTGCATAGGCATTAACCATAAAAGCAGGCTTGATTTTTGTTTGTACTGAAGACGAATCTATCAGGCCACAAAGGACATTACAATAACTTAGCAGTGCTGCTGATACTGTAAATAGGCCAAGTACCCTTTTTTTGTTTTGCTAAGTACAAGTGGTGCTTATTAATAACCAGAATTTTATTTTCCTGTGCTTTTTAACAGTCCAGACACCTTGAGAAAGCTCTGACTGAACCTTAAAGGTGACCAGTTTGTTTCTTTAGCATTTACCAGATACTGTAAGGGCTGCTTTGTTTAATAAATACCTATTTCCCAAGTTTTTTCTACCATTTCTGTGTTCTTCACCAACTAGAGATCAGCAGTTCATGTTGGAGAGCTTGGGAGACCACAGCTCTTGTGTGTCATACACAGAAGGGGCTGGGAATACCAGATTCTCACCACCAGGAAGATTTTTTAAAATGTTTAATTTCATATTTGTATCCTGTGAATTCTGGTTCCTTTATTTACCATTCCAAGCAATGTGTGAATGGACTATCTGTGATTTCATGGGAGCTACAATCTCAGTGGAAAGGAAGCAGCTGTTAGTTTACATTAATTACATGCCTTATTTTTCTTTATTCCTGGCTCTGCACCTCTCACCTGTGGCTGTTCAGCACACAGGGTGGGCTCAGCTCTCCTGCTCCCAGGGGGATTGTTGACCTATGGGGAAAAATGGAATTTTTAAAATTTTGCTTTCTGTTTGATGTCCCACACTCCCCTTGTGGAGAACAGAGCAGTCAGGTTTGAAGCTGCAGTGATTCCTCAGTGCTCACAGAAACAGGTGTTTCAAACTGTATTTCTGCAGGGAAGGGGTGTTTATGCCATTCATGTAGAGACATTAATGTAGAGAAGCATTCCTAATAAACACAGCTCTGGACAACAGCAGGGAGGTCACTGATCTGCAGTGTCTAAACTAATAATGCATAGATGGAAAAATACTGCTGCTACTTTGAAGCCTGTAAGTATGTGTCAAAATCTATTTTAAAAGTTCAATACCAAGAGTGTGCCTCTTTTTAAACTCTGAAATATATCAAGTTAAATGTGTGAACTCTAAAATAAATCAATATCAAATTCTGAAATATGTCAATATAATGAATCTCTGAGCATCTCTTCACAAAATATCTGGGATTTGTGAGCAAAGGCTGATACTTCCACACAGTCACATCTCCTTCTTCCCCAAAGTAAATTCATGTGGGTTCTCAATACAAACATGCAGCCTTTATGATTTTTTTCCTGCCTGTCTTAGAACACCCAATTAATCAAAGCAGCTCTTGATACACCTTCAGAACAAATCTTTGTGCACAGCAATTTGCAAACCGAATATGAAACGCAGTTTTATTTCAGTTCAGGTGCGAGCAGAACCCCTGAAAGCTTTACAGGTTACAGAGCTTCTGTGGCTTAGTGCAGTAGTTTGTCCTGAGCCTGTCACGGACACAGTCACTGTAGTCAGTGTTGCACTTGCCACACTTGCAGCTCACAGCCACGGGGTAGGAGTAGTAGGGGAGGGTGTGGTGAGGGCAGCCCGGGATCACCGCTGTCCGGTACAGCATCTCTTTGTACGTGCACACGTTCTGGGACAGAGCGCTCTTGAGGAGCAGCTTCTTGCCATTGCTGTCCTACAAAGAGAAGAGAAATGTGTTGTTTCACTGTCAGAAACACAGAAACGCTCTGTGAGGTGCAGAGACAAAACTGATACCTGAGCCCAGCTCTGGTGCTGCTGAGTTCAGAGCTCTGATTGTGACTGGGCTCCCTCCCCACACAGACACATTCCCCTTGTTTTTGTTGTTTAATTAATCCACATGGCTCAGTGTTCCCTGTGCTTTGTCATCTCTCCTGGCTCCTTGCTGCCCATGCTGCAACTCAAAATGCTGTGTTGAACACTGAAGTTTTTGCAGTGGTGTGGCTGCTGCAGAGCTGTCCCAGAGCCAGCTGAGATAGCAGCAGTGGGAGCAGAAGTTACCTAAGTTATTTACATTTATGAAGAATGACCCAGTATAATCTGCCCCTCCTGTTCCATCCTGCCCACAGAGACTCTGCAGTGGCAGCAGCAGTCAGGTCTCTGTTGTGCCACTGGTATTATCAACTCCAAAGTTCCAAGAGTTCTTGGCATTTTTCATTCACACCTTTGCAAAAAAAACTAACTTGAAAATGTGGTGACGGTGCAGATTTTCTGCCTGTGATAAACTCTATTACATTTAAATCATTTGCACACTATTTTCTGGGAGAACAGAGCCTTGCTCTGCAGTGGAAGCTGTTAGAGAAACATTTGTAACTCGTACCCGAGTCATGCAGAACCCAGCGCAGATGGTGGTGTTGATGGCCAGGCAATAGGCACATTCCCTTTTCTCCACGTGGATTGTGTACTCAGAAGGAGCACAGAGTGATGCTGTTTGTCCAAAAATCAGGCCAAGGAGGAGAGACATCACAAAGAAGGCACTCATGCTGGATGGGGAAGAACAAACAAACAGAGCAAACCACAGGTAAAATGGGATGTGCCTTCCAGCCCTGTCCTCAGCATTCAACAGGAACAGTCAGGACAGTCACAGACCTGGAGGAATCTGAACGTTTCTAGCTACAGCCTGACAATTTCTTTCCAATCTCAGTCCTTATTGAAATAATACTGACCATTAAACAGAGAACAAGGGCAAAGAGGCCGTTAACAACACAGAACAAATTACTTTCCCCCCACTTAAGCATAGTACATGGAACTTCTCACTAACAAGAGGAGCTGAAAGATTTGTAAGTGTGACACATAAGAGAACGTGAGCTCTAGAATTAAGCAGAGATATTAAAATAATCTCACTGCTTTAAAACAATTTTCTAAAGAAAGCATCTTATAAAATGTTAAAGAGACAAAAAGACAAGGCTGTGCATATCAGGCATAAAATGGGATTTTTCAATTTCAAGTGGCTTAGAGGCATGATGAGATGGGAACACAGCCAGGAATTAAATAATAGATTCAAGCAAATTACAATAAGGAACATCAGCAAAGAGTTCAACTCGATGAATCCTGCTTCATCTGTCTGTTGTGCTCACCTCATTTCTCAGACTTGCAGGGGAATCCCGAGAACAAAGCCTCGATTAGCTCCAAGACAATTTCAGGAACTACTCTAGAGCCTCTAAATGATAAACTTTAAATGACAGTGTCTACCAACATCTGGACATCACCCTCTAGTCTCTCCCAGCTGCCAGTTTCCCATAGCAAAGCCATCCATTAAAGAGGCTGCTTTACCCTGTAGCTGCAACAACACCAGTCTGGAAAGACCAACCTCTTGTCAGCAGAATTCTTCTCCATTACAGGAACCTGATTCTGCCTTGAGCTGGGAAAGGCAGTGACCCAGCACAAGATCTGTGTGTGCTTTATACTCTCCAGGCTAATTCCAGGCTGATCTTACTGTTTATATAATTGTATCTCAATTGCTGCTTTCTTATCACAAAGTTCATCTATTGAAAATTCATACTGAACCACAAAGCAAATGTGACAGGAACAAACGTGTCCATAATATCCTAACCTGGAAACTGGAGCTGGAAATCTAATTATATTAACAGTCATTCTCTCCTCAGTCTTTAAAACTAACCAGTGCTTTTAAAAAGTTGTTATTATTAATTTAATTGCTCCATAGGACAGTAGGACCAAGGCAGGAAGGCTGCCATGGCTATGGAGCCCTCCAGAATCACAGATGATGAGTTTGACACCTCTGTTTTGCTAAGGTTTAACGAGGTCTGGTTCATTCTGTTTGCTCCTTACCAGGCACAGCTGGGATGTGCTGGCACAGGGTGCCCAGGGGAGCTGTGGCTGTCCCAGCCCTGAAGTGTTCCAGGGACAGTGAAGGTGTCAAGGGGTGGGATGAGCTTTTAGGTTCCTTCCAACCCAAACCATTCTGGGCTTCTCTTAAGTCTGTGCAGTGCCCATGAAGCAACAAATCTGAAATGAAACCACTGCTATGCTGCTCAGAATCAGCCTGGCTTATCTGTTCAAGCAAAACACGCTCAGAAATTGGCTGGCCTGGAACCTACTCAGCAAATATTGAAGCAACAAGCAATTCACTCAGTACTGATTGATAGGGAAAAGACTTTCAAAACCGCCCCTTGCAGCACCATAACAAACAAAATATGCATCAATACCAATGAAACAGTGTTCCCAGATGGGGGAAAACACTCACATTTGGCGGAGCAAGAGGGAGAAGAGGTTGATAAAGCCTTTATTCTGTCAGCCCCTCCCTGAGCTCCCTGCCTGCAGCTCTGGGAACACGTGCCCTTCCAGGCAATCACCTAACTCCCATCTGGAATCTGATCTGATGGATGTCTTATGCAGGTCAACCACATTCCTGATTTACACAGCCATGAGAAACATGGAAAACATGAGTTTGAGGTGGTAAATGTGGTCACTCTGAGCTGTTGGAGGAGTGATCCAGTTGATGCTAGTTGGTGTTCAGCTAATTCCTGAACAGTAGTGTCTCCTTTTCCTGTGGTTTCAAACTGCTGCACACAGGTCTGTGTCCTGGGCTAAGTTTTCAAGCAATTTTTGGATAACATTATAAAGGTTTTGTTCTAGTAAGACTAGCCAAATGCTTTCTGGTTTCATGGAGTCTTTAATTCTGGGTTAATTTCTACCATATCATTTCTCAGGAATTAAATATAGTTTAATTATATTTAAACCTCTTTCTGGCTTAAGGACGTGAGCAGAGTATTAATTGTACTCTTTGTAACATCTGTCCATCTCACTTAGCAACAGGAGTGTAACACTCACTTTGCTACTACTCCAATATGTTCTTTAGCTCTGTATTTTTCTGATCTATTTGGAATACAAACACTCAGGGTCTCTCAGTGTGCATTACACAACACACACACAGATAATGTAAATGTGTCTATAACTCTGTACCTACACTCACACTACATAAATGTGTATGGGCTGGGTTGTTTGAAGCTTCAACCACAGAAAAGAATGTTTGTTCTTGGGAAATAGAGTATATCAAAGGACACAAAGAACCTGAAAGGAAAAGAACACAATTCATAAAACTAAAACCTGGAGAGGACAAAAGGCACTCAAAGTAAGAATTAAAAACCAGCATTCTTAAAGCAAAAATATCACATGTGGCTCTTGCATGCACAGCTGATTCTTTCCTCTAAAAACTCACAGCTTTAGACAGTTGGAGCTGGATTTGTGCATCCTGGAGACCACCACAGGCAGATTTAGTGTCTCAGCGCCCCCTGGAAGAACACAGGCAGAGAACAGGTCAGAGTGTGAGGACATGGCATCTTTGCTGCCTCAAAGTGCTAATTTCTCTGAGAAAACTGAGTATAAAGCAGGGAGCGGGGAGGGAGTGGAGATTAGGGTTAAAAAAAAAAAATTAAGAATTTGCTTTAACAAGATTTAGGAAAACGTCTGCAATCATCAGTAGCAAATTGTAACAAGGCTTGACAGTCATATGAAGATGAAAAAGAAAGTGCAACAGTTAAAAACTATAGCAACAAAAATAGAGGAAAACCAGCAACAATAACTGTTAGAGGTGACAAAATGCAGAAAACTTGTACAGGAAGCTGAAGAGTAGGAAATAAACTTTTGCCAGGCCAGAGGCCAATAATAAAGTCAGGGAATATTACAAGATGAAAACAAGCTGTTGATGCAGAGTAAATGCAAAGGCTTCAGCAAGTACTTGTGCTTTTGAAAACATAGTGACTGAACAACCACACACAGATTTGCAACAAAAATGATTAAATAAGTCATATAAGGAATAAAGATTTTAAACTCAACATGATTAAGTAGCTAATGCTAATTTCAACAGGTCTGGAATACTGAGAAAAATTCAAAACATTAAAAGACAGTGCTAATACTGTGGCAATATTTAAGGAGAGAGCGTTGCCCATGTAACTCACCACCAGTCAGGTAAAATAACAGAAAATTGATACAGGATTTGAGCAATAGAAAATTAACGGATGAAAACAAAATGACTGATGTTACATAAAACAGGTCATGCCACACAAACCCAGTTTCAGTGCAGTGATTACACATTTGGTAGTTAAGGCAATTGCACAGATGCAATGTCTCTGGTTCCATCTGGGCAGAGCCCCCCTTTCAGGAAGGTTTAGAGCTGTCAGGCAGAGCTCAGTGTGGGGTTACTGAGTGCTGGCAATTATCACACTGCAGCACTTCAATCTCAGTGCTGCCTTTATTCACTGCAATGTTTGTACCCAGCCTCTGAACACACTGCACTGCACTGGAGAAATATCTGACCAGGTATTGAGGATGAAAATTCATTTATCTTGAAAGGCAATAAATTACTCTAAGTGAGCTTAGGATCAAGGGGACTGCTGCTTATCAGCTCAGCCCCATGCTGATATGGTCACAGAAGCTCTTGGCTGCTGCCTTTCCCTTGCTGGCACTGTTATCCTGCCCACCAAAAGCGTGGTAGTCACATATCTTCAGTAAATTACAGAAACTATCAAGGTAAAAAAGATCCTAGATTGTCCTCATGGCTGTGACCATGGAGCTCATTCACTGCTGACCTCTCTGATGGGAGTGAGATCCCACGAGCTACAGGGAGCAGCAAGACAAAAGAGTGTGGCAGGACAACAGAGTCCAGTGTCACCATTTGGAAGTGCCTGAGGCTTCTTCCATACAGTTTCCTAAAATCCATCACCCACAGTCTGATGCTTATGGATCTGTTTCTTTGGTTGCCCTCCTGCTGACCTGCAGAGACTCGGTGATAGAAATTTTTAATGTGTTTTTATAGCCCAGCTTTGCAGCCCTGTTCTGGAACAACCAGTTACACTGTTAATTATTTATCTTTAACCTTTCTATCAACCAAGCCAATCCATTCCCTGACATCAGTGATTTTACTCTTTCATTAAGTGAATGATGGTGTGCTGAGGTTCTACAGGAAGTGCTTCAAGTGATATCTGTAAATAGAATTTAGGAATTATAAAAACCTTGGGTTCATTCCCCAGGAGTCTCTGTAATGGGCTACAGAAACTCAGTGCATATCAGAAGCTCCTACGCAACAGTAATTTAATAGGATTCTCTGCCACTGACCAATGCCTAAAATAAAAGCAGAAACAATGAGAAGTTATCAGACATTATTCCTACTCACTCTGCCACTGGTAGTGGTACAACACAAAGAAAACTTTGTCATCTCATGAGCAGGTTGCTCACAGAGCAGGGCCACTCTTATTTCCACTAAATATGCAGCTGTAGATAGTAAAGTAAAAACATGTCCACACTTGCAAACAACCAATAATTGGAAGCTCTGCTGATTAAAAACAGACAAACCCAATCTGATTCTGAAAGATGAGTATTCTGGTAGAGGAATTATTTCCAACTCCATCCAGTTGCAGCCCTCCACTGATAAAAGGAAATAAGATCCTGATATGCTGCCATAGAAACAAGTGTTTTTGCCAGGTTTTGCATTTAAACAGCCTGTGGCTGCTGAATTTTCAAAGCTAATCTGCCTATTGCCAGTGTCTGTAACAGCACAAAACACAGCTCTCATCTCTGAAATTTATAGATACAGTCTACTCTTTCTTTCCTAGGATTAGCTTCAGCATTTCTTATCAACTGCAGATTAAAACAGCAAATCTCTTTGTTGCATATCATATGCCAGCAATCTCCATTTATGGTCTGAAAATACTCCATAATCCTATGTGCTGTTTGGCTCATAGAGCCCTTTGGATTTGGTTTCATTTCTTTGGAAAGTGCTAGATATTTCTCTTAGTCTGAGATACACAATCACAGTGCTGAGGGCAAAGCTAAACAAAAAACAAACAACAAACCACTACCAAACACAGCCCAGAGCCTCCTGCAGTATTGTCAAGGATGAACAGCACCAAGGCAGCATCATAATAATGCTAAAGGTAAAACTCTGCCCCAGGTGTGACAGCCCAGCAGGTGCCAGGTGAATGCCTCCCAGAAGGGAAGCTGCTCTCAGATTGCAACTCAAAGTTAAAATGGCTGTAAGGAAGGAAAAGGGAAGGCTGGTTTTCCTCAGGAACTCTTCGTCTCCAAGATACTCCTGGTAGAAGCGAGGCACATTGCATTCACTCCTGGGTGAGTCCTAACAGTGAGATTACTGTAGATTATTTCTTATTTTCCACGTTCTGTTTTGCACACAGCTTTATACAACAGAAATTTGTAAACACCACTGGGAAATGACTTTTGGTGGTGTGGGGTGGCAATTACATGTCCCTGGGAGTGCCTGTACTAGAGTTTTTAATTCTGGCAGTGGTTCCTTGCTGGGGAAAGGCCTCACTTCACACAGGGCTGCCACAAAGGCTGAGACTCCAGCTCAATCTCTCAGTATTATCCAGTACAGAATTTAATTCTAAGAACTGGGTGATAACAGGGGTTGGAACATTCCTTTTAAAAGTGCAGCTTCTCAGTAAACCCCCCAACACTGTGTGCTGATGAAGTAAAAGGCTGAAAAATTTGAAATTTGCTGTGCTCAATAAAACCACGATGGACAAATGATACCAACTTGTCATTTGAATATTTTATGAGAGAACCAAGGGAAGCACTAGAATAGAAAAGGTAAATGCTCAGTATTTGTCTTTTCAAAACTGAATTTTCAATTCAACATTATATTCACATTTAAGAAAAATAGGATATTTACTAAAAAATGCTACTAAGATGTAATATTACATATATTTATAGATTTTAACAAAGATCAAATGTACTTGCATTATATTCTATAAATATCTTCAGTATAAATTGCTTTAAATATTGAAAATCAGGTTCTGAAAAGTAAACTTTTTCAGTGGAACCTGTCTGTAAGTGTGCAAAACTCAAGTTATGTCTTTTCCTCTTATAATCTTCAAAAGTTCTCACTGGTTGACTTGTCCTAAAAACTACCCTGCCGGTCCTGATCCCACATCATTTGTCTGTTCCAGACAAAAACAGGGCCTGCAATGCCCCAAATTTCTGCTGATGACTAGTTACAGAGTAAAATAATAATGATCTTGTTTTCTATACCCCTACAAAAAACTCCATTTTACTTTTTCATTCTGTTACGTCAACACTGATTTTGGGAGTCCTGCACCTGAGCCTTGATGTCTCCTATAAAATCATCTTTTTTATCACTCTTTATGGTCAGAGCTAAAATCTAACAGAATGAGAATAATATGATAATGAAGGAAAAAGGAAGTTTCTACTTTCTTCTGTCTGATAAACTGACATTCAAGTTAAATAAGGTGGTTGGTCCTAGCCAAATAATGATCAAGTCCTGGCAAAGTTCTCCAGAATCAAAACACAAATTCCAACAGAATTAAAAGCAGAATAAAAGAGCATTTACATTTGCTGGACTTCTCTGTGAAGTGAGTACAGGTTTCCTTGAAATCCTGAAGTGGTGCTTCTAAAAGAGAGAAAAAAACATAGTATGTGTCACAGGAACGCACAAACTTTGTGGCCTGAGGATTAACAATGCAATGACCTTTACAATTTAACAGTTCAACATACCTGTTCACACCAGCACAGTTCTCAGCACAGAAAATATTCCACAAAAAAATATTTGTTTGTATTACTTACTCTTTCAAGAGAACTCTCTTTTCACACATCTCATCGTCCAGTTTTAAACTGAGGTTTTCATTTTCAAACGAATTCCAAAGGTAACAAATAGGAAACCGCATCATTATTGAAAAATACACTAGAAATACACTTTTGTTTCTTAAATCTCA
>PYHW01009745.1:1361037-1381634 GCA_013186435.1 Turdus rufiventris | reverse complement strand
CTGGAACAGCTGCAGGTTCTTCATCCACACATTCACCCAGGACAGGTGCACACCCCTGCTCAGAATAATCATTTTCTCAATGCAAAAATCAACATGCAACATTCTTTAATATTGAATTGTATTAGTGATATTGTCATGCTAAATCAAGAAGCATTTTCTCGTCACCTATTCAATGCATTTTGTACAATATTGTACATTGTATCTTGAGTGGCTTTATGCTGTGCTTCAATAACCTTTCTATTTTCTTGCACTTTCTTTCTGGTTTAGTTCTGATTCCACAGTTTCCACTGCTTGATCTTTTCAGTCTCTTTGTCGAGTTTTGAGTACAATTCGTTCATTGTTTCTATACTGTTTTAAAATGAGTTCCACAATTTCATCCCAAACGCTATTTAATTATGTTATAAATACCTATTTATCTCTTAGAAACACCACAAGAGTAAATTTTTTTTTCCACACAAAGTGACACAAGCTTGATTAGGAACCAGAGTTTAAATCTTTGTACTTCCACAGTGTCTTCATTCCCAGACATTGCAGGACAAGGAGGAGACAAAAGAGAATGAAAAATCCCCCAGTGCCTTCAGCCATCAGCAGAGATGGGTTTAAAGACAGGAATAAGTGGTTCAGAATTTAAGAGGAAAGTCTCACAGATATGGATGTATAACAGAAAGATTTTTGAATGTAGAATTTGAAGAAGGAATAGAAATGATAGTAAGTTTTGATGTAAAAGAAAAAAATTGCTGAGCTAGTTTTACTAGGTAATTAGAAGGCAAAGAACAAGTGAGTTGAAAAGGGTTTTTATGACTTTGAAAAAAAAAATAAACCTACCTCAAACAAAAGATATTTTTACCATGAAAAGGATTTTCACAAAAAAACAAAAATGCCATGTTGCAAGTAGAGAAAAGATCTCAAAATTTTCCACTGCAAGAAAACTGAAAAACAACTTCTAGTTTAAAATATAACATACTAATCTTTTGTGACTGGAAAATGAATATGGTAATGTTAGCAGTTATGATAAATAACAGTAAAGGTATTGATTGGTGGATGTGTTTGAAATGCTCTGTAATAAACAGTATATAATACATTGAAACTAAAACTAAAAAGGCTTCAGATGAACCCACAACTGTGGCTAAAAAGGCTGTGAGCTAAACTCCTGTAAGCTCTCACAACCCATAAATTACTGTATCATTTAAATACAATAAACAACATTTTAAAAAGCCACCCAAAACCCCCCACCCTCAGCTCTTACAGTCCCCCAACACTCCCCTTGCCTCGGCTGCACCCCAGCACTGCTGCAATCCTCATTGCACTTTAGGAGCTGCCAGGGTTAAAAGAAGTTTAATCCTCAGGGATATGAAAATCAGTAGGAAATTGGCAAGAAGTTCCATTTTGTGGCAGCAAACAGCAGTTTGTATCTGGGAAGCACAAAAACTACTGAAAAAAATGAGCTTTGCTGAGTTGTTCTGAAGCAGAAAATGTTGGTGAAGACAATGTGAGAAGAATTAAGTTCTTGAAGAAACGATTCCACTAAATTCATTTATAGATAACATAAAGCCAGACATTGTAATTGAGATAATCTATTTCATCTTTCCAAAGAATATTTTGACTTCATTCCTTCTACCTTTCAAGAGACTGTTCAGAACCAGTTTCCCAAAGATATTTAAGTGCCTAAATCTTATTCTGATTAAAACTTACAGACTTTCCAGGCACTTTAAAAGAAAAACAAACAAACCCCCCCAAACAAAACAAAAATGAAAAACAAAACCCTCCCCACCCCCCCAAAAAAACCCCAACTAACAAACTTGGAATCAACTTAATTTTTAAAGGTTTGTCTAAGCAAAGAGTTCCCTGAATCACAAATATCTCCTCTAAGTGATTCAGCTGTAAACAGGAAACAGAGAATTATTCCCCTTTGCCTTCTTATTTAGCCTTGAAATATCCACTGAATAATGCTTCAGGATCTGTTTGTGAACAACTTAAGAGGCCCTAAGAATTGAGATAAGCAGAGTTGATGCATAGCTGACTTCTTCATCTGCTTCAGAGCAAAGTTTTACTCGCTGTGAAATCATATCTGAACTGTGAAGTGATTCTGATCAACATCTTTTTAAAAAACAGTGAAACTGTATTTGACATTTACATTCGACTACTCATGAATCGTAAAATTCAACAATATTAAAAAATATTAGAGAATGTGCAAGGCAAAATTTATTTTAGTTTTATGTGAATCAGTGATTTTGCCACAGTACAGGGACTGAATGTTAAATTAAAATCATGACCTGGGCATTTGTTAAACTCCTGCACAAACTTAAGAGTTAGTGTCCTATGGGTAGATTTTTAAAGAAGGATAAAATTATAAAATCCAGAAGGAAAAAAAAAGTTACAGCTAATGTGAAAATACGATTTTTAATTAATAAATCAACGGCCTGCAATTTTCAAAATTACCAAAATCGGTAATGGCTTTGGAACTCACTTGTTTGTACTTCACAGTGGCTTTTCAAACCACTGGTGTTTTGTAGTTTGCTTTATAGGCTGTGGAGAGTGGAAGGTTTTGATGAGAACTCATCAGCTGCTGGCTGTCTGTGCACAGGTTCACGATAAAGGATTCAGGAAGCAAAATTATTTCTTTAAAGTCCAGTAGTTGATATTTATTTTTTTCTTTACTCCCACATCTGACCATGTTTTAGTATGAAAATGCCATTTTAAAGGGTTTTCAAGTCACAAAAAATAGGATAAATAGTGTAACTGATCTCCTGACAGAATATCACATTTTAATCTAAACATATTCTGTAAGGAACCTCAACATGAAACAATAATTTGTTTAATTCGCATAACTCTGTGTGGTGACAGAAGGCTTTCACTGCAGATTTGGTCTCATGTAAGCAGGACTTGCCAGTGCAAGCATCCAAGTGGGGCTCACTGCTGGATCACCCACATCAAACGTGGATTTATCACCGGTGATGTGCAGTTACAACATGGAGCAGATGATTGAGAAAATAATTTCCTTCAGTCTTCATAGAGAATAACAGCAGAAGTCTTTGAAATTAAAGTCAAAGATCTTCCTCCAGCACCAGTCCTGGCAGTCTGCAGAGAAATGAGTTCAGCAAATTTCACACACGCACAAAACCGCAGAATGGGCTTGGTTGGGAGGGATCTTGACTCTCATCCAGTGCCACCCCCTGCCATGGGCAGGGACACGTTCCACTATCCCAGCTTGCTCCAAGTCTGCTCCAACCTGGCCTTGGACACTTCCCAGGACCGGGTGTGATGTGTGTGCTCAGGTCGGGATTCTGCCCGGGGGCTCCTGGCAGCGTCCCGGTGTCCACGCTGGTGTCCCCCTGCCCGTTCCAGCGCAGCCCGGGGCGGCCGGTGGCACCATGGACCTGGCACAGCCCGGGGAGTCTGGCGGCACCATGGATGGTGGCACCATGGACCTGGCACAGCCTGGGGGCAGCCAGTGGCACCAAGGAACTGGCACAGCCTGGGAGCGGCCGGTGGCACCATGGCAGTGGCACTATGGACAGTGGCACCATGGCAGTGGCACCATGGACCCAGCACAGCCCGAGTGCTCACTGGCTGCAGCCGTAGGCCCTGCTCAAGGCGCGGCCGCACGAGCGGCCTGAACGCTTAATCTCGGTGGGCCTGGAGAAAAGCGGTGATACCGATACTGATCCCGGCACCCACATCGACACCGACACCAACGCCGACACCGACACTGACACCAGCGTTGCCGTCGGTGCTGATACCAGCGCTGAAACCAACACCGGCACCCACACTGCTGGGAACACCAACACTGGTAGCAACACCAACATTGGTGCCCACACCGACGCTGACACCAGCAGCCACAACCAGCATTGGCACTGGCACCCACAGCAGCACTGACACCGGCACTGAGCGTGGCACCCAAACCGATAACGGCACCAGCACCGTCGCCGGTCGCGACGCCAACACTTGTACCCACAGCGACATCGCCGCCAGCACCCACACCGGCAGCGCACCGACGGCGACGGCGGCACCGGCGCCTCACGATGGCCGTGAGGGAGGGCGAAAAGGGCGGGAAACGACGGCGCGCGCCCGAGGCGGGACGGGGCGCGCGGGCCGGCGGCGTTGGCGCCGCCTAGTGGAGGTCCCAGAGGTCGCGCAGCGGAGCCGCCAGGCGCGGGTCCCGCGCGCGCAGCGCCCCCGCGTGGGCGTGGCGGAGCGAGCGCAGCTCCGTGAGGCGCCCCAGCAGCCGCGCGAAGCGCTGCGGGTCCCGCGGGTGCTGCAGCTTCGAGTGCTTGTACAGGATCCCCAGCAGCGGCTCCTGCAGCTCCTCCACATGGCGCTTGTCCCTCAGCAGCGGGCGGTCTGCGGGAGAGCGGCGGCACGGAGAGAGCGGTGAGCGGGATGCTCCGGGCACCGCCGCCCCTCAGGCTCCGGTCGGGGCCGCCTCCCCTGAGGGGACAAACGGGAGCTGCCCCGGGGCAAGCGACAGCTCGTTGTCACCTTCCCAGTTTACCTGAAAAGAACACTGTTGTTGCTACGAGCAGAGCGTATTCGGTCTCGGTGACTTTGAGTTCCCCCATGGTTCTGTAGAAGTAGAACAGGGCGGTGATGAACTCCTCAGTTATGCCTTGAAAATGGAAAAAAACAACATTAAAAAAAAAAAAAAAAAGTGCAGAATAACGAGGATGTTATTACAGTTGCAAACATCTTTGCCTGCAGGTGTGAGGTGACCCTGCCTGATCGCGGTGTCGGGCTCAGAGCTGCTGGAGCAGGCCCAGCCGGGCTGGGGGCCGTGAGGGCACTGGGGCTTCTCTCTTACAAAGAGATGGTGAATGGTTGATCTTAGAGGCCTTTTCCAAGCTAAGTGATTCCATGATTCTGTGCAAGGCTGGGGGAGCTGGGGCTGTTCAGCCTGGAGAGGAACCCTCAGTCCCTCCTGCAGGGAGGGCTCCGAGCAGAACCCAGCGATGGCTCCAGAGGAACGGGCAGGAGCTGATGCTCAGGAAATTCCATCTGAACGTGAGGAAGAACTTTTCTGGGAGGGAACAGATTGCCCAGAAAGGGGTGCAGAGTCTCCCTCACTGGAGATGTTCCAGAACCATCTGCACATGACATGGTGCCATGTGCTCTGGGATGGCATTGATGGAGCAGGGAGGTGGCACCAAGTGACCCAGTGTGGTCCCTTCCAACCTCACCCATCCTGTGATCCTGTGATCCTGTGATCCTGTGATTGATTCTATGATTCTGTGATTCTGTGATTCTGTGATTCTATGATTCAGTAATTCAGTAATTCTGTGATTCTGTGATTCTATGATTCTGTGATCCTGTGATTCTATGATTCTGTGATTCTGTGATTCTATGATTCTGTGATCCTGTGATTCTATGATTCTATGATTCTGTGATTCTGTGATTCTGTGATCCTGTGATTCAGTGAATCCTGTGATCCTGTGATTCTATGATTCAGTGATTCTGTGATTCTGTGATTCAGTGATCCTGTGATTGTATGATTCTGTGATTCACTGAATCTTTTAAGACTCAGGGCTGTTCCATTGCATGAAATTGTTAACTAACTTAATGAAGACAATGTTAATTTCTAAAACAATGGCAGAAGTTGTATGGCAGTTGTACTGTGGAACTTTGAATGAGTTTATAACTCAAGGGATATAAGCAAGCACGAACACAGCCCTTCCTGCCATGAGGATGTAATGCCAATGTGTAACACCTGAGGAGGTAATGCCAGAGCAGCCCAAGGGAGAGGGAGGGGAGAGGAGAGAAAGAAGAGAGGAAAGGAGCTGGAGCAGTGGCCATAGTGACTATAAAAATGTAACAAAAATAGGGCCAGTAAAGCAAAAGATTCCCAGTATTTGATTCTGAGACCTCCATTACCTGTGGTAGTAGTAGAAGATGGCCTCTCTTTATTATGACACATTTCCATGGAATAAATATTGTTTTTGTCAAGGCTTTGAACATGACAACATGTCCCGTGATCAGAAAGTCTTACATGACCTGGAACAAGACAGATGACAGATCCCAGTCAAGCTTAAAGTGATCTTGAATATTTGTCTGTATCATTGCTGAAAATGTGTGAATTTTCCCCAGACCCATGAAGGTGTAAAATCCATTTTGGCATCTAGATCCAAGTTCTTTGGTTGCTTTTCTTATTGGTCAAGGTCTCTTGTGTTAAATTTAGCACAATATGTAATTAATATAGCTGAGATTATTCACCCACCCCACAATGATGCAAGTCAAGTATTTCAGACCTACTTTCACTGGTTGAAGGCTGGCACTCGCTCATTTTTTGGTTGTAAATTTGGGCTGATCTCAAGAACATCGCCTCCACTGTGGATCCTTTCAGCAGAGCAATCTGGTCCTCGCTGGCTAAACTCTCAAACCCTGCAGAGAAAGGTGCATGTTCACAATCAGGCTGCTTTTAAGCCCCCAAAACAAAAAAAATATGTGGAAAAAATAATTTTTTAAAAAATAAATGTCTTTACTAGAAAAGAGGAGCCATAGTTCAATGATTCATGTGCCAAAGACTTGGGATCTTTCTTGCTAGTTTGCAGGTTAGACAATTAAAAAGAAGAAGAAAAAAAAAAAAAAAAAGGAGGGGGCAGTTTTCAGTATTAAAAGATCCACAGGAAGTTACAAGTAAAAATTTTGGACTAAGCAAGATGTTATCAAAACATTCTTCCTAATATCTGATAAATACCACATGGCCTAACACCTGATAAATCCACATTGTTTAGTGACTGTTCATTGTTCATTCCATTCGTTGTTATATTGGTTTTTTTTCAGAAATCGTGTTCATCTTTTGACAAGCTCATTGTCTGCATTTGTAATTCAGGAGAAAAGGAACTTGAGTGATGTTTTTTCTTAAACCTGATCAAAGCAGGCTGTGTAACACAAGAAAGCAGACAGCTCAGCCCTTCCTTCAGCTCTGCCCACAGAGATGCTAAAATTGTATCAAATACCTGCCTTAGATAAGGTGATTGACCCTTGTGAGTGAGTTTTACAAAGAAAAGTTATCACCCTCCCTGCCAAGTGTTACTTTGTCAACTTTACACTGAAATGCAGTGAATTTAATTGCATGTTCCCTTGTTCTTTATGAAAGAAAAATATGAATAAGAACACTTGGATAGCCCCTTCTGTGCTGCCTTTTCCTTTGAAGGAACATCTGTTTTTTCCTTTGGTGATAATGATAAATTGCATACTCAACTGAATTTCAGAGAATGTGGAGAGACAGTAATTCCCTCAAGGTGGTATTTTGAGGTCCACGTGCTTCCAGAAAATGTCTCTACTCCATGTCAGAAATGGAGAAGAAATGCAATAATAGCAAAGTTTTGAATTGAAAGCTTCTAGGTTGTCCTCATGACAGCACAAATAATCCCTTCAGAGCCTTTTCTGTTTAAAGTCTGTATTTTTCTCTGGTTCATGCCATCAGTTTGATTTGGTTCCTCTAATGTTCCCCAAAGGAAGAAACTCACCTGGGAGCCTTTTTGTGAAGTCCACCAACACCTGCACATGCACAACAGCTGTCTCAGACAGGCGGAGAAAACTTTCCTCAGGACTTGCAGTTTCCTGCAGCTGCACAAAAGAGTTTGGACACTGGATATGGCCAATAAACATGACAACAGTGACTTAGCAATGCAGGCTGGGTGTGCTGGATACCTACAAACTTCTTGGCTTCCTCAAGGGGAATTGTGTATTTTTGGTGTGCTGCTACAATGTGGTCCAGAAGCTGATGCTCTCCTGGAGTGAGTTCCATCTTCTCTGGGATCTGCTGAAAAAATAAACCAGTCAAGTCACAAGGACTTGGACTAGCAATAAGTGATAAAAAGAGGTATTTTAAATAGAAAAATATCCCACTTTTCCAGATCTTGTTGTAGATGATACTTGCTTACTATTCAGTCCCTCATCTTCCAGCTTTATGTTGCAAAGGAAACTGCTCTTCTGCTTGAAATTCTTCCTGAGTCGCTTCGACTTGCACTGGACTTCAGTCAGCAAACCTGTGAGGTGTGAAGCTGCCATCAGTGCTTGTATGTTCAATTAATTACAGTCTGAAGTCATCATTTATTAGAGATAACTCCGGTCCTGCATCACAGCAGCTGTCACCTACAATGAACTATGTTTCCTGGAGAATGAAGCCGTGTGTTACTTATCAGGTGAGCTGGTGTTCACTAGCTACCAAAGGCCTGAGGGTCTTCAGTCATCTTTGTCCTTGTGCCTCTGTGACACACAGGCATCAGAATTTTTCATCAAAGACCATCATGCCCTTTTTATTTAAATTTTTTTCCCTCAAACCCTAAAGCTCATCTGATCTGCTCACTGCTGTCCTGATAAGGCTTGGGATATTTAGCTTCTCCTGTTAGTAATTTTTTTTTTCTTGTACTTCCTTAGAACAACAGTTCTCTTAAGGTGAGGGGATACTTCCCAAGCATTACTGACTTCTGCACACCAAGATGCTACAGGTGCCACCATCCCCAAAATTAATTTTCCTGCAGCCAAATGACGTTTAGACCAGTATCTTCGGGAAGGGATTTGTGGAGGCCAATGGGGCTGGGCCTGGCATGGCTCTGCCTCTGTTCCTGGAGGAACATCCCTTGAATGGGATGCCCTTGGAATGGGCTGTGATAAGTTTATCTCAACTGTCCTGGGGAGATGCCCCTTGGGTCGGCACATCTTCCCTTATCCAGGTGAGCTATCCCCAAAGCCATCGGTGATCCCACCACGCCTTGGTGCCCATGGTAATCCTTTGTAACCCACTGGTCTTTCCCCCTTGGCACCACCCTTGCTTTCCCCCACAAAATCCCAGTTTTCCCCCCAGTTCTCAGGGGAGTTGTCACCCCTGMCCCCCTTCACAGAGCTGCTGGACAGCAATGGAATCTCTGGAATTGCTGTACAAAGCTTCTGTCCCTCTGTCCCTGAGTCAGCCTGGGATAAMCTTGCAAGCAGAGCTGAAATCACTGAGCTGATYYCACTGAGAACTGATCACTTGTGGCTACAGGCCACAGCTTGCTGAGTTTATCCAGCAGCCAGAGACCCCTCAGAAGGCAGTCCCACCTTCCAGAGACCCCTCAGAAGGCATTCCCCCCTCCTAAAGACTCCTCAGAAGGCAGTCCCACCTTCCAGAGACCCCTCAGAAGGCATTCCCCCCTCCTAAAGACCCCTCAGAAGGCATTCCCACCTCCCAGAGACCCCTCAGAAGGCAGTCCCTTGCAGGACCCTCTCTCTAGGAAGGTTGGTGGCTTCCTAGGTCGGAGCATGGAACCTCCATGGGCCCCCAGCCACCTCCAGGGATTGACTTTGAAGAAAGTTTTGTCTGTGCTGATTAGGAAAGAGCCCAGCATGAAGGAGCACTTACATTCTGCCAGCATTCCCACAGCTCTGCACTTCTTGAGGCGGCACTCCTGGCACTTCCTCCTCATGTACATGTCCATCTCGCAGTGCCCCCCGCTCTTGCAGCGGTACACGGCGTTCTTGGTGATGCTGCGCCGGAAGAAGCCTGGCAACAGGAGCAGCTGATGGCTGGAGCAATCTACAGCTGCAGCTTTAGCTCACAAGGATTTTAAAGTGTCCTCCAGGTTTGAATGGTTGGGTTTTTTAAATGGAAATATTAGCTTGATTTTAAATCTGTTTTTTAAAAGCATAGTTATGCCTGGTTCTTTCTGATTGGTGTTAATTGACATTTTTCATACATAGAATTATAGAATGTGCTGATTTTAGAAGGGACCCACAAAGATCACCAAGTCCATCCCCTGGCCCTGCACAGACACCCCAAATCCCACCCTGTGCATCCCTGGCCGTGCTGTCCAAACTCTCCTGGGGCTCTGGCAGCCTCAGAGCTGTGCCCATTCCCTGGGCAGTGCCCAGCACCCTCTGGGGGAAGAACCTTTCCCAAAATCCAACCTGAACACCCCTGGCACAGCTCCAGCTGCTCCCTTGTGTCCTGTGCCTGGTCACAGAGATCAGAGCTGCCCTTCATGACACAGCTCCCATACCAACAAGTCAAAATGTGGTTAGCAAATAATTACTACTTGCTTTTATTTAATTTTAATAGTAAGTGAAATTAATAACACTGAAGTAAATCTCTAAGAAATGTTCATGAGAGAACCAGCACCTGCTCACACTGAAACTATTCTAGCGAGTCATCAATGCAAAAATGAGATGCTTCAAGTGCTCACAATAAATACAGACTGTGATAATATTTCTTCAAAGAATGTTATGGAAGTGTGAGCTTGGAGGAAGCATGTTAGACAGGGGGTTCATTAGATAAATTACAAGTTTGTAGTAAGAGCAGACTGTGGAAGGCAGCACCCAGGCCCCGTGTCCCCGCTCACCTTTGCATCCCTCGCAGGTCAGCGCGTTGTAGTGGTACCCCGAGGCCTTGTCCCCACACACCACACACAGCTCCTCCTGTCCCTTCAGCCTCACCGAGTGGCTCAGCCTGGGCCTCCTGAGCCCCTGGAACCCCCCATCCTCGCCGTGGGGAGCCAGGAAGGGACCCTTGCTGAGCTCGCAGCTGCTGCCCACGCAGGGCCCGTCGCCGTACGGGGGGTCCAGGCTGTAGGAGCCGTATGGGGACGGAGACGGGGCAGCCTGGGGCTGCAGGGCTGGCACTGGCACTGGCACTGGCACTGCTGAGTACTGGCAGTACGGGGCAGCCTGGAAATCCGGCTCCTGCAGCTGGTAGTTGATGTGCTCCGGTAAAACATCTGTGCCGGGGGAAATCGAAAGCGCGGTAAAAGCCTGGGGAATGTCCCGACATCAGCTGCTGCACAGTTTAAATATGTTTTATGGATTTAGTGGCATAAATATTAGAGGAACACATTTTCAGATGGGCAGTTTGACACATTCTATTTAAATTTAAACCTGTAATGTTCTTCAGTGAAATCTTAAATGTAGCAAAATTTCACGTGGATTAGTGTCAGTAGATAATTGATTATCACTTGCCAACTGATGGCACAGCTGCCTTCAGATCTTACACTTAAAGGTTGTTTTTATTAGTTACCCACATTACATTCAAGTATCTTCCATAAGTGAATTTTTTAATGATTGCAGTGTTTGTTACTGGTACATGGCTCAGCCATCATTTTGAAAATTTTGCACAGGGGTCTGAGAAAAATTGTGTAGAAATCAGAGAGTACTAAAAATTACTGTGACAGAAGCCTTAAAGTTGGACTTCAGAGGAGTAAAAAGCAGAGACTTGTTTTATTTAGTATTTTCCCACATGTGTCTTTACAGTTATGAGATTTTAATTTACAAAACTGTAGGTACAGAATTATGAAGAGTTTCTTCCTGCTTTTCCGTCTGCTGAGTTTTAATTTTATCCAGCCTCCCTTAAATACACACAGCTATACCAAAGAAAGCCTGTGCAACATGCATCATGTTTCATTCTTCCTTTGGGATTATTAAAATCTCTATAAAAACAAATTGGAATTTTTTTTAAAAAACAATTTGGAGGGTTTTTCCCTTTTAGTGAGTTTTGGGTCCTGCCTTTAGTCTTCCAGAATCAAATTAGTTATTGCAATTATAGCTACATAAAATATAGAAAAGGCATTATCTATTTATAATGTATCTGGAATACTCTAATAAAACCTGTGTCTTCTCCTGGGAGGCCAAATGGAGACAGCACTGGGGATGTTTACATGGAATAAAAGTCAGAATAATCACGTTGTGCTCCAACGTCTGTATGAGCACACAGGCAGAGATTTCAATGCTCCTTCAGTACAAGCTTGGTAAGAGCTTTGAAGTGCTTTAAAGATAAATCAAAATGAGGGGAGAAATAAATTCCCAGAGGAGTTCATTTTGCCATATTTGCAGAGTACAAAACTTGCTTTACTCACCGTAGTACTGGATGGGCTCGGGAAGGCCGTACCCATCGGGGACGGTGACAAACGTGTTGGCCATGCTCTGCTCCCAGCTGCACTGCTTCATCCACCCTGTGTGAGATCAGCCTTGAAACAGCAACCTGGGGAAAGGGGAAAGGAAGAGAACATCCCATGGGGAACAATTGCTGGGTAGGGTTAGACACGGAGCCGGAAAACTCCAGAATTTTCAGATCATAAAAAATCAGATGTCTGTGTGAAGTCACATAACACCCCCAACGAGACTACAAAATGTTTGAGCATCCTGATATTACAGATTCAGGGTAAAACTCTTTCCTAAATTTCCAAGTTGTAGTTAGAAATGTTTTGCTCTCAGTTTTACACAAAACTATGTGGGGGAATTGGACTAATCACTGATAAATTCTCTAGTTCAGAGAAGGTTAGAAGGAGCTTCACTGGATCGAATAAACTTGCTTTGGCCATGAATTAGAGCATTTGCTGTAGTGTGGATATGGGGCTGTCCTGTTTGTGCACAAAGATGGGCTTTTAATGAGTTTATTTTGTTCATTTTTTATGCAGAGTTGAAGCAAGGAAAATAGCATAGAAAGGCCAGAATGGAATATCTGTTCCTTGTCATGTAAGTACTCATTTATGCAGCAAAACTCAACTTTGCCTTGCTTAAGCACTGCCTGAATCGCACTTCCTGTGCTCCTTTAACGGTGTAAAGTTTTCAGTGAAGACCAAAATATTGATTTCCTATCGGATGTGCTGCCCCTAAAGAGCTTTCCACTGCCCCTTGGTTGTTGGAGGAGCCTGGGCTCCTGGCTGGATTCGCTGGCATTCCCAATAACAAAGTGCACTGAGAGCTCACAGTGACATGGTGAGAAGAGCTGCTGTGCTTGGAGCTCAAAACTTAACTAATTTTTCAGTAATTTGACTTAAAAATTCAAATTTAGAGAGAGATTCTAAAAAAGTGTGCTCTAAAAAATGGAAAAAGTTTTAGGAAAAAAAAAAAAAAGTCTGTGGACAGTGGCAGAAGCTGGGTTGGAGTTTACATACCTACAGCAAACCTCTGGTATTGCTTAGAATGGAGAGCTAACAGAGTAGCCACTAGAGGAATAGGCAGGAATATTTTCCTGGCCCCCCTGTCCCTCTGCCTGAGGGGGATGTGGCCACAGGTAAAGCTTTGCTGAGCCTGGTGCCCACTGAGCAAGGGCTGTAAGAGACAAATTCCCTGTGAGCCACTCACAGCTTTCCCTGAGCTGGCAGGATTGATAGAAAATATAAAAAAGGCGCGGAACAATTTGGGAAATACAGCAAATCCAACTCCTGCAACAGGGTTCTACAGAATTTACACAAATTGGGTTAAAAACCTTCTCTGAATGAAGGGATTTGTGCTATACCTGCACCTTGCTGCAGCTGAGACAATGAATGGATCCCCCCAGGGAATCTGAAGTCCTGAGTGGAAAAAACACACATCCCTTCCTTTGGGGCTGACCACTTTCTCTCCATGCTGTCAGCAGAAGGTGAAAGGATGCAATGAGGCTGGAATGCTGGGGGTTTGTTATCTCTGCTAGTAAATATTTGTTTGAGAGCAAAATAAGTCACTGAATCATGAGGTCTTATCAGTTAGATCAATTTGGTCTGGGCAAAGTCTACATTTTTTCCCAAAAATGTGTGTTTGCAGAAGAAATGTGTTTCTGAATTCCAGTGGCTTCTATAAATAAAAGTCATAATAGAATAGTAGATTTTAAAAAAATTACAGTGATCCAGTCTAATAAAAACAGTATATTGGGGGTATAAAGTACCAAATGTAAGGTGCTGGATTGTTTAAATATTCTAAATCTTGGAAGCAGATTTTCCTCAGGCAAAGTCTCCTCAGCTTAGGTATTGTATGAGAAAGGTTTCAGCCCTTCTTACTGATTTTCATGGCTATAGCAGTAACCAGTTGCACCTACAAAATTTCCAGCTTAGACTGAGGCTTTGTAAACTGAAATCATAAATTAAGAGGATGTTAGCACAACAGGGATAGTAAATCTAATGGTTATCTGAGGAATGCTCTACTGTCTTAGAATGAGATGTATGTGTAAACATTAAGAGTTTCATTTTCTGACATTTGAGAATTTGGTGTTGACAAGCTTGTTCTTCTATTCAAACAAAGCATTGGGCTTTTTAAAGAAAAAAATGAAGAAAGAAAGAAAGAAAGAAAGAAAGAGAGAAAGAAAGAGAGAAAGAAAGAAAGAAAGAAAGAAAGAAAGAAAGAAAGAAAGAAAGAAAGAAAGAAAGAAAGAAAGAAAGAAAGAAANNNAAAGAAAGAAAGAAAGAAAGAAAGAAAGAAAGAAAGAAAGAAAGAAAGAAAGAAAGAAAGAAAGAAAGAAAGAAAGAAAGAAAGAAGATAATAAGACATGTAGGGAAGGAACTTCATTTCCTAGGCCAGGCAAGTTTTGAATTTTTTATGAGTTGACTGTGAGAGTCGTGTTTTCAACCTTTGCCTCCCCTCTGGTGTGTGAGGCAGCAGCAGGGAGGTCTCTGCAGCAGTCCCTGGGATCCTGTGATCCCTGTGCTGCTCTCCCCGAGGCTCTGAGGCCATCCCAAACCCCTCACACCTCATGGACCGAGCCCTGACCTGCAGGACACTTCCCCAGCCCACACAGACACTCAGCAACCCTTGTCCAGGCAGGGGAATTCTGCACTTGCCCAGCATGGTGAAGCTCCTGACAGAAGGTACCAGACATGCCCAGGTGTAACATCCCAAACAGTAACTGGAACAAAGTTGAAATAAGGATGGAGCAATGGGTTTGGATGTTTGGGGCAGTTGCAGCCATGCCATTCTCAAAACAAAATGTTTTGTGTCCCTTTTTCTTTTTTTTTCCCTGTGTATTCCCAGTGTAACCACATGTTTGTGCATGAATGATTTAAAAGGAAGCAAAAATCTAAATACATTCCCAGAGAGGATGCATAAAGGTCTTTAGCCTAAAAGGTGGAAATAACTGGGAACAAAAGATGAATTTTTTAATGACTTCTTTTGTAGCATCCCAAGCAGTAACACACACAGGGTGGGAGCATTCAGCCACACAGACTGAGCTGACAGAAAATGTCATCTCATAAAGTACAGCCTGTTCTTGCTTTTTCTCCTACTGAGCATTTTCACATGTGAATCCTGAGCAGGTGAGGGGAATGGTGTTTTTTGGAAGAGGTGACCTACACTCAAGGTGGCTTAGCACATTTGAAAATGTTGTGCTTTTACAGGCTTAGTTTTGCCAGGGCTCATCTTCTGAACTGCAAACACTCAGCATAAACCAGAACGTGTTGATTCAAGGCTTGGTTATCCAGCTCATGCAGAAATTTAGTTCTTAGTCCCAACTGAAAGACTTGACAATTTATAAAAAATGGAATCCACTAAAGAAAAAATAAAAGCCATTGATTGATAAAAGCAAAGTAGAACCATAAATAGAATGCACACGTTCAGACTGGAATCTGAATTGTACATCTATTTATTTCTATTTATGGTGAAAGATGTGGGGTTTATCATTTTTATTGCTATAAAACCCCATATCATAAAACAACATATCATCAACTTATCAAATTTATTGGGATACAAAACATCCTTCATGGAGCAGGAGAGCCCTGAGGTCGGTACTGACAGTGCTTTAGCTGCTACCATAAATATTTTGACAGTTGAGTCATGGGGAAATTTCTTGTTTACAGGGAATTTTAGGAACTCGAGCTGAAGGTCTTCACCATGTATTTAGCACACCTTGGGGCACGCTAGTGATCACGTAGTGGAACTCAGAGCACGTTTCAGGCTCGGGTTTAAGCACTGTACTTTGCTTGCAGCTGGAAGGCAAAGCTGGTTTTTTTTTTTAATTTATGAAAATTTAGACTAAAAACTGAAAAAAAAAAAGTAACAGAGCATAATCAGTGCCAAGTAGGTGTGATGCCAGGTGATCTATCCAATTTCACTCAAGCAATTCAGTAATCACT
The DNA here is from genome assembly GCA_013186435.1 of Turdus rufiventris. Lineage (NCBI taxonomy): Eukaryota > Metazoa > Chordata > Aves > Passeriformes > Turdidae > Turdus > Turdus rufiventris. Next base: position 1,365,846 of record PYHW01009745.1, on the reverse strand, counting down.
GCTCACTTAATTAAAGAATGATTTTGCAGGGGAAATTGTAGGATCATTTGATTGATCCTGTATGAAGCTTCCATGCACTATTAAAGATTTTCTGTTCCTCCTGGTTTTAATGTGCCAAGAAGCTCATCAAAGCTGCTCTATGAAGAAATTCCACTTTTCTTCTTATTAAATGTGTTCCTTCCTGGTCATATAATAAACATAATACAAACTGGCTTATTTCACCAATAGACTGCATTGCAATTATCTTGAAATTTTCCTTTGGAATTATTATTCCATGAATAATTATTTCAAAGGCATAATTTTTATACATTGCCAAAGAAGAGGTTAGAGGTTGTTTGAAACTCACGATTTTCCAGCTACTTTTGGGCAGGGAAACAAATAATTGAATTTAAAAGCTGCTTTTCTTCACTCTGTGTGTCAAATGAAGTACTGCTGGAACAAACCCTTGGCAGCAGAGCACCAGATTTAAAAGTGCATATTCGCCGTTTTCATTTGGGCAAATGTTTAAAAAGAAAGAAAAAAGGAGGTAAAGAAGAAAAAAGGAGGCAAAAAAAAGGGGGTAAAGAAGAGATAAGGAAGTAAAGAAGAGAAAAAGAGGTAAAGAAGAGAAAAGAGAAAAGGAAGTAAAGAAGAGAAAAAGAGGTAAAGAAGAGAAAAAGAGGTAAAGAAGAGAAAAGAGAAGAAAAAAGAAGGTAAAGAAGAAAAAAAGGAGGTAAAGAAGAAAAAAGGAAGTAAAGAAGAAAAAAGGAAGTAAAGAAGAGAAAAAGGAGGTAAAGAAGAAAAAAGGAGGTAAAGAAGAGAAAAGGAGCTAAAGAAGAGGAAAAGCAGGTAAAGAAAAGGGGTAAAGAAGAAAAAAGGAGGTGAAGAAGAGAACAGCCCAGCGCCTGGGATATTTTCACACAGTAAATTGATGTGTGGCTGGAGCAGCAGTTTGTACCCCCCGAGCATGCAGAGAAGGGAACGAAACACTCACGGTGCTTGCAGGGAGCTCCTCTGCCAGGTCCGTGGGGCTGCAGCGCCGGTCCCAGCTCTGCTCCAGCTGCAGCCCAGCAGGCCTTTCCCTATTTATCAGTTTGTGTGCACAGCCCAGGCTCCAGACACTCGGCAGAGCCACGCTGCGGCTCCGAGACACCAACTTCCCACACAGCTCCTCTGGGGTCGGAGCAAGGGCAGCTCTGAGCCCACATAAATCACACACAACTGGGTCATCAGGGACAGAGGCCATGGGGACCCTCACGTCACTGCTTCCCAGAGTCCTCCCTGCCCAGCACAAACATTTGGCTTTCTTGCTAGAATTCCAAATTCTCCCATTTTGATCGCTTCACGTTGATGTGTCAGGGTGGTGATGGAAAATGTTCCATTCCCAAGAGGGGGAAATATTGCAGTAGTATTATTTGGAGGTTTTGCATGACATAATAATTGAATTTGGAAAGGCTGGATCAGGCCAGGACCTCCAAACACCAAACACTTACCTTGTCCTCTGTGTTCTGATCCAGACACCCCTGAGGTGATGCAGGCTCACACTGAGTTCATTGGCAACCTCAGTGAACTTGAGTTCATGTTGCCATTAACTCAGCAAAATTTCATTCTTAAAACCCCTGAGTATTTCCATTATTAGTAACTTGTAATAAATTATATTGCAATTTGATGTTTTCATTGTTTCCTAAGTGGATGTGACCCTTTGGATAGGGAATTTTCTTGTTAGGTATCATGCTGTCCCAGTGCTCCCAGCAGGCTGCAAATCTCCTCACTGCAGGAGTAGCTCACCTTCTGTGTAAGATCAGGTCTCCATTCACCTCAGGAAAAACTACTTCTCTTGGATACTGCATGGAATTAGATGGGAAAAGGAAAAGTAATTTCCTGTTGGATAACTTACAGCAAATTCACTTAAAATACTCCTTTGGGACAGGAGGTTTTCATGGATAAACTGCCGTCACCCTTCACAGGAGGGACACATTTATGTTCCATGGGCTCCAGAGAAGAGCAGCCTTATTTCCATGAGCCATTTAGAAATCTGTCTGTGGGGTGGAATGGTCGAGTCTTTCAAGAACAAGCAGCACTGACTGATAAATGTTATTTGAGCATGTTATGGGGTTTTCTAAGTTTTCAGATGTCCTGCATTGATCACCTGTGGTGGTGGGGGGCTGGAATGCAGTGATTATGCAGCAGAGATGAAGATAATGATGTTCTAAGCTTAATTATGATCAGCACTTGTCTTTCTGGTAAAAGAAGCCTCATACAGAAACTTTCCAAATTGTCAAAAAAACTTCAGTAGTAAAACTGAAAGCTTTACAATGGATAAAACAAATATTTTTTTCACAGAAGTGTCTCTTTCACAATATCCAATTGACTTTTGCATCCAGCTTTTCTCATGAAAGTTGGAAAAACAAGCAGAGGTTTGTGAAATGTTATGGTTAGATTTTAAATGCTACTGACTTCTATTTTTAGCATTTTTTCTAGTAGAAGGCACCTTATGGATAAGCTGATCAAATTAGCTGTAGGATGGGAGTATCTAGAGCCTGTTTACTCCAGGGGGCTTAAGCCTGAAGCCCAGGTTTTTAAAAGGCATCAAATCCCCATTCTACTCAGTTTATAAAGCCTGCTGGATTCAGGGTAAATTCTGTTTCTAAAATCAGTGTATAAATTAGTTTATAAAATAACCATATAAAATTTAATTGTAGTAGAAATGAATTGCAGTAATTAAGTGTTAGCCCAAGGTTAATTAACTCCCACGCTGTAGTAATGAAACTATTTTGCATAATCATGAAGTGATTCAGACCAGGTGACTGGCTAAATACATATATTTATGTAAATACAGGTATTTACATTATTTTAACAAATCACTGTTCCTGTTCAAAGCTTAGCATGACAAAAATGGGAGACTTGAGGGCACACTTGAGTCACCTAAAATACTGCTGCAAAGAAGAGGAAAATAAACTCTTTTCCATGCTTGTAAATAATCAAAAACCAGAAAGGTTATTTAGGAGTACGGGAGATTTAAATTACAAACTAGGGAAAGCAATTACTGTGGTAAAAATAGCACTGGAGTGAGTTCCTGTACAAGCTTCTCCACTGGCTGTTTTGAAGATCAGTTTGGGCAACCAGATTGAACTCAAGAATTGTTTTCTCCGAGTTGCTTTGGTTTGTAAAGAGGACTTTTTGTAAAGAGAGCTTCAAAGTTCTGTTCCAGCTCTGTTTTGTGTTATTTTTCTATACATACATCAATTCTGTAAAACACTGCTGAAGTCTCTGGTCAGCACACATGTCCAGAGCCACTTCAGTGGCAAAGGAAACCGTACCAGACTCCAGGCTTGCTTTACTAGCAGTGAGTAAACAAAGTGTCACTCATAGATACGGCCTGAACCAGGAGCTGGACGAGCTCATGCCATGAGCCAACATCCAGAAGTGGCACTGAAGTGGGGAATAAGGGACACCACGTGTTTTCCATAGAAAACAAGCAGATGTGGTGACAGCAGCCTGACCTGCACGCTGCTGCAGCCACCACTGCAGGCTGGGAGCTCGGGGCAGGCAAACCCCCGTGGAGCTTGGGCAGCTGGAGATGCAAAAAGAGCTTCCCTGGATCCATACCTGCTGAGAAAATCCGTTTTCAAGGTCTGCACAATTCTTTGTTCATCTGGAGTGGAGATTCCAGATGCCTGTGACTCATCTGGTATCCCAATAGTTAAAGGAAATCGCTTCTACTCCAGCTGGATCTTCTCTACATAAATGACCCGTTTGGCTTGATCTGGTATTGGATTGTTTACGTAACTTCAGTAATTAACCACTATCAGCCTCATTAATGAAACATAAACCACCTCTTCTGCTCATTTATAAAGCATTTGTCAAACAAAACTCAAACAAAGGGCAGAATCTCAGCAAAGTAACATCCCTCCAAGAGCTACTGAGCCCTGGCTGCAGGGCACAGCAGTCACTTGGTTGTTGTTTTTCAGTAGAACTGAAGCAGAAGTGATGGCATTGTCTATTGCTCTTGGCTAACTTCTCCCCAAGCCATCTGAGATCTGTCACATGAGGGCAAGGATGCCTGGACAACTATTTTGGCCATTTCAGTACAAAATACTGATGTTCCAGCTCCTTACTGTAAATCATTAAATGATGAAAGCAAGAGTCAAATACTAAATGACTGAAGCCCTCAGAAAGCTAATTGCTAATTACAGTAATTGTTGTTCTATGTGAGTTAAAGGTTATATTAAAATAATGATTATTTCATTACAGGGTTAAATCTCTCCTGTTGGTAAACTGTTCTGAGCAACCTTAAAGAAAGCTGAGTATTAACAACACAGACCATGTAGCAAAATGATCTAACCTGATCTTTACCTATTTTTGTGTCAGAGAAATAAAATGGTTCGGAGGCATAAAATACACTGACAGACACATCCATGCCAAAAGTTTTGTGATCTGAGACCTTGGATTTCCTTTCCAATTTGTTGAGGAACTCATGAAAAAAACCCACAAATTTTCTGTTTCCCCTTTATTCTATTATTTCTAGATCTTCCAAAGGCTCAGGAATGCTGACACTGTTGGGATTGCTCTTCATGGGTGTGGATGAACCTCTCAGTCCTAGGTGAGAAGCAACACAAAGCCTTGTGAGTACTGATTTTGTCTGTTGTTGCTCACCTTGCACAGTGAACAGCTCCCACTTAACACTGCAGAGAAGTGTTCATTAGTGGGAGATAACAGAAATACTCTGTGTTTTGCATCGAATGTATCAGGCAAATCCTCATGATAAAATTGGATGAGAAATAACTCAGAAGATGGAAGTTCTTGTTAAGTTCTTAAATGCTTTTGTGG
>PYHW01009745.1:1350497-1360987 GCA_013186435.1 Turdus rufiventris | reverse complement strand
TTTTCTTACAAGGCCAATCTTGAAGAACTAAACATTATGTCGAATTTCAGTCCAAGAGCCAGACTGCCTTAAACTCACATAAAAATCTCAGGATGGCCTACAAAATGTTATTGTTTCTCCGGTTTATTCTCTTAATCTGCAGTGCCTGAAGGCAGAGTAGGTAAAATAAGCCCATCCATTCAACCTTCACAAAGTTTCTGGGTACCCTGACACCTCCCCCTTTCAGTCCCCTCTGCCAAATCTGTTTCCCCTTGGCTGGAAGATCAAGATTTTTAAATAAAATGCTCCAGCAAGGCACAAGGTGGAAGAAAGCAAAACTATCAATGAAGTTTGATTAGATGTCAAGAGTTGGTATTTCATAGAGAATACTCATCACTACAGGCACTGCAATGACTGCACTTTGTAGGTACAGCAAAGGGAAGCCATGACCTGATTTCCATAAAGCAGATCTTGTATTAAGCATTACAAAATAATTACAGTGGAATCCCTTGCTCAGCATTTTATCAGCAGTGGTCTTGCTGCTGAGAAACTGAACTAACTGGATGTATCCATTTATCAATGATAATGTTTTTCCTTTTTTCCAGCCTGGATTCCATCTCAAGGACATTTGTTTTAACAGTAGAAAGAATATTAGACTCATAAATGTGAGTGCTGTGATGCAGTGGGTGACTCCTCAAGATTTATCAAAGCAGGATAATTAGGATGAACAATAAGACTGAGTTTCTTGGTAATAATTTTTGTCACAGGAAAACTCTGTGTTATGCCACGTTAATCTACCTTGAAGTATGGGCTGGAAGTACAAGAGGAGGATTCCTTTGGGCTCCTGGCCTGTGAGTCTCTGTGCTACACTTTTGTTGAAGGTGTTACCAGTGAAATTGTGACAGTAGCTGAGAGCTGTCTTAACATTACCACTTCATTTTAAAAGCAAGCAGACAGAAAGTGTTGGGGTGTGTGGTGTGAGAGGGGGCTGGTTTGCTTTTTAAACAGCTGTAGCTGCTGAAACAGTTGGGTTTTGAAGGAAGGACTTGTAATGGAAATGAGAATTGCTGCATTCCATTTTTAAAAAGCTTGTGCCCTGCTGCATCAGCATGGGAGACTTGTGCCTTCAGACACTTAGCCACTCTACCTGTGCTGACCTCACTTACAGTTAATATAATTTCACTGAAAATCCAAGAAGTACCCTAGAAATTTGCCCTTTATTCTTTTCTCTACTTGCAATATCTAGATATCATTCCATCTGTCACAGAGGTTGCCATTTGATACTGGTCTGTTCATAGAATCCCAGAATGGTTTGGGTGTGAAGGGACCTTAAATCCCATCTTGTTCCATCCCCTGCCGTGGACAGGGACCTTCCACTGTCCCAGGTTGCTCCAAGCCCTGTCCAGCCTGGCCTGGGACACTTCCAGGGCTGGAGCAGCCACAGCTTCTCTGGGCAGCCTGTACCAGGGCCTGCTCATCCTCACAGGGAACAATTCCTTCCATACACTAACTTGATTTTCTGCTCTTTCAGCTTAAGCCCATTTCCCCTTGTCATGTCCCTCCAGTTCCTGATGAGGGGTTCCTCTCCAGCTTCCCTGTAGCCTCTTCAGACCCTGGAAAGGGCTGTGAGGTCTCCACACAGCCCTCTCTTCCCCTGGCTGAGCAGCCCCAGCTCTCCCAGCCTGTATCCATAGGGGAGGTGCTCCTGTCCCCTGAGCAATTTTGTTCACTTTTGGCCCATCTAGATTTCTTTTCTTTGTGATTTTCCTACTGTTAGCAAGAGCCTCCTCGGCTGTACTCAGAACTCTTATGTATTTATCTCACCACAGAAATACTGTTTCTGATTTTCCAAAGATGGCCTGCAAGCAGTTTGGGCAGTTTGGGCAGCAGCGTTGTTGTTCTGAGTGTCCCAGTACTCTGCTATCCAGCCTTCACTTCTACTGCTACAACAACCCCGTGTTCTGTTTGACAAAATACAGCCATGTGGTTAAGAGTTATTAAAAGCATTAAAACATTAACCTCTTGTAACCCCATTTTTCACTTTGTACACACACATAAGTGTTTAATCAAATCGAAGTTAAACACTAAAAAGTTTGAGAGGCCACATTTATACATTCTATTTAGTTTACACAGAATTGATGTGATAAGCCAAAGGAATTACAAGGCACCCCTACTCAGAAATGCTCATCTGTTGATTTGTTTAAGCTCTGTTGCTACACACTCGAAGTTTTGGTGACAAGCATTCCCAGCATTTAAAGCAAGGAGCTTTGTCCTGCTGGGATCCACTCTGTGTCCTGGCGCCACAGGAACTCACTCTGCTGTCCCTCGGAGCTGGACAAATGATCCCGTGTCCAGATCTGCTGGAGAGGGGCTGAGCCCCAGCCCCAAGAGGGAGCATGGCCTCAGTGCAGTGTGGCAGTGATGTCAGAAATTCTCATCTCCCTCGTCCTGGAGTTCTGTTCCTAGAAGCCGGAATGCCACAGAGGAAATAAAGTGATCCTGAAATGACAGTTTGGTACGGCAGTGCTGGCCCTCAGCTACCCCTGCTTGTTCCTATGGGCAGAGAAGGCCAGGATGGCATCTCTGAGTGTTAAATCAGAATTATAAACACAAGAGCAGAACAGGCCAGCAGTTCAGACACATCCCAGGGCAGCTCCTGCAGAGGTGAAATGATCCTCCACACTGCCCACACCGTGGGTTCCTTCAGCTGACTTTTACTGATGTGAACTGGAATTCCCAATACCACATCTCTAAATGCCTCATTGAGTGCCTGAATTAACTGGAACCTCAGGGACCACAAGTTTGGTTTCACAGAAATCCCTGTGTTGGATGAAGTGGAAAAGGAAAAGATGGCTCTGGCACCCAGAGCTCGTTCCATGGAGCTGTGTCAGAGCTCTGTGAGCCTGCCCCGAGGCTCTGTGGAAATGGATGCTCTGGGAGAGGCTCTGGGGGCAGGCACGGAGCTGGGAACAGGAGCAGAGGGAGGCAGCAGCAGGTGCTGAGCTGCACACGAGGGGTCGTGTGAGGATGTGAGAGTGGGACAGGGCAAACCAGCACTGGCTGTGGCTTAGGGGAGATGTGTCCATCCTGAGACAGGACAATTTTTACATGACTTGTTCCATAACCAGGATGGTCTACACAGCAATTATTTGTCAGTTTTCCAAGTATTCATGGCTTGCCTATTAGGAAAAAGAATTCTGATAAACTGTCTTAACTTTCTAGTATTCTCTTTTAAGATGAAAAATAGGGAAGGACCAGAAGGTGAAATATGCTATAACCATGGTCTGGACTTTTATTTCCAAACTAGCGGAAGGATTACATTTCCCAAATTTGCAGAATAGCTCTCATACTTTACTAATTAATCTGATTCTGATGAAATAGTCCAACTGCAGCTGCTTACCCTGTTCTCTTTTGCATTGTGTGCATGTTTTGAGATTGTTGCTTTTATAAAATTATCTCATTCAGCACTTCTGCACCAGGCTTGATTATCTCTGGGATCATAAAAAAACCTTCATCTGATAAAGCATCCTACAGTTTTCTCATGTGTCTGTGTGAATAGGGATTTAAACTAGAAAGATTATTCAAATCAAAGTCAAAGCCGTCCTGCTAAAATATTATTGTAGAAAACATTGTCAATGAAGTCGGTGCTACTGAACAAAAAATGCTTTGTGCAAAGCCTCAAGGACACCCCGGGTCACCAACAGTAGCTTCAGTTAACAAACAAGAATCAAAGCAGCGAGTCAGCATTGCACGGCTTGTTATTTTGAGTGGCGGATGTTTACTGTTGGAAGGGACAAACAGCGGGATCAGATAAGATGGGAGCCCCGCAGATCCCGGCCGGGATTGATCGCGCTGGGAGGGAGCAGCGGCACAGATAAGCGGGGCCCGGGGTCAGGGCCGCCGGCCCTCCGCAAACAGCCCGAGCCCGTGCCTCTCGGAACCGGCCCCTGCCGGGCTCCCCCGACAGCGCCGGGGCACGGGGGGCTCCGGGGGCACGGGGAGCTCCGGGGGCTCCGGGAGCTCCGGGGGCACGGGCCGCGGCACCGCGGTGTGGGGGCTCCTGGGAGGGGACAGCACCTCTGCCTGGGGCAGGAGGCTTGGGGCCGCTGTGTGCCGGGGCAGTGCGGGCTCTTCTCGCCCCAAAACAGCCCCAAACGCCCCCACAAAAAAAACCAAAAGCAGCGAAAGCTGCGGCGCTTCGAGCTGCCCCGGGAACGGCGGGAGCAGCCCCAGGCCCCGCCCCCGGTGGTTGGCCCCGCCCCAAACCGGGGCGTTAGCTCCGCCCCGGCCCCGCCCCCTGCCCCGGCCGTGGCGCTCTGGCGCCCCCAGGCGGGCCCTTGGCGGATCGGCGGCCTCGCCCGGCCCGCGCTTGCGCACTGAGCGCTGTGGCCGCGGGCGGAAGCGGCGTCCCTGCCCCGCGGGTTCGCGTCCGCCCGCGCCCGGCGGCGGGGCCGGAGCGGGGCCGAGAGCGGCGAGCGGCGGCGGCGNCCCGCCATGAGCTGCACCATCGATAAGATCCTGACGGACGCGCGGACGCTGCTGGAGCGGCTGAAGGAGCACGACACGGCGGCCGAGTCGCTCATCGACCAGTCGGCCGTGCTGCACCGGCGCGTGGCCGCCATGCGGGAGGCGGGCGCGGGCTGCGCCGACCAGGTGAGCGCGGCCGGGCCGAGCCCCGCGTTTCGGCAGGGCCCGGGCGGGGCGGCCGGACCGACCCCCGTGTCTCCTCGGCAGGGCCCGGGCCCCGCGGCGGAGCGACCCGATCCGTCCCGGCTGCGGCCGCACGTGGTGCTGGCACAGGAGAACACGCAGATCCGCGACCTGCAGCAGGAGAACAGGGGTGAGCGGGGCCGGGGGCATCCCGGCGGGGGATGTGCAGCGGGGCCGGGGGATGCTGGCGGTGTGCGGGGCTGTCCCGGCGGGAGAGGCGCGGCTGTGTCGCCTGTGCAGTGTCGCCTGTGCAGTGTCGCCTGTGCAGTGTCGCTGGATGCCACGGCAGGTCGCGGGTCAGGAGTCTCCTCCGGCAGCGATGGGACAGCGCCAGTCCCGCCCGCAGCCCGAGCCCAGCGAGCCCCTCGGGCTCCTGCTGCGGCTGCCGGCCGTGGCCGTGACGTGCTGTGTTCTGCAGAGCTGTGGGTCTCGCTGGAGGAACACCAGGACGCGCTGGAACTCATCATGAGCAAGTACAGGAAACAGATGTTACAGCTGCTGGAAGGAAGGAAACGTGAAGAGGCAGAGCCAGTCTTGAAAGTCCATCAGGCCAATTCTGGGGTAAGGTGGGATGGGGACAGGAGAGTGCTCGAGACCCCTGTCCTCTGCTCGCTGTCAGGCAATCTTTGTTTCCATTCCTGCGATGTCTGTGCTCCAAAATACATTATCTCTGAATCTTGTCTCTGCTGGTATTTTCCCCCTTTCCTTTCAGAGCACACAGGTTGTAACAGCTGTCCCAGAGGACACTGAGGCACAATCCCTTCACAGCCTTGGTGGAAACTTTTTCTTTCAACCAGGTGGAGACTTCCCTGGTTAAGTTTAATGTACCTGATGCTCTATAGTAAAATAAAGATGTCCAAGTGGTTATCATTCCAGTTCAGTAGCTGTAAAGGGGAAAAAAACCTTCCTAAACCTCTGTGAGCTGCATATGCTTAGTTCTTAAGAGATTTCACTCCCTAGTGTTTTTAAATCTAGATACTCTGTGCAGTGGCCAAAGTGTCCCTTTGTGCACATTGGGCTCAGTGGCTTCAGCGCTCTGAGATGGGGCTGCTGATAACTGCTGCCTGTTTCGTATTTAGGTATCTAGTAATAATAGAATAACATTAAATTTCCATTTAAAACTTAGGAATTGTGTTAGGCATTTTTAAAATGCATTTTTATCTGGTTAGAGAACAGCAGGTTGGTTCAACCCAGTGACATCTCATATCTTGTAGTTTTTTCATTGGAACTGGAGCCAGCCTAACTCTTCTCATGTGTTCCTTTGTACTGGTATGTGTCAACTCACTGGTTCTCTTTTCTGAGTTGCTTAACTCCTCTGCAGGTAAATGGTGTAGCTGTGTTTGGTTTCCAGTGCCTCCCTGAGTGCATGGATTGCTGTTTATCAAGGTTTTGTATTTGAACAACATTGGACAATGCAAAGCTGAAAAGGCTTTGAAGAAACCCTCTGAGGAATATCCCTTGATTGTCTCAATGTCTAGGCAAAGTCTTTTGTACTTCAGATTAAATCCTTGAGTTTTTTCCTCCCCACCATTTGAAAAACTCTACCAAACTTCTAATGTCTTTAAAAGAATTGTATTCTTAGTAGAACCATCTTCCTGATTAGACAGATAATGGTTTAGAAAAATAATAATAATCTTTCTTCCCAGAAGTCTTTTGTGTTCTCCAGCTCTCTTCTGGATGCTCTTATTTGTTTACATACTTTCTGAATAATGGAGTTCCAAACTGAATTCTCTGCTCTGTGATAAATTTATCTTCCAGGGGCAGTAGAAAAACTATGGGCACTTAAAGAAACTGCACCCTGTCACATTAGTGCTGTATTCCTTTTAAGCAGGAGCTGTTGCTCCATATTGGAATTTGTCAGTGTTTGTTCCACGTGCATTTCTGAGCTTCAGCAAAATGCATTTTCCAGAGGATTATTGCTGTATCTGTACTTTAGAGATTCTGTAAAATCTGCCTCAGGAGGCTGTGCTCTTACTTGCTTTAGTTTAATTGCTCGATGTCCTTCTGAGATAAGGCTGTTTACACTTGGAATCTTTGCTTTTATTTGTGTTGTCTTTATAAACTCAGCCAGGCTTTTCTAATAAAGCAATATAAAATTTGCTGCCTACTAATCATGTTCACATGAACCTGAATCTGCTGTCTCAGACCTTGGCACACTTGAAATTATTTCTCTTGAAGCCAGGGTGCCTTATCTTGCTGGCTGCTGTCTGTATTCACTGTTTTCACTGATAAAGGACTGCTGATAAAGGACAATAAGGTACAAGTTCTTATCCTTAAGCATACAGGGTAGAAAGGCTTGCAAGTGCTTAGGAGGAAAGGATTAAAATTCAAAACAGAATCCAGAATCAGGAAAATGGAAGTGGTGATTTAGAAGGGATAAATCATGACTGCTGCTTCTGCCTGGACTTATTGAATGTATTGATTTTATATCTTTCAGGAAATTGAAAGTCAAATAGACAGAATATGTGAGATGGGAGCGGTGATGAGAAAAGCTGTTCAAGTGGATGATGAGCAGTTCTTTAAAGTTCAGGAGAAACTGGCTCAGTTGGAGGTAAGAACAGAGCCAGTTTGCTGAATTGAGCTTTGGGGGTCTCTAGACTTTCTCTGTATTTTCTATGGTTGTATCAAGGGCTTACAACACTAAAAATTTGGGGATGGGGTCAGGAAATGCAGAACATGATTATTTATTATTTATTTTCAATTTCTTAATGTTCATATTATTTAGATAAATATATAAATAAATAAAGCCAGAAGATAAACTTTAAATTATGTGGATCCGGTGTGCCAGCACTGTATTAATGCTTGCATTACAAACTTTATGTATCTGTGAAGGAGTGGGACTGTATAAAGATAAGCATCTTTTAACTATGAATCAGCACCTTTCTGTGAATTAGCTCATTTAGTTGTGAATTAGCTCATTTCTATTTCAGCAAAAATGTTGATTTTGCAGCTTGAAAACAAAGAGCTGCGTGAGCTGCTGTCAATCAGCAAAGAATCCTTCGAGGTGGGGAGAGAAGATCTGCCAGACTGTGAAGCTTAGGCCACAAAAACCTCATCTGCAAGCCTTCAGAGACTGTTATGAAACTACCTGACAAAGATTTGTTGTTTCAGGTGTTTCCTTGTATATTTGTTTTATCTTTAAAGTGTGTGGGCTGTTTTCTCTGCGTTTTTCTAAAGTGTTGATGGCAAAAGCTTGCACCCTGCTCTTAGTACCTGCAGCACTCAGATGCTTAACACTGAAGTATTTGATGTGTCCTCCCTTGTGATGGTTCATTTCCTCTCCCTTTGTTATTTTTTATGAGCTGTAGTTAATAATTCCAGCTGTGCGGATGGCTCTTAAATCCACCTTGTCTGTAGCTAGAGAACAAAATGCAGGTTGTGATTATTGTGCTTGATAGAAGGAACAGGAGATGATTGAGAAACCACAGTGTGAGAGGCAGGGATGTGCTCTGGCTGCTTTGTCTCCTGGCCACTGCTGAGAGCAGCTGAGAGAGCAGCAGAGCACTTGAAGGAGTCACTCCTATTCAGAGCAAACTTCACCTTGTTTTAGGGGTGAAGATTGGAGTTAACCACCCTTCCGGACACACACATTTTTGAAGGATGAATTTTTTTTGATAGCTGGACCTTCCCAGTGCTCCCAGTTGCCAGGCAGCCCTGCTGTGTTGGTGTGCTCAGAGCTTGTCAGAGCACAGCACCTGCACATCAAAGCTCTTCAGCCTCCCACAAATTTGGGTTCGGGCAGAGGGAGTTCAGGTCTGCATCAAAACCAAATCAAACCACCCCCATAGACAGGATTTTAATGTCACATCACAGGTGAGTCTGGTGTTCCACAGGCACTGCAGGTCCTGTGTGGAGTGGAATTAGAGGTGCAGTGTTGTAGGAGTTTCTCAGTAGAGTGGTATTTTTAATAACACTTTTGTATAAAAGATTTCTGTCCCACCTGTAATCGCAGAACAGTCTTCCAAGAATGGTAAGCATCTCATTTCCACTATTAGCTTAAATTTTTAATGCCACTTTTCCCAAGTGAGTCCTTTGATGGATGCAGAAGGTGACTCATTCCTGTGCTTACTGAGAGACAGTGAACACTGGAGGCATTGAGAACAGTTGGAATTCCCAGCAAGACTGGTAGATATAGGATAGGGAATTTCTGTACAGGAGCGCTCTTGTATACAATCCTTTTCTATTGGAAATTGTTCAGGAGGAAATTAAAAAAAAAAAAAAAAAAAAAAAAGGGAAGTATTTCTCAAGTGTTTTCTGTTTTGTGAGTCCTGGGGGAATTCCATGTATTCTCTATATTCCCAAGCCTTTTGCACCTGAGTGAAATACTACATTCTCTTCATTCTCTGAGTGTAGAGTAACATCCCTCCAATTGGGTCATTGCTGTGCAGCCAGAAAAAAACCAGAAACTAAACAGCAGTTACTTTGAATTTATTGTTAATTATTAATGAAAATTGGCAAGGGAAGTTGAAATATGTTCACAGAATATCCCGATTTGGAAGGGACCCACAAGGATCGAGTACAACCCTGCACAGACACCCCAAATCCCACCCTGTGCACCCCTGTCCAAACTCCCCTGGAGCTCTGGCAGCCTCGGGACCGTGCCCATTCCCTGGGGAGCCTGGGCAGTGCCCAGCACCCTCTGGGGAAAGAACCATTCCAAAATCCAACCTAAACTCCCCCACTACATCTCTGTGTTCCATTGCTCCTGTCCCATTCTGGATCTCTAACTGCAATCTTGTGACTGTAAATGGCCACTTGTACACGGTTCCCGAGGGCTGCTGAGCATTTTCAGAACTTGCTCCGCTTGTGTTGGAAACCGGACTGGAGCTTCAGGACTGGAAATGCTCCGCCATGTCTGCAAAGCGTCTCCCCCTGATCCTTCCACGCTCAGTTCGGGGGCCTTCAGCGAGCGCAGCCTCGTGTCCCTCCCTCGAGCTCTGCCTGCCCAGCGCCGAGGCGGCCGCACGGGCCGCGGCTTCCTCAGGGCCTGGAGCTGCCCCGGCCCGGGCCGAGCTCTCCCTCCCTCAGCCGGGCTTGTCTCTCTGCTCTTCAGCCGGGGCTCTGTCCCCTCTCAGCCGGGGTTTGCTCTCTCCCCTCAGCCGAGTCTATCTGTCCGCTCAGCCGAGGCTCTCCCGCTCTCCCCTCAGCTGAGGCTTCCTCTCCCTCTCTTCCCCCTCAGCCGTTTCTCCCCTCAGCCGGGGCTCTGTCCCCTCTCAGCCGGGGTTTTCTCTCTCTCTCTTCCCCTCAGCCGGGGCTCTGTGCCCTCAGCCGGGGTTTTTTCTCTCTCTCTCTCTCCTCCCCTCAGCCGCATTCTCTTTGCCCTCAGGGGTTTCTCTCCCCTCACGGGTTTCTCCGTCCTCAGGCCGCAAGGGGGCGCTGTCCCCCGGGCGCGCGCACGCTGCCCCTCCTCACTTGGCCCCCCCATCCCCTCAGGCGCGTGCCCGCGAGCGCCACCCGCCGGGCTCCGGGTGCGCACGCGCGGCCCCGCCCCTTCCCCCCCCCCGTCCGCGGGCGGCTCTCGCGAGAGCGCCGTGATTTCTCTCCTACGTGCCGTGCCGTGCTGCTCATGGCGGCGCTGGAGCGTGGGCGCTGAGCTGTTGGGGTGAGTGCGGGCCGGACGCCGCCGCCACCCCCGCCCGCCCCGGCGGGCTCCGGGCGCCGCGGGACCCGCACCCGCGCATCTCCGCCCTCACCGGGGCCGGCGCCGGGAGCCCCGCCGGGGTTGCGCGCGGGGTGGGGGGGGGTGGTTGGGGGGTGCGGCCTACTAGGCCGGCGGTGCGGGGATGGAGCGGCGGCCGCGG
>PYHW01009745.1:1329790-1340354 GCA_013186435.1 Turdus rufiventris | reverse complement strand
AATAAATTTCTGTAATGCTGGTTTGATTGTATTGAATTCCAGTCAGTTGTTCCCATTTCCCAGTACCTGCTTGCTGCATCAACATCATGTCAGGGTAAAGGTTCACTCTTTTCTTAATTTCAAATCCAAGGAGGAAGAGTTAGGGTAGGGGTACAGGATGGAGTGTGTGTTTTCTCTCATGTTTCAGATACTTATTATAAATCTTTCTGGAGTTAGGACATATCCTTAAAGCAAAAGACCAAGGAAAAATGGAAAAATATTTGCTGGGATAAGCCTGATCTGTGGATTCTTGTGAGCATTAACATGAGGCTTTTGGGCTTTTTGTTTGACTTGGAGGAGTGTTCATGAGCACTTCCACTAAGGTTTTAGATGAGTCTGTTACTGTAGGAATGTTTCAAAACTTAGTAGGAGCGAGCTTGCCTTTTACAAGTGTTGTGAATATGGTTATAAACTTCATTCTAGAAATACAGAGAATTCTTTTGGGCAGGACATGGCTGGGGCTTAAAAAAACCTTCAAGCCAACCAAGAGCTCCAAAAGCCGCCTTGCATTGGGCAAGTTGCAGGTGAGGAGTGGTGGAAATGGAGCAGAGCCTGAGCCCAGCAGGATTT
This sequence comes from Turdus rufiventris, assembly GCA_013186435.1. Classification (NCBI taxonomy): domain Eukaryota; kingdom Metazoa; phylum Chordata; class Aves; order Passeriformes; family Turdidae; genus Turdus; species Turdus rufiventris. Next base: position 1,339,745 of record PYHW01009745.1, on the reverse strand, counting down.
GGCAGGAAGCCTTGAGCAGTTGGCAGCTGTGCTGAGCCTTGCAGGTGAACTCAGCTTTCCCTTGGCTTTTATCCCCAGAGCGATCCGTTACCTGGCCGCATCAAAGTGGACTTTGTGATTCCTAAAGAGCTTCCCTTTGGAGACAAGGACACCAAATCCAAGGTGACCTTGCTGGAGAGCGACCACGTTCGGTTCAACATTTCCACGGACAGGCGCGACAAGCTGGAGCGCGCCACCAACATCGAGGTTCTCCCCAACACTTTCCAGTTTACTAATGAAACCAGAGAAATGGCAAGTATCCACCTCTGAACATTTCTAATTCTTGAGGGGAAGTGAAAGTAAAACATGAGTTGGGAGCTCTCTCCTACAATAGATACAAAAATCACTCGTGTTTTCCATTGCCTGCTCTGAAATCCAGCTTGGATCTGCAGTTGAAGCAAAAGAGAAAATTAAGAATTAATGCTCTGCATCTTTGCCTTAAAAGGATAAAATCGGAACTATTTTTTAACATCTAAATGAAATTATATTAGGAAATTGGACCTTAACTGGCCCTCCTGAATGGGATTGCTGGCTGGTTGTAGCAGACAGAAAAAGTGTAGTCTTGAACTGACAGTTTAAAATTCACATACTTGAGTCTAGAGAGTTAACTACTCACCTTCCTTAGGAAAACTAGAAGACCCTGGGACTGCCCAGGTTCAGGTAGTGAAAAGTGTAAATAATTGGAGGAGGGACTGTGAGCAGCTTTTGTATTTCAAGTTTTCTGGCCAATCTCTATTTGAGGGTCAAGCAGAAGGATGGTAAAGAGCAGAGTTCTCAGTACAAGAAACTCTTTGTGGATTACAGGGACTAAGATGGATGTGCTAATGAGTATTACAGAATATCTTTCATTCCTGTAACTTGGAATGTTGGTTTTGTTCCAGCGAGACTGCAACTTTGCTTTCCTTTGCAGTTTGGAACTCAGTTACAGTGTTGTCACATCAGTGTGCTGTGAATTATTGTTGCTTGGCTTTTAAAAGACCCTGAGTTTTGACTTCACCCTTTGAGATTTTGTGTTTCTGTCTTACACACTTCTTGTTTTTCTGCTCCTGCCTGAGAATTGAGCTGTCATGGGGGTGATAAGTGCTGGCACCTTCTAGGAAGGCTAGGAAGGTACCTTTGCACTGTCATTCAGATCCTCTGAGCTTGTCCTGAGATTTGCTAAACTCTGTATTAACTGAGTTGAAGGCAATATGTTAATGAATTCTACCTTAATTCTGGCAAGATCTGGTACTAGGATTTGGGTTTTTGTCAGTATATTCTGTTTGTCACTCAGCATTCCATTTCTAGTGGTTATCAGGAAGGCTGCTAAACTCCAGTGTCACATGGGAGTGTGTTCCCAAAACACACCCCCAGGGGTTTGGGAGTCCTGTTTAACAGCTTCTTTATAATCCCTTCATCTGTGACTAGAAATCTGATGGTTTTTCTCTTAAATGTCCTTCTGAACACTGATTCTATTTCCTGTTTTTATAGATGGTTGCACATTCAGTGTGTGTTTGTGTGTTTTATATACTCCTGTAGATGATGCAGTGTTTGTAAAGCTGCCCCATTGTGTTCCCTGTGTGGTGGTACTGGCAGGTTCTTTAACTTCAGTCCTTGGTAGTAGCTTAAATTCATATTTTCCACTTCACTCTTCATCGTGAGTTAACTTCTGGAACGAGGTGGGAAATACTTGGGTGCATTTCAGATTGACCAGAGCTGTGAGCACCAGGGTTTGCAGGGAAGGACAGTGCTTAAACCGAGTGCTGTCCCAGGATTCAGCCCTTCCTGCCAACTCCTGACACATGGAGCAGCTGCAGCCAGATGTCACACACCAGGGATTAAACTGTAATTGTTGGTTTGGCTGTTCCAGGGTGTGATTGCAGCAATGAGGGATGGCTTTGGCTTCATTAAGTGTGTGGACAGGGATGCTCGGATGTTCTTCCACTTCAGTGAGATCATGGATGGAAATCAGCTCCATATTTCTGATGAAGTAGAGTTCACCGTCGTTCCTGTAAGTGGGATTAAAATTCCAATAAAATCTCAGCATTTAAAGAAGTGATGCACACTCTGTCTTATAACCTGATGGATTTCTTTTCCAGGATATGCTGTCTGCCCAAAGGAACCATGCCATAAGGATTAAAAAGCTTCCCAAGGGCACAGTTTCCTTCCACACCCAGTCAGAACATCGCTTTGTGGGCACTATAGACAAAGAAGCCACTCCAGCCAAAGCCACTAGCCCAAATAAAGGCAAAGAGAAGGTAATGCCGCTCTTCTGCTTGTGAATATCTGTTCTGCATTCCTGCCATTGCAGATTGAGGCTGGTTCCTTAAAATCTCTGACTCAACTGTGTTTGAAGCACTGTTCATTCTGTATAAATGTGAACTACAACTGATGAGAGCAGTCAGTGAGAACTAACTGCTCTGAACAAGATAATAAAAGTATTGTTAATAATCCTTAATGATCATATTGAGGATAATTTCCAGGAAATTGACGGGGAGTTTCTTTCTACCTCTCAGAAGACAAGATTCTAGATAGAGTTATTTAGGTTTTATGGGAAGAACCTCTTACTGTTTTGTTACAGTTTTAAATAATGCCAAAATACTTAAGTTCCAAGAACTGCTTCCTGGAACTGATGGCAGTTCTTTCATTTCCTTTTAAAATGTTGTCTGGCATCATTTAAAGCTCCTTACCCAGAGTTTGATGGTGTTTTTGAGCAGTTATTGTAAAGCCACTGAGACTCAATGAGCAGTGCTTGAACTCTGTATTCCTAAAGAGACACTGATTGCTGAATTCTGACCTCTTGTTTGCAGGAAGCTGAGGATGGAATAATTGTGTATGATGACTGTGGAGTAAAACTGACCATTCCTTACCAGGCCAAGGATGTGGAAGGATCTACTAATCCCCAGATAGGAGATAAGGCAAGATAATTAATTGTAATATTGGGAGATGCTGTTCTGGGCATGGTGGGGTGTGAGTTTCATTTTGCCTTACCTTGTCTCCATTTGTTCCAAGTAATCTATGTAATGTCACCTGGAATGTTGTGTTTAAATGAGTCAGTCTTCTGATGTAAAAAATACTCTCCAACCTGGTGATATATAGATGGAAATACTGTCTTACTGTGTAAATGATGCTTTTTAAACAAATAATTTTTATCATTAAGAGGACACTGCTTGTCAAGAGGAAATTAATTAGCATAGAGACTAAGATGGATGTTGAAGAGGGAGAATATTCCCCATGAGTATATTAGCCTGAGAGACAATAAAAAGGGAAAAAGCATGGAGATCAGGAAGAGCAACAAAACCCTCAGGAGCCAGTCTAGTTACTGGTTATCATTTCTGAAAACTGAAACAAGGAGAGAAGTGAGGCACATCCCACTGTGAGCAGTGTAGGGAAAGGGTGATCATCCCCATGGACAGAGAGGTTCTCATGTTTAAAGGGTGAAAAGCTGAGTGCTGGAGGCTTGCCTTGCAGATATCCCAGGTGTGGTGCTGCTCCCTGGAATATAGGAAATGTCAGTGACTAATGTGACTATGGGAAAGTACTGACTAGGAAATGACTTTCCTGGAGAGCCCAGGTGCTGCTGCAAAGCCACACAGCTTCAAAATAATTTTTTTCTTGGTGGTTGTGATTTTCTTTGCATTTTTCTGTGTGGTGTTGATTGCCATGTCTCTGCCAGGTTGAGTTCTGTGTGTGTGAAGTGAAGAGGACCGGGCTGCAGACGGCTGTTTCTGTCAGGATGCTGGGACGCAACTACAGCTCCAAGAGGCTCTTGGGTTATGTGGCAGCCCTGAAAGATAACTTTGGGTTTATTGAAACAGCCAATCATGATAAGGAGATCTTCTTCCACTACAGGTGAGTGACAGTTTTATTATTTGTGTGTCTGTTTGAGGGGAGTGGGAGAGCATGGAGTTTTGTTGGATTGAGTGTTAAAGCCGTTTGCACTTTACACACACACAGAATATATCTATATATCTATCTATCTATGTATATATGCTTAGATAGCTAGTTTTATTTATCATCTCTACCTGACTGGTTCAGGCTCTTCTGTTAGTCATCAGTCCTGGTGTTCTGTGCCTCTAATTCCCAAGCCAAGAAATCTAGTTGTGTTATGTATTTGAAATGCTTCACTTTCCTGAATGGAGATTCCTTGGGAAGTGATGAGGGTTTAAAATCATTTCTGATTACTGCTGTGGATGTTGGGTGAGCATCACTATTGTCATGTAAATAAAGGAAAACTGTTTATCCTTCTGTTCCTATAGTGAATATTGTGGTGATATTGATAGCCTGGAACTTGGAGACACTGTGGAATACAGCTTGTCAAAAGGCAAAGGGAACAAAGTTAGTGCAGAGAAAGTAAACAAAACACATGCAGGTAAGGCTGTGCCTGGTGTTTTCTGCCTGCAGGGCTCTCAGTGTGGGCTAAGGGGTAAAGTTTGTTAATGATTGTCCTGGTTGGGAGGACAGGTGTCTAAGAAAGGCAGTAGACTCTCTTTGAAATGGAGAATATAAACCCCCTCCCTCCAAATTATTATAGTTTTGAAAATACGGGAGTCTCAGGCAAAGATATGGGAATTAGGAATAAGTTTTTTACTAGGAAAATTAAAATAGAAATACAGTACTACAAAGAACAAACCCCAAACACTGGCAGAATCCAACCTGAGACCCATCAGTCAGGCAGGGTGTTGGCAGCAGTCCCATTCCATGATGGCCCCTTAGCAGAATATCTCCCATGGAGATAAGGATCACTGCCCCACCCTCAAAGATGGTGATAGAACAGACACCTTTTACCATGCTCTGTATTGCAACCCAGGACAATGATCCATTTTCATTTGGAGCTGAGAGCAAGAAGCTGCTCAGTGTGGGTGGTCATTGGTTCCCTGAAAGCTGCTGCCTGTGTTTGCAGAGAACAGACAAGCACAGGCCAGGAGTTCTGTGCACAGCAGCAGTTCTGTGGAGCTGTAGTGTCCTCAGCCCTCCTCACTCAGGCAGAACTGCCAGATCAGTACCTGCACTAATTGTGCTGTATCTCGCAGGGGAAGGATTGCAGGAGCAGATGGGGGAGGATATTTAAGGACCTGGGGCTGGGGGGAATGCATACTTCAAAATTGTTGTATGATTAACATGAGAAGGGAATGCAGTGAAAGAGAAAGGAAGGAAACATTGATTTGCTTTTCAAACTTCCTGACCTTAAGTTTCTTGAGAAAAGATTTTCTACTTCCATGTATGATATGTCAGTGTGATTTGGATTCAGTGCAAAATGTTGACTCCTGGTCAATTTGACTCAATTATTTAAGCCAGTTTTAAAATAAACTATTAAAACATCCTGTTCTTCTGTTGTCTCTTTTCAGTGAATGGTATCACTGAAGAAGCTGATCCAACTGTTTACTCTGGTAAAGTAATTCGTCCCTTGAGGAGTGTAGATCCCACACAGACAGAGTACCAGGGCATGATTGAAGTCATGGAGGATGGTAAGATGGGTTCCTTTTAATTAAGTGTAATTTCACAACTGCACAAGTTACATGCTCTGTAAAATAGAGCTGTTGAAGATTTTATTCACACTACAAACTGTATCCACGCTGCTAAGCTGGCTGTAAAGCAGCATTTGTAATATTGGAAACCTGAAATCAGGTGGCAAAGGCTTCTCAGTTCTGTCTCATACTTTCCCCTCTAGGCGAGATGAAAGGAGAGGTCTATCCCTTTGGAATTGTTGGCATGGCAAACAAAGGTGACTGTCTGCAGAAAGGGGAGACAGTGAAGTTCCAGCTGTGTGTGCTGGGCCAGAACGGGCAGACGATGGCTGTGAACATCACCCCGTTCCGCAGGGCCACCGTGGAGTGTGTCAAGGACCAGGTGAGGGACTGAGCACCATGGGCATGGCAGATAACTGCTCCAGCTGGCACAGAGCAGCTCAGAACCACTGCAGCACTGGAATTCAGAGAGCTGTGCCCAAACAGATGGCTCTGGACTCCAGCCCTAGGGAGCAGGCGTGGTAACCCAGGTTATGCCAGGCTCTGGCGTGACTGGAATAAAGGCGAGCTCAGAGCCTGGTTTGGTGCTGAAACATCAGAACTGCTGGGCAGCACATAATTCTGAACATTTGGGTTTGAGATGTCCTAGAAATTGTTCTAGCTGGTTTCTGCTGCACAGAGTGTTTAAAAAGTGTTCAGAAAAACAAACAAAACATGCACGTACTTTGCTTCTGGAAGAAGCTTCTTCACAGCATTAAGCAGTCAGTGATTGCAGCTCACCTGAAATGCAAGGGCTGATCTTTGCCCTCGTTGCATCTTGGAATGATTAAAAAGTTAAATGCTGCAAATGCTTTCTGTTTTTATAGATGCCATGCAGCACTAATCACAAGTCATTTTTGGAGAGGCTGGATGAGTATGCCTGGCTTATACATGAGTAGAGTGGTTTCTTATCCCAGTGAAGGCCAAAACATGGAGTGGTTGCTGCTGTGTAACTTCAGGGTGGAGTCTCAGAGCTTGGGGCACTGCTCCTCTCTGTTTAATACAGGTTCCAGGCCCTGGGGGCAGTTTTCAGAACTTGTTCTGTTTATAGACTTCAGGATTTAAATGTGACTTTACAATGCCAGGAAGAGTGCCTGGGTTTCCAGAAGTGTTGTTTCCACACAGAATGTTTGGATCACAGCAGAAATTCCATTTCCATTTCTATTAGGCACCATGGTTTCGAAGTGTTATTTAAAAGCAATTAAACTGCAGTGATGAGTAAGTTACTGCATCTGTCTGGATGCAGAGCAAATCAGTAACCTTGTGGTGTGTTGCTTTTCAGTTTGGTTTCATTAACTATGAAGTTGGTGACAGCAAAAAGCTCTTCTTCCATGTCAAAGAAGTCCAAGATGGTGTGGAGCTCCAGGCTGGGGATGAAGTGGAGTTCTCTGTAATCCTGAACCAGCGCACAGGAAAATGCAGTGCCTGTAACGTGTGGCGTGTCTGGTGAGCTTTGGGATTGGAGGGATTGGCCCTGGCACAGTGTCTGCATCCCAGCAGAGAGAGCCCTGCAGCCTGGCTCTGCCTGAGCTGCTCTTCCTGGAACAGGAGCTCTGGCTTCCAGCTGGCTCCAGGGAGAGCCACACCTGAGAGCTCCCAGCTCTTTGAGGGGATCCAGTGCAGGCAGCAGCACTCTCAGCTCTCCCTAATTACAGATGGCTTGTTCTCTTCCTAACCTATTCTTAACTCCCCCTGTAGCAGGAATTTGGATACGGCCTTGCAAGTGGAAGTTAATGATAAGGAAACTGATGGCTTTCCTGTGTGGGTGCTGGCCTCTGGCCAACACCCTCCACAGTGCTGCCACCTCTTTCTTGAGGAGCAGCTTCAGTTTTTAAATAGAAAACTCATGGTTTAGAGACTCTTCTTTCTGGCATGGCATTTCTTACAAGTGATGGGTTTGGGGTTTTTTAACTTGAAAAAAATTGCAGAATTTGTATTTTGTTCAAGTTTGAGATAGCACGTCAGCAGTAACAGAAAGCTAATGTTTTAGTCTCAAAATTCTCTCTTCCCATCATCTTCAGAGATGTTAATGCTCTGCCATGATATGCTGGCAACTTGCCAGGTTTATAATTGCAGTTAAATCACAGGATAGGTTGGGTTGGAAGGGAACTTATAAAACCATCTCATTCCACCCCTGCCAGGGGCAGGAACACCTGCCGCTATCCCAGGCTGCTCCAAGCCCCATCCAGCCTGGCCTTGGACACTTCCAGGAATGGGGCACCCACAGCTTCTCTGGGCAATAGAAATGTAGGAAACACTGGTTAGGTGTGCATGAGAGTAAATACAAGAGCTCTGCTCCCTAAAGGAAACTGAGCTCCTGCTAGTGCAGAGTCCAGTGGGGACAGCGAGGTTTGGGCAGGGCTGGGCTGTCAGCCGGCTCTGCTGTCACACAGCATCAACTCTGCAGCTTTAACTGCAACAAATAACTGTGCTCAAGGCTTGGGGTGCCTTGCCCAGCTGGGGCTCACCCTGCCCTGTGTGTGCTCTGTTGCAGCGAAGGCGCCAAGGCCGTGGCCGCCCCGCGCCCCGACAGACTCGTGAACCGTTTAAAGAGCATCAACCTGGACGATGCCAACGCCCCGCGGCTCACGGTGCTCCGCCAGCCCCGGGGCCCCGACAACTCAAAGGTACAGCTCCAAAACACAGGGCAGCACCTCTGCAGGGGCTGCTGGGCCGGGGAGCAGCGCTGCTGGGTGAGGCTGCTTGTGTTTGTGCACAGTGCCCCGTGTCAGGGCTGTGTGCTGTGCTTTCAGAGCAGCACACAGCAGAGGAGCAGCCCCCTGCTGCCTGTGTTGGAGCCTTTCTGGCTCATGGTTTGTCTTGGCTTAGTTTGCTCTTCATTTATAAACCTCAGAGGTAGCAAGTGAAGCCCATTTACCTAGACGTGACTTTTGCACAACATTCTGCCACTTCCTGATAAGCAGGGGGAAAGTGTCTGGAATCTCTGGACTACAAAGAACACCCCACAGAACCTGTTTTGTTGCTGTCTCTGTTTCTGAAGACAAACATGACTAATTATAAAGGCACTGCTTGGGTGGAACACACCAGTCTCTGCCTCAAAACCCAGTGGCAGTGCCAGGTTCACGGCTGGCCTTGATGATTTGAAAACCCTTTCCCAGTCTAAATAATTTCTGACTCTGTGACACTGGTGCTAAAAGTTTGTTGTGTTTTCCTTGCAGGGATTTGGTGCAGAGAGAAAGATCCGCCAGGCTGGTGTTATAGACTGATCCCAACCCCACGGCGGCGTTGGGCCGTGCGGTGGGGCTGCCGAAGGGTACTGAATATCTCCCTGTTCACCCCTTCCTCCAAATTCTCAGAAGCTATTCCACCAGTTTTAACACCTTCTCATGTTATGTTTAAAATTAAATTTACGAAACCATTTTAAATTTCTGCACAGTTGCATTCTGGAGAACTTTAAGGTGGCGCCTTATAGTATCACATTTTAGAAGCTTGTTTTGAATGGTGCATTTAACGCAACTGGTAACTGCAATCTCCATTGCCTCTGTGAGTAAACATAGACAGCTCTGCTCGGGCAGACCTTGTGGAATTCTGCACTACAGTTATTATGCTTTATCCTTGTTTTTGGCCAAGGTTTATTATGCCTTAGTGCTCAGTTGCATTATCTTCCCAAGTGGAAGGGAAGACTCACTTCAGCTCACTCTGCTCAAATTCTGAGGAACATGTGAGGGTGGAATAAGTTCAGTTTCTATCAGATCTCCACAAACATTCAGATACCTTGAGTTGATGGCCAAATGTTACAGTGTTTTCCTAGTTCATTTAACTTGACTTCTTTAGCCAGTCCTTAGAGATCAGTGCAAGTCTCTCCCAGGGTCGGTGGATTTTGTAGTGTTCTGGAACAGACAGTGCAGAATTTCATAAGGCTGAGGTGTGCCATCAGTGTGGTAATTTAAATATATTTAAAACAATGCACAAATCTGCTGCTGCTTAGAACACTGCAGCTTCTAAACCCAGTTTCTTTTACTGATTTAAATTTAAAAAGAAAGAAGTTGTGCCTGAAGTGGATACATTTTTTTTGTTCTTTTTGCAGCCGGCACCCAGTGTACTGTAAGAGAATAAATACTTAGGCTTTCCATAGCTGTATTGAGACTTTCATCAAGGTGAATAGTTGATGTCTGTGTGCTTTTTTTTGGTTTTTTTTTTTGTTTTTGTTTTTGTTTTTTTTTTTGTTTTGTTTTGTTTTTTTGGTTAATTTTTGGTTTTCTTTATTTCTTTTCTCCTCCTCTGCCCCGTCCCTCCATTTCCCCAGTCACACTTTATCAAGCAAGAAAACTGAATGATTGGTCTAAGTATTACTTTAACCAAAAAGATCAGGAGTTACTTTTTGGAATAGAGGGCAGTACTGTGGTTAGGGTTTTGTTTTGGTTTTTTGTTTTGTTTTGGTTTTTTTCTTTTCTTTTTTTTTTCCTTTT
>PYHW01009745.1:1315920-1328538 GCA_013186435.1 Turdus rufiventris | reverse complement strand
GTGTCTGTCCCTGTCCCGCCGTGTCTGTCCCTGTCCTGTGTCTGTCCCTGTCCCGTGTCTGTCCCTGTCCCGTGTCCGTCCGTGTCCCGTGTCCGTCCCTGTCCCGTGTCTGTCCGTGTCGCGCCCGTGTCGCGTGTGCGGAAGCGGCGCGGGCGGTGACGCGCGGGCGGGAGGCGGAAGCGGCGCGGGGCGATCGCGGGGCGGCGGCGGCGGCGGGGCCGGGCCGGGCCCGGCGAGGCCGCGGGGCCATGACCGAGTACAAGCTGGTGGTGGTGGGCGCCGGCGGCGTGGGCAAGAGCGCGCTGACCATCCAGCTGATCCAGAACCACTTCGTGGACGAGTACGACCCCACGATCGAGGTGCGGAGCCGCGGGAGGGGCGCGGGGGAGGCTCCGGTGCTGAGGGCGCTGCCCGGGCCGGGCCGGGAGCGGATGAGCCCCGAGCTCCCTCAGCCCGGCCCCTTCTGCCTTCCCAAAGCACACACGGGCAACCCAAAAGGGCCAGCGCGGTCTGTGCAGGGCGTGGGTTCTGCTCACAGGGACGGTGTTTATAATTTTTTTTTTCCTACTCCTTTTGAGGGATTTCTTTAAAGCAACGGGAGTTCTGTGTTTTGTAACAAAGGATGAGAGGGCTTGGAGTCTCATTTAAAATTGGATAGTTTGGGCGTGGCTTAAAATGGGATCGTTTGGGTAATATTTAAAATGCTGTAGTTTTAGATACTGGTCGTTTTTCATTAGAGATGGATGAGAATCATAAAATCCAGACTGGTTGGGGTTAGAAGGAGCCTTAAAGTTCATCTGCTATGGCAGGGCCACCTTCCCCTGTCCCAGGCTGCTCCCAGCCCCATCCAGCCCGGCCTTGGACATTTCAGCGATCCAGGGGCAGCCAGAGCTCCTGGGGAACAGCTGGAAAAGCTCCTCCTGTGCTTTTATTGTTGTGTTTGTTTTTGCTCCGTGCCCTGGGCTGCAGCAGCAGGGCAGGGCTCACTCCCCGTGTGTTGCAGGACTCGTACCGCAAGCAGGTGGTGATCGATGGCGAGACGTGTCTGCTGGACATCCTGGACACGGCGGGGCAGGAGGAGTACAGCGCCATGAGGGACCAGTACATGAGGACAGGGGAGGGATTCCTCTGCGTCTTTGCCATCAACAACAGCAAATCCTTCGCCGACATCAACCTCTACAGGTGCTGCCCCGCTGCAGGGAGCGCAGGGACAGGGTGGGACGCTGGCACAGTGAAGCTCTGAAGGGCCTCAGTGAAGGCTCAGTAACAGACAAACACTTCTTCTAGAATGTTTTGTCACTGTGCTGTGCCAGTGCAGACAATCACAGAGTGGGGTGGGTTGGAAGAGATTTTAAAGCTCATCCAGTCCCACCCACCTTCCACTACCCCAAGGTGCTCCCAGCCCCATCCAGCCTGGCCTTGGACACTTCAGGGATGCAGGGGCAGCCTCAGCTGCTCTGGGATGTGCCAGGGCCTTGTCACCACCTTTAGTCAGTTAAGGCTGGGATGGTTTTTAGGGGTTTTATTGTGTCAATTATATCATCAATCCTTATAAATATCTCCAAGGGGTGCCAAGAGAACAGATTTTCTTCCATGGTGCCCAGAGACAGGACAAGGAGCAGTGGCCATAAACTAAACCAAAAGAAGTTCCACCTCAACATGAGGAAAAACTTCTTTCTCTGAGGGTGGCAGAGCTCTGGAGCAGCTGCCCAGGGAATTGTGGAGTCTCCCTCCCAAACCCACCAGGACATGATTTCCTGTTCCAGGTGGCCTTGCCTTGGCAGGGGGATTGGACTGGGTGATCTCCAGAGGGTTTTTCCAGCCCCAGCTGTTCTGGGATTCTGTGAATCAGATGCTATTTACAGCTACAGAATGTCTTCTTTCAGAAAATGGGGGAGAAATCCAGAGTGGAGTTATCCATGGACAGAAAATGAAGTGTACAAAGTGCTTGGCCATCCTGCTGACCCCTGAGCCTTTAAAATGATTTTGTAGCACAAGGTTGTTTGAATACTGAACTAAACCAGATTTTATATTGAGAAAATATTTCCTAATTTTTGATTTTTAAATTTGTCTTCCTAAAGAGAACAGATCAAGAGAGTGAAGGACTCTGATGACGTGCCCATGGTGCTGGTGGGGAACAAGTGTGACCTGCCCACGAGAACAGTGGACACAAAACAGGCCCAAGAATTGGCAAAGAGCTATGGAATCCCCTTCATAGAGACCTCTGCAAAAACCAGACAGGTGAGGGCTCCCCCAGGGCCTGGCATCTTCCTGGGAAATGCAGCAATGACATTTTCCCTCAGGCTTTTGCCTTATTTACAGGAGAAGGATTTTTTCAATCCCTTTGCAGTTTTTAGCTTTTATTTCCCCACTCACCTTGAAAGAATTCTGGGCTGGGCCAGTGCAGGAATCACTTCAGACTCGTCCTGACTTCATTTCAAATGGGTCATGTTGATAAATAACATAGAGAATAAAATAATTCCAAGTCCTCTGAAGTTACTAAATAAAACTTAAAAACTCACTAGGGAAAAAATACTCAAAATAATAAGCATAACTAAAACCAGTAAATGTAGGGATAAAGAGACCCACAGTAGTTTTGTGGAAAATTATGGAATGAGAAAAAATAGCAAAAAAAAGTCCAAAAAAAAGTTCAAAAGAAAATCACTTTTACTATCAAAGCATTCAATAAATACAACCACCAAAACCATAAAAAACCTCCCAATAAGAAACATGCCTGCAAAATAATTCCTAAAAATAATACTTATGTCTTAAACTAAACCCACATTTTAATTAATAAATGTCTTATGTTAAACTCTCACAAAACACACAGAATAAAAAGAAACCCAGCTACTTTCTACAGCTTCAGATGATGTTAAAAATGTGATTCCAGCCAAGCTCAGCACTGTTCAATGTTGGCTGGAGGAGCAGCAGAGTTTCAGCTGCCCTCCCTGGGGAGTGTCAGAGGCTGAGCTTGCTCACCCCAGACCTGCTTGGTTCTCTTGGCTCGTTAATGAAAGCCAATTAGCAGATGATGATTGCAGACACAATTCCCCTGAGTGGACCAATGGGCTTCCCCAAAGCCTCCCTGGCCCCGTGGGCCTGGTCAGGCAGCCCTGCTGGAACAGGGCAGGGAAGCTGCCAGAAAATCCTGAAGAGCTGAATTCTAAGAATTTTAAAATTAGGCAAGGAGTAGCTTGTTACCTGCATGAATACAGTTTTCCATGCTGATTTGAGTGGTTGTTACCCCAGGAGGGTGAGGAGAGGCTTTGGGACATCCACACGAGTTTCTTCCTCTTAGGAACCACGGGATAAGTTGGGTGCTGCTCTTCCTGTAGAATTGGGTTTAAAAATCCATTAAGGGGTTCTGGGATGGGTAGATCAGTGATTTCAAAAGCTTCAAGGAAGAAAATCCCTGGCCCTGTGTTTGCATTCAGGGTGTGGAAGATGCTTTTTACACCCTGGTGAGGGAGATCCGGCAGTACCGGATGAAGAAGCTCAACAGCAGCGAGGATGGGAACCAGGGCTGCATGGGATTGTCCTGCCTTGTCATGTGAAAAGGTGAGCAGGAACTCCCCTCCAACTCTGCCTTCTTGTCTCTGCCTCCCAGCAGCTGAGAAGTGTGGCTTGGAAATGCTGGGTGGGGTTTTCCCCTATTAAACAACCTGTGGGTTACCAGAAATTTGGATCCTACAATGTTTTAATGCTCAAAAAATAAAAATTTCCCTCTAAGTTGGTGACAAAATTTAAGAAAAGGAGTTTTCATTCACGCCATCCTTTTGGCTGATGGGTGGATGGAACAAGATGATCTTTGAGGTTGCTTCCAACCCAAAACATTCCATGATTTCCTCTGATTTCAGTGGTGTCATTCCTTTCTGTTTCCTTCCCTTGGGAAGCCATTTGGGCTGTTTGGAGAATGTGCAATTTCTGAAGAAGCACCTTGAAAGAGGGGTGTGCACAGCTGTGCTGCTGAGTGATTGACTCCTGCACAGCTGCCCTCGAGCTGTGTTCCTCTGGAACGTGCTGATTCCAGGAGTGACCAAATAAAATGGTGCAAATAATGAAATTCCCAGCTGAGGGAAATTCCTCTCAACAATTCCCTGAAAGATGCTGTCATGACTGTGAAAACAGGCAGAGCAGAACTTGCACTGCTGCGCTGCTCATCCACCCCAGAGTGGGACAGTGCTAATTAGTGCTAATTGGAGGTGCTAATTGGAGGTGCCTTTCTGTTCCAGATGCCAAGAAAATGTGGTTCAGGTGCAGCTGCTGGATGAGCCTCGATCTCCTGTGCTGCCTCTCCTGCTGATGCCTGCAGTGTTTCGGTGCCAGTGACAGATTCTAATTAACAGCAGAGTTAATTAGCACAAGATCCTTCTCCATGCTCCATCTGAAGAGAACATCCGTGGCATCTACCTCCCTGCTCAGCTCATGGAGCAGCAGCATCTCTGGATGTGCTGGGATTCTTTCCTCACTGTGTTACCTGGGTTTGTTCAAGAAGAAAACCAGTCACAAAAGTGAACTATAGAGACTAAATGCTGTGAAAAAGATGACACTTTACCTCTAGAGTAAAAGCTAGAAGTGCTGTGTGTCCCCTGTCTGTTGGATTCCGTGCAGTGCTGTCAGAGGAGTGGCACAGAGCAATGTCACACGGGGCTGTGCCACCAGGAGTGCCCCTGTCCCCTCTCAGCTGGGTGTCTGTGCAGCTGTACAGCAAAAGTGCAACATCTCCAGTGCCAGGAGTGCCACCTACCCGATCCTCCATTTCTCTAATAAAAAGGAAAACCTTTCCTAGCTAAGTGCCTGTTTGCTAAGAAGATTTCAAGTTGTCCCTTGGGTTGAGGAAAACCCCAAGGATTGGAATTTCTTGGGAGCTCATTGTCTCAAGCAGGCAAGTGTGGTGTGGGTGATCTGTGCCTGCCAGGATCCTCCAGCAGGAATTTGGAGGCTGGAAGGTCCAGCAGGCACTTGTGAGACTCTTGGACAAGGGAGGGGACACACTGCATCTGTGTTTTACTTTCTTTGTGGGTGGAACAGTTTATATTCCGTATTGTTTTCCTGCAGCATTCAGATCTCTTCCAAGTTGGACCAAACCTGTCAGCTGTTAATTTTTAACATGAACTGCCAACATTTCTGGGCAGCTTCTCACTAATTAATCTGGTAACTGGAGGTTGCTTTGGACAGCTGCTATTCAGCTCTCTCTGTGACTTACAAATTGTTTTATTCTGAATTATTTTCTTACCACAGACTGTAAAGAGTCTCTTCAAAATGTCTCTAGACTGTAAAATGTAGTTGGAGTTTCCTTGTCAGGGAAGGAGTGTGGGGGGTTGGGGTTGAACTCTGTCAGGGGTGCAGAGGGTGGCTGCTCCATCCCTGGCAGTGTCCCGGGCCAGGCTGGATGGGGCTGGGAGCAGCCTGGGACAGGGGAAGGTGTCCCTGCCATGGCAGGGATGGAACTGGATGAGTTTTAAGATCCCTTCCAACCCAAACCATTCTGGGATTCTGTGATGAAGGGGAGAAGGCTGAGAGCTGCCACAGACACCTGACTGCAGCATCCTTGCAAAATAAGGAAGGAGCTGAGTTCAGGGATGGCTGCTCAGGAGCTGTGGGACAGACTGGTGGGAATTCAGGGCTTGCTCTGGCAGCCTCCAGCTGAGGGAATTGGGAGCTGAGCAGTTCTCCCCAGAACAAACCCCCCTCCCCTCCTTCCCTTGCCCAGATGTGCTCAGTGCTCCTTCAGTGCTGGCTCCTGCCCTGCTCCCTGAGCTGCTGGGGCCGGGTTCTGCTCCTGTGCTGGGCCAGGGCAGCTCAATTCCCTCCCCTGTGGGAGGAAGGAGCCCTCAGCCAACAGAGGGAGCATTTGGTCAGTGCCAGGCCAGCAGAGCAGTTTCAGGTTGTTGGTGTCAGTCACACATCTTCGTTTGGAGTGCTCCGTTTCAAATGGACGTTAGAAAATCAGTAAACAGAGAAGAATTTTTTTTCTTTTAATATTGCTTCCTTCACTACTTACAGTCTTAATTCTCTTCTGGGAATGAAGAGCATCAGTCTGCATCACATTTTCTTTATCTGTGATAATCCTTATAAATACTTCTTTCAATTTATTTTGACTTTGACGTGACTGATAAGAATTAAACCCACAAAAAATTAATGTACAATATTATTTTCCAGCAATATACACCCAGTGCTGGGCAGAATTGTGGGGACCATTAGCTGGTGGCTCGAGTTCAGTTTGTTTGATGTTGCCCAGAGCAGCTGTGGCTGCCCCATCCCTGGAAGTGTTCAAGGCCAGGATGGAGCAGCCTGGGACAGTGGAAGGTGTCCCATGGGATGAGCTTTGAGGCCCCTTCCAGCCCAAACCATTCCATGGCTGATCTCATCATGCTGCAGGTTAAACCTGACAGAGCTGCCACCAATGCAGGGCTGAGAAAGCTTTGTCAGGATGAGTTTTCTGCAAAAGTCTTCCCTGTGGCAGGAGCTGAGGGTCTGCTCCTGAAGAGGTGTGTGGCACATGGGTGGCAAGTTCATAAAAACCCCTGGGACATGAGGAAAAGCTTTTGGGATGCACATCTGCTCACACAGAGCCAGCAGGAAGGGGCAGTGTGGTTTGTGAGGACACTGAAAGGTGACATTCTGTCATCCAGGTCTGTGGATGGGGTTTGAGTTCTTGGGAAATGCAGGAATTTGTTTCCTGGCCAGCAGGATTGCTCAGAGCACGGCTGCCTGTGGCCATGGGAAGCCTCTGGCATTCTGTGTGGTCAGCCTGGAGAATTATTTAGGTGGAGGTTCATCATAGCAATGCTCCACACTGCTCAGTGTGCTCTGGCTGGCATTAAAATGTACCAGCTGTAGCTCCAAAAGCTGGGAATTCTCAGAAATGTGTGGGAACTGACTGGAAAATGCAGCTGCTTCTCTTTGCTGTTCCCTTTCTCTTGGGCTCTGTAAAACCTGAAAAGGGAGAAAGGATAGATCTCTATTACTGTCACCTTTGGAACCTTTAGAAGGGTTTTTAGGATTTTTTGTTTTTAGGATGCTGCAGAGCTGACCTGCACAGGTGATCCCATCTCCAGCAGTGTAGTTCCAAATCCAGCAAAAAAAAACAAAACAAAACAAAAAAAAACCAACAAAATCAGGGTGTTGTACTGGTCAGGAGTGTGAACTGAATGGTTGTGATTTGTTTCCAGCTGTCTCACAGAGACCTCTGGGTTTGGTGGCAGCCAAGAACTGGAAGGACAAAACCCTCTGAACTTTTGGGAAAATTATTTAGAAGATAAGCACAGAAGGTTTTGCACAAAACAGGTCCTGGAAAAGGTGGTTTAGCAGATTTGGTGCAAATGTTGTTATTTAGAACAGCACAGCTCTGCACTAGTGCCAGGCTGATTTCACTGCCCTGACTGGGCAGAACAGACATGAACAACTTTTGAGGTAAAATATTAAAAAAGGATAAAACTCCTGTTCAGAACCTCCAAGTGCCAACGACTGTAACAAATGTTCCTGTTGCTGTGGCTGAGCTGAGCTCTGCCAGGAGCCTCTGGAGCTCTGGGCTTGTTCCTCTCTGGGTCCCCAGACCTGCTCAGATCCTGTCCTTGGCCTTGCTAGCAATTTGGATTTTAATCAGGATGTTTAAGCTGCCATCATTTTTACTACAGCTCAGACTTAGAATTGGATTTCAAGCAGCCTCAGGCCTGTGGGGGAAGGAGAGAGTGGAAGTTTGAGTCACATTCTGACTTGTGTGTGCTCCTCAAAAACCCCAAACCTTGAGTGTGTGCCTGTGTGTAACCCTCAGGATGGTTGGGAAATGTTGGGATCTGGACTTTTAACCCAAGGGCTAATTTGTTGTTACTTTGTTTAATTATTTGCTTTCAATAATGCATCTCTTTTGGTTTGAAGTAAATTATTTTGCTTCTTAAATAACTTTTTTAAAGAATAAACTTTGAATTCTTTGGTTGTTTTCTTTGGGTTCTGGGCACGGGATCCATGAGTGGGTTACAGGATTTTATCACGGTGCCCTGTGCTTTGTCTGTGGGGTGGGATTTACTCCATTCTGTCATGGGGCAGGGTCAGCTCTATCCCAGATGTGCCCTAGAGCATCCATGAGCAGTGAGAGTGGCCTTGAGAGCTGCCACAGGCTTGGTCTAGAGCCCAGGTTTAATGACTTCACCAATCTGCATCTTGCTGCTGCTGAATCTTGTGTGCTGTGGAGTCCCTCATGCTGACTTAAATTAAAAAATGGAGAGAGAAGCTTCTTTACTTGATATCCAATGGCAAAACCAGTTACTGCTGTGCCCAAATCATGATCTGTTAGGCTTTTAAATTGCTTGATTCAGTCTTGTAAAATTCCTCGCTGTTGCCTTACCTCCTGCAAGAAGGCAAATTGTGTCAGACCACACAGTCAGTAAATGTGCTTCAAGGGTATTTCTCCTCAGATGTTGTGTCAGGCAGCTGAAACCTGGATCCAGCCTGGCTTTTGTGGCAGGAATTTAAAAACAGACCCCAGGAACAGGGACACAGAGCTCCTGCCCTTTGACTGCAGCAGTCACTGCCTGTCCCAAGGATTCACACCCTGAGTCTGAGTGGGGGTAAAAACCCAAAGGTTTTTTGGTTTGCTGGGAAGGTTTCCCTGCTTTGGATTTGTTCCCAGCCCCAGCCTGGTCTTACAAAGGAGCTCCCTGCTGAGGAACTGATTTTGGTTGTGCCCTGGACCAGAGGCTGATTGCAGCAGCCCTGGGGGATCTGTGGATGTGGATCAGGGGATGACAGAGCAAGGTGGGGAGAGAAGAATTTGCTGAGGGTTCCCTCAGTGCTGGGTGAGTTGATCAAAGGCCCAGCACAGCCAGGAGTGCCCTGGTGAGATCCAGGTTATCCCCTCTCTGTTCATGCCCCTCCTCTTGAGGAATTTAAACCATTTTCTAGCAAAGCTTTCCCTGTTTGGGCAGCTGCCCCTGTGCTATGAAGTCCTGCTCAGTAACCCAAGCTGCCAAATTTCTGGCAGGTCCAACCATTGTGCCTTGGCTGGGGATGGGCAGAATGAGGCAGCTCAGAGGTAAAATGTGGGGGATTAGAGCCACTCCAAAGCCTCTGGGTGTGAATCACTCACTTTCCAGCTGAAAAAGAGTGGGAAGAGAGGCTGTTTGAGTCAGCCCTTGAGTTTGCACAGGCCCTGGATCTAACTTTAGCACAGTGTGTACCCAGCTTTACTCAGATTTCCACCATGAGCCCACCCAAGCTCACCCTGTGATTAAAAAAGCTGAGGGATCAAAAGATGATCAAGACCTTCTCTTGTGGAAGATGACCTCTGCATCCTAAAGGTTATTTTTGGTTTCGGATGTGAAGCCCAGGATCCCAAGGAGGCTTAGGAGGAGATAAAGTCCTTGTGGGAGAGCAAACAAGCAGGAGACAGATTTTATGGACCTGGAATGAAACAGCTAAACAATAATGTGGTGTGGAGACTCAAACTTGGGGAAGAGAATTCAGAACCTGAAGATTTTATCAGTATGAGAGGGAGACCAAAGCTGTACCAACATCCCAGCTCTGCCCTGGTGCTGCACCTCTGCAGGTTGGAGGGAGGGAAATTTATGTTCCTGGGGAATAAGAGGGAAGGAGGCATAAAATCCCCTAAATTCTAGAGAATTTCTCAATTGTCACCCTGCTTGTTTCAAAGTTGTGCCCATCACACAGTGGGCACATCTCTTCCAGAGAGTTTCTGGATGCTGTGGAAATTATCTCAGCTGGAGAAGCTGTGCCAGGTCTCACCTCACTTCATTGGCTGTGCCACAAAATTCCTGTGCTCCTAAGGACAAAATCCATGGCTTGTTATTTCCAGCTCTGTATTTTATTTTATTTGTGCAGGTGACTCTCTCATCTATTCCAGCCTTCTTCTTGGACAAGGTCTTTCCAATCTTTCCATAGCTGTTCCTGCAAAACGTGGCACATATGGATGCAGGTATAATTCCAAACAATGGTGGCTGTTCCAGGTGGTTTTTCTGTTCCCTTCAATGCTCTGACCAAAGCCACCCTTTAAACCAGAGCCAAGCTCTGCCCAAATGCTTTGTCCTATTCCAGGGCAGTTTTTCCACACCATCAAGAATTGAAGCACACACAAACAGGAAAGACTGTTTCACATCAAAACTATTTTATCCTCCTTTCACCACTTCCCACCAGGAATCTGAATCAGAAGCTCAGAGTTATCCTGGCAACATGCAGCACACAACACATTCTGCCTTTCTCTTCACACAGGAGGTGTTTCCCTGCTGCAGGTGAGATCTGAAAAAGGTTTGAGGACACCCTAAAGGAGGGTACAGCCCTCAAAGCCAATATGCTGGAAACCTGCTTCAAATGAAGCCAGGAGATGCCTCCCAACCTGAGACTGCTCTGCCAGACCCAAGCTTGAGGCAGGAGCTCCCTGACTCACCCTGGGCTTGACTGAGAGCTGCTCTCTCAGCAGGTCAGATACACCTTGGTTGTGGTTCAGCACATGCAGAACTGATTATCAGAGCAACATTAGGACACAAAGCTTGAAAAAGGCAGCTCCTGAAAAGCTCAGGAACAAACTGTGGCTCCTTCCACTTTCCTTTTACTTGTTGGATTCGGCTGGGAAGAAGTGAGGACGTCTGGGCAACCTTGTTGATAAAATCCAGGCTTTCAAACTGATCCCTTCCTCAGGAAAAATCTCTGAACATCTCAGGTGAGAGCACAAGGTTTGTACCTATCCACAGCACCTATTCTGATTGGGAATTTCCTTTAAACCTTCAGTTCAGCACAGAAGGCATAAGGGTTAGTCTTTCTTAAAATTCTGAATTCCACAGTTCACATTAGAAAGTTGCAGCTGCCCTGGAAGGCAGAAATCTGGCCAGACACCAGGTGACACTCCACAAAATTTAAAATACAAATGTGACTTAAAGAAAAACATTCATTGAACTTGAGCCCTGCTTTCACCTGTTTCAGTGCAAGTGCTTGTGGCTGCACTTTAAATAGTCCCAGAGTTGATTTCCCCTCTCCTTTTAGAGTGGGAGAGTCTGATTACAGGGAAGGGAAAGCAGTAAAATTAGTGTTGGGTTGCCAGGCAGTCACTTGGCCCCTTGTGCTCGTGGACTCTGGGGTGCTGTTGAGGCTCTGCAAACGCTGCTGAGATGTCGCGGGTGAGAATTCCAGGTAGGTCTGAAAGCCAAGTGTGAGCCAAGGAGCCACAGGGCAGGTTCCAGGCCCACAGCCTCAGAGATTTGCATGTGTGGTGTCCAGGACACCTCACTGGGACCTTTGGGCATTTTTCTTCCTGCTTGGAGATGGTTTTGGATAGTGCAGTAAGGAAATTGTGTTCTTGTTTAAATCTTGCTCTGCTTGTGCAGAAGGAACAAATGTCTCCTGCAGTGTAACGTGTCCTGTAATGACATCATTAAATCCCTAGGGAAGGGCTCAGAGGGATTTCAGGAATCTCTGGCCAAGCTGGTGAAGCTCAGACATGGGGAGCTGCAGCCCCCAGGGGATGGGAGCAGGAGCTGGGCAGCAGGAGCAGGGCCAGGCAGGCTCTGCAGGGCAGTGCAGAGGGACGTGTGGCAGGTGACTGCAGAGCCCTGAGCGATACCAGCACCCAAGAGCCCTGATAGGAGCGTGCTTGGAATTGCAGGGCTGTGATGTGAGACACTGTCCTAGCACATGAAGCTGGTGCTAAAGCCTGGCCCTGCACCATCAGTGTGAGGCTGTGAACCTTCCTGAGTGTAATTTCCATCCACTAAAGGGGTGAAAGGTCAAACGAAACATTTCTGGGATGCTTTGCTGGCAAATGAATCCGTGGAGTCAGGGTTCTGGAGTGTTGTGTTCTGCAGGCTGGGCTTTGGGAAGTCAGCAGCTGTGATGCCAGAGCTGCAGCCTGAACTGCTGGGTCAGTGCAAAGGGCAGGGCTGCACCCTCAGAGCTGCTGGCACCCTGCTGGCCAGCAGGGAGGATCTGTGCAGTGTCCCAGATGTCTGATCCTGTTGGGGAATAAGGGGAGCTGTGAGCACAGGGGGATGGAACTCGGCATCTCTGAAATCACCACCCATCCTGATGGCCACAAAGGAGGGGGAGTCAAGGGCAAAAAATAGCAAAGCCTGGTGCTCTGGAATACCTGCTTGGCTGGTCAGCAGCAGAAGGCTGTGCTGCCCTCCCTGTGCCCTGCAGGTGCAGGGAGAGCCCTTCAGCCTTAGCACAGGACTGGTCCCTGTCAGGCTCTGGTGGTGTGGGGTGAGAGGATCTGGGCTCCAGAGAATGGGCACTGCAGGGAAATCAGGGGCTGTGTCAGCAGAAGCTGTGCCAGCACCACACTGGGGTGGGTGTGTGGGATGGACTTGCAGGGGGGTTGGTTCCACACTGAGGCATCACCGAGGCTCTGTCATGGGACAGGCAATGCAGAACTTCCCTCTTTGTGTTCCTCAAAGTGACAACTTCTTCCCTGCCTTTTCCTTCCAGTATCTAAAGGGGCTACAAGAAGGCTGGAGGGACTTCTCAGAACAGGGAATGACAGGACAAGGGGGAATGGTTTTAAGGCAAAGGAGGGTGAAGTTAGATGAGATATTGGGAAGAAATTCCTCCCTGTGAGGGTGGGCAGGCCCTGGCACAGGGTGCCCAGAGCAGCTGTGGCTGCCCCTGGAT
>PYHW01009745.1:1288349-1315870 GCA_013186435.1 Turdus rufiventris | reverse complement strand
GTCCCTGCCCATCAGATGAGCTTTAAGGTCCCCTCCAACCCAAACCATTCTATGATTCTTTTACAAGTGGAAGGCATGGAAGGCTTTGGATAAACTTGTACTTTGCTAATCACTTTTTAAAGACTGATGAGGTGATAAGGCAGAAAGGCTCAGATTTTGAAGGGCTGATCACAACAGCTTTTATTTTGTCTCTGTTTTATCTCAAACAGCAGAACAAAAACGTGAGTATTGCTGGGTTTCTCTATGCTCTGCTGTGTTACTGCCAAGACATGATCACTGGAACCAAGCATGATCATGTAGCTCATGTAGACCATGTAGATCATGATCATGGTGATCCTTTAGCAGCTGGGGAAGTGCTAGTTCCTGCCAGTGCCAGCTCTGCCCTTTGACACAGCACCAAAATATGCAATTTGTTAAAGGTCATTGTGGCACTCTGAGTGCTGTTGAGAGCCCTCTGTTCTGCTTTGCTCCTCACCTGTGACCATGTCCTGTGTGACACTCCATGGTGAGGTCCATCCCTGGGCATTGATCCTCACCTTGCCTCGTGCTGAGCTGTCAAAACCTGTGTCAGTGCCACTGTGCTGCCATGCAAACATCTGCTTCTGGGAGTGGCTGCCAGCAGAACCCTCGAGTTCTTGTTTTATGGTGTTCTCTTGGCAATGGAAGGGCTTTTAACCTTCCTTGTCCTCCTCCACAAAGCACCGCTGTGTCAGTGGTGGCTCTGGCACCTTTGCAGCACGAAGCAAACGTGAGCTGGGAGTGCCCAGCTGGGGTCCCTGGCTGCTCTGGGATGCTGGGAGCTGAGTGCTCGGGCTGCCAGCTCTGCCCCCATCCAGACCTCTGCCTTCCCCCTGACTGTGGATTTTGGGCTCCCTGGAGCTGCAAGAGCTCTGCCAGCTTTCCCCTCTTCCACCCAGTGCATGCTCAACTGTCCTTCCCAAGGACCTGCTTCTCTCTGGGCCTTGTGGCAACACTCTTGGACTGTATTTACTTTTCCTGCTGTGCTGGGGGCATCAAGGTATGTCTCCAGCCCACCAGGTGTGGCCCAGCCCTGCTGCAAATTTGAGAGGTGGCTGAGAATCTTCTCTAGGGTGTGGGGGCCACGAGGAAATGGCAGCTGAGCATGGAGCTGCAAGGGGTCCCTGCCTGTTCCAGCGGCTGGAATCAGCTCCCTGTGGGACACTGAACTGCTCTTTGCAGAGATGGACGAGTCCATGCGCTCCTTCGCCGAGAAGGTCTTTGCCTCCGAGGTGAAGGATGAGGAGGTCAGGGGGGATATCTCTCACTTCGATGTGGAAGAGATCTGCCCCATCTCCCGCCAGGAAATGAAACTGCACATGATGCTCCAGGAGACCAGTGCTACAGTGGAAAAGCGGTGAGTTCCCAGGAGCCTGGGCAAGGAGAGGGGCACAGCCTGCACCTCCTGGCCACAGCAAACAGGGGAGATGTAAATCCAGGCCCTTGGGCACAGCTCACCACACCTGGGGAATAAATCTTTGATAATCCCAGGGCATCTGTCAGGTACTCCAGGATTTCCTCTCCAACTGTTTGCACTGTTGGAGAGAAAGACACCCTTGGCCTGCTCCCTGGATGTCAGCACAGCCATGGCCACAGTGCTGTTGGGGAGGGAGACTTGGAGACTCTGGAAAGATGCAACTTCCAAAGCCGGTGGCTATTTTGTGTGCTGTGGCCTGTGCTTCTGGCAGCACTTGGTTAAGGTGCTCAGAGTCCACCAGTGAGCTGGGTCACAGGTTTGTGCTGTGCTCAGGAATCACCAGTGAGCTGGATTGCGTTGTGCACAGCTGGATTGTGTTGTGCACAGCTGGATCATGGCTGAGGGAAGTGCCCGACCCTGCGGCTGTGTGTGGCCATGGACTGGGGCTGTTTGCCTGAACCTTTCCCCTGCAGCAGGAAGAAGCTGCTCCGCATGAAGACCACGGTGCTGGCACCGCCCACGGTTCCGATGTCTGTGCCCAGCCCAGCTCCCATTGACGAGGCCAGCTCCCAGTGCCCCCAGTACAAGGCTGTGCCCGACTTCCAGCGGGTGCAGATCACTGGGGATTATGCCTCTGGGGTAGGTACTTCATGGCTGCTCCCTTTCCATACTGGCCACCCCATGGTCCCTGCCTGTCCCTCAGCAGTGCCCAGTGGCACAGGAGTCTGCACCAGCTGCACAGCTCGGTCTGTGCCTCACAAGCATCTGCGGGTGCCCTGCTGCATCCCTGGGGATCCAGAGCTGAATTCCTTAGCAGGAGCTGTGGGGTGCTGCACATTCCCATGGGATTCTCAGGGAAGGCCTGGCAGGGCAGGCTGTGCTCCCTCTGTCACATCCTCTCTGCTTGCACACAGCTCTGAGTCTGTGCACATCCAAGGATCCCAGAAGGGCTGAGGGAAGTCACCAAGCCCTGGTGCAGGCAGTTGACCAGGACTGTTGTCACAGCCCCTGCTAATCCTGCTTCCCTCTCCTCCTCAGCCTCTTTTGTGCTGCTTACAAGAGCCTGCTGGAGGGTTGCTCAGCCTGGAGCTGCAGAGCAGAGGGGATCTGGAAATCCCTCCCTGCTCAGGCACTGAGTACACTCCTGCTGTCATGACTGTCCTGGCTGGGAGTGCTGGTTTCCCAGCCTAGTCCACTCCAGCCTCTTCTGACTGCCCAAAACACTTGTCTGTGCAGTAAATCAAAAATCATTGACACACGGGGTTAGTGCGTGTTGTTGTTCCTGCTTCAGTTTCAGCCTGAGCTCCAAAAATAGCTTTAATGTTTTCCCAGGCCTGGCTTCCATTTCAGGGTCAATTACTGATTACAGTGAGGAATATAAGAGGGGCTGACATCAGGATTCAATGGTTCTGGAACCAGGAGCTTCCCTTTGTCATGCCTATCATCCCCTCCTTGCCCTGCTCAGGCAGAGCAGTGGGACATTGATATGATTTGATATATGACAAGATGAGATAGATGAGATATGAGATCATATGATTATAAGATATGACAAGAAAGTTGGAGAGGGACTTTTTACAATACCATGTAGTGACAGGACAAGGGGGAATGGCTTCCCACTGCCAGAGGGCAGGGTTAGATGGGATATTGGGGGTGCCCTGGCACGGGGTGCCCAGAGAAGCTGTGTCCCATTCCTGGAAGTGTCCAAGGCCAGGTTGGATGGGGCTGGGAGTACCCTGGGATAGTGCAAGGTGTCCCTGCCCTTAGCAGGGGCTGGAACAAGATGAGATTTCAGATCCCTTCCAGCCTAAACCATTTTTTGGCATTTATCTTGCCGTGACCGAAATCTCCCTCCACCTGGGTGCACTGGGGTGTCTCTTGGACACACCTGTGTCCAGCTGTGTGACTGCCTTCAGCATCACGTCCCTTGCAGGTGACAGTGGAAGACTTTGAGGTGGTGTGCAGGGGCCTGTACCGGGCGCTGTGCATCCGGGAGAAGAACATGCAGCAGTCGCTGCAGAGGTTCCCCAAGACGCCCTCGCAGTACCTGCGCACCATCGAGGGCGAGACCTGGAAACCAAGTGACAGTGGCCCAGGTACATCCAGGCACCCCAGGTGCTTCCTCTGGTTTCAGCATGGGACAGGGCTCAGGAAAGGGCTGTGCAAGGCACTGCCCAGGCCCCTCCTTGGTGTCACAGTGGTGACAGGGGTGTCCCTGCCCGCTGTGTGGGGTGGGGGAGCAAGGCAGGCCTGGGAGGTTTGGGCTGGCAGCCTGATGGAATTCTCCTTTTTCTGCAGTGTTCACCCCACCAGTGAAGGATGGACAGGATCCCTTTGACACTGGGAACCTCCCTGAGGACCTGGGATACCATGTGCAGATGAAGGATGGGATAGTTTATGTCTATGCAGACAAGGCTGCGGCTGAGAGAAATGAGCCAAAGGATCTGCCCTACCCCAGCCTCGAGCACTTCATCGATGACATGAACTTCCTCTTGGTCCTCATTGCACAGGGGCCTGTGTAAGTGCACAACCCACCAGGTTCTGCCTCAGTGGGCAGAGGGAGGGCAGGGCAGCCCCTTCCCCTTCCTGGGAAGAGGGAGGAACCCACTGGTGACACACCTGGCTGCCCAAGTGTCCTCAGCCCTTGTCAGCCCTCTTGACTTGGATCTTAAAGCAGCACTCATGGGCTGGAGACGGGCCCACTTCCCAGGGGAGGCACCTCAGGGAAGCAGGACTGGCCAGCATGGGCTCCTTCACCCAGGTGAAAGCTGTGTCCCTGCTGAGGGGTGAGGAGCACAATGACTGTTCTGCCTTTGCTCTCCCCAGGAAGACCTACACTCACCGGCGCCTCAAGTTCCTCTCGTCCAAGTTCCAAGTGCACGAAATGCTCAATGAGATGGATGAGATGAAGGAGCTGAAGAACAACCCCCACCGTGATTTCTACAACTGCAGGAAGGTAAAAGGCAAGGCTTAGAGCCCCAGGGACCCTGGAGAGGAGCTGTCCTGGTGCCTGTCCCTCGCTGAGAGCTGGGTGTTAGAGTCCATGTCTGTAGCAGCAGCATTGCTCCTGTGAATGGGAATGTGCTGCTTTCGATGCTCTTGGCAAAGCTGTGCCCTCTGGCTGTGTTCACCTGCTGGGCTGAGCCCTGCTGCTCACCTCAGGGGTTTGCTCAATTCTCTGGTGATGTTACCTGAGCATCCCATCTTGAAGCTGTCCCTGTTTTCCCAGGTGGACACGCACATCCATGCTGCAGCCTGCATGAACCAGAAGCACCTTCTGCGTTTCATCAAGAAATCCTACCTTGTGGATGCCAACCGTGTGGTCTATGATGCCAAGGGCAAACAGCTCACCCTGAAACAGCTCTTCCAGCAGCTCAAACTGCAGCCCTACGACCTGACAGTGGATTCCCTGGATGTCCATGCTGTAAGTGGCAGGACATTTACTGTAAGATCACTCTTGGGCCACTCTTGCCCCCGTGGTTTTCCCCTTTTCTGTGCACCCACACTTGTTATGTTCATTAATATTTATGTCCTGATTTTGCCCTTTTGGATGCTTTGGCTCATTCCCTGCTCCCTGCCAAGCTGTGAGGGCAGTGTTTGAGCCTCACCTCCCTGCTGCAGGGCAGGCAGACATTCCAGCGCTTCGACAAGTTCAATGACAAGTACAACCCCGTGGGGGCCAGTGAGCTGCGCGACCTCTACCTGAAGACGGAGAACGCCATCCACGGCGAGTATTTTGCTACCATCATCAAGGTATGGAGAGAGGGGAGGAGAACAGGGTGAAGCTGTGCTGCTGCTGCTGTGGCTTCCCTTGCCATGGTGTGCTCTGGTTTGCAGGAGGTTGGCTCTGACCTGGAGGATGCCAAGTACCAGCACACGGAGCCCCGGCTCTCCATCTACGGGCGGTCACCTGAGGAGTGGGCCAAGCTGGCCAAGTGGTTCAACACCCACCGGGTCTATTCCCCCAACATGAAGTGGATGATCCAAGTCCCCAGGATTTAGTATGTGCTGTGGGGCTGAGGGAGCACTGTGCCTTATAGATCTCCCTCATCCCTGAAAGGGTTGTGGGGAGAGTGGACAGTGTTGTCCCTCTGCTAGCAATTAATCCCTGTCTCTGTCCACAGTGATGTGTTCAGGTCCAAGAATTTCCTCCCCCACTTTGGGAAAATGCTGGAACATATCTTTGTTCCTGTGTTTGAGGCCACTGTCAATCCCCAAGCCCACAAAGAGCTGAGTGTCTTTCTACGCCACGTGAGTGTCACCTGGTGGTGCTGTCAGGAGTGGGGAGAACTCTCATTCCTGTTTGTGCACAAGAAATGGGGTATTGGCCCTGACATGGAAAATGCCATCAGTGGGCCAGTTCTGGGGAAGGGGGGCTGTGGCCAAAAGTGTGGGGAGGGGTCAGACTCCTTGGGCTGGCTGCTGTGGGGTGTGAATGCCTGTCCACTCATCTCCTGGGGAGATGTGAGCTTTACTCCTAGTCCTGGACAGTGCTTGGGGGGTGTGAGCAGCCAGATCTGCAGCCCTGCCTGACCCTGCCCTTGGGGAGCACAGGGGCAGAGCCAGGCTCTGGTGAGCTCAGGTAGGGCATGACAAGCTGGGGAGTGTGAGATGCACCTTTTCTGTTCCCTTGCCAAGCAGATCACGGGCTTTGACAGCGTGGATGATGAATCCAAGCACAGTGGACACATGTTCAGCACTAAAAGCCCAAAGCCAGAGGAGTGGACTTCCCAGAAGAACCCATCCTACACCTACTACATCTACTACATGTATGCCAACATCCTGGTGCTGAACAACCTGCGCAGGTGAGGCCTGGCATCTGCCAAGGGGCTGCCCTGTGACTTGCCTCAGTTCTTTGATTGTTGGTGTGGAAGAACTGGGGCTCTCCTAGTCTGTATTTGGAGCATCATGTCCCAGAGCAATCCTGACACCCCTCGGTAGGTGTGATGGGCTGGGGTGAAAGTTCAGTGATTGCAGAGATGCATCTATTGCACACACAGAGGAGAGAAGAGAAGGAGCAATGTGCTCCTAGGTCAGGCTGGATTCCTGGGGACTCATGGTAGGGGCAGAGCTGTGCCTGAAGTTGGGTCCAGCCACAACCCTGCTCTGAGTGCTCCTTCCCTGTGCCCAGGCAGCGTGGGATGAACACGTTCCTGTTCCGCCCGCACTGCGGCGAGGCCGGGGCCATCACACACCTGCTGGCAGCCTTCATGACAGCTGATAACATCTCCCACGGGCTCAACCTCAAAAAGGTACGTGGAGCAGGCTGCCAGGAGCAGCCCAGGCACGGCAGAGCTGGAGAAGTGCTCACAGCTGCCTCCTGTAGCTGGCTTTACACTGCTTTACACTGGCACAGCCTGGCTTCAGGCACGTGCTAAATGGTTCTCTGGGCTTCTCCAGGCATGCTTAGGGATGTGGCTGAGCAATATACTAGGTTTTGGGGGTTTAGCCTCCCAGACGCATCACAGAGTATGTTTGTTATCACTGGAGCCGGCTCCTTGGCCTCTTGTGCTCCTCAGCCTGAAGCACTGAGTGCTGGCTGGCCCATCTCTCTACCACACAAAATTCCCTGGCTGGGACCTGGCCTGATCTGAGCAGTGACCCTGGAGAGGCGGAAGGTGCAGCAGCTTTATCCCTAACTCGGTACCTCTGTTTGTCTTTGCAGAGCCCAGTGCTGCAGTATCTGTACTTCCTCGCCCAAATTCCCATTGCCATGTCTCCACTCAGCAACAACAGCCTCTTCCTGGAGTATGCCAAGAATCCCCTGCTTGACTTCCACGAGAAAGGGCTCATGGTGTCCCTTTCTACAGACGACCCCATGCAGTTTCACTACACCAAGGTACAGCGTGAGCTGAGCACTGGGGCTGGGACTGTGGGGCTGGTACTGTGTGGGCCTTGGTTTTTTGAAAGCCAGTAGCACCTGTAGAGGATCCAGCATATGCTGGGTCATCTCCCTCTCCACCAGCAGATGTTCAGGTAGGATATTAGGAAAAAGTTCTTCACTGAAACAGGGGCCAAACATCTGAACAGGGTGCCCAGGGCAGTAGTGCCTGGAAGTTTTCAAAAAATGATAACATGCGGCACTTTGTGATAGAGTTTAGTGGGCATAGGGGTGTTGGTTGAACATTGGACTTGATCCTGGAGAGCTTTTCCAGCCCAAATGATTCAGTGGTTCTGTGAGCTCTGGGACAGGCCCTGCAGAACATGGACTGTGCTGGCAGAGCTGCTGACCCCTAACCCTGTGCTGCAGGAGCCCCTCATGGAGGAGTACGCCATTGCTGCCCAGGTGTTCAAGCTCAGCACCTGTGACATGTGTGAGATTGCCAGGAACAGCATCCTGCAGTGCGGCATGTCCCACGAGGTGGGTGTCCTGTCCCACGAGGTGGGTGTCCTGTCCCACGAGGGGTGTCCTGTCCCATGAGGAGTGTCCTGTCCCATGAAGGGTGTCCTGTCCCATGAGAGGTGTCCTGTCCCATGAGGAGTGTCCTGTCCCATGAGGGGTGTCCTGCAGTGTGTCCTGTCCCACGAGGTGGATGTCCTGTCCCAGGAGGGGTGTCCTGTCCCATGAGGAGTGTCCTGCAGTGTGTCCTGCCCCACAAGGGGTGTCCTGTCCCACCTAGGGGGTGTCCTGCAGTGTGTCCTGTCCCATCTAGGGGGTGTCCTGCAGTGTGTCCTGTCCCACAAGGGGTGTTCTGTCCCATCTAGGGGGTGTCCTGCAGTGTGTCCTGTCCCACGAGGGCTGTTCCTTCTGGGGTGTCCTTGCCCACGGCCTGAGAATGGCGACCAGCTCCGCCCGTGGGTTCAGGGCTTCCCTCGGGCAGGGGTTCTGAAGTCGGTACCGCTGTCTTTGCCTCTGGCAGGAGAAAGTGAAGTTCCTGGGGGAAAACTACCAAGAAGACGGGCCCGATGGCAATGACATACGGAAAACGAACGTGGCCCAGATCCGCGTGGCCTATCGCTACGAGACCTGGTGCTACGAGCTCAACCTCATCGCTGAGGGGATGAAGAACGAATAGGCGGGGCCCGGACCGCGGGGCCGGGGCAGTGGCGGACTGTGAGGGGGGCCGGGGCCGTACCGGACGGAGGGCCGGCGGGGCCGGGGCCGTGCCCGAGCCGTGGCGGACTGTGAGGGCGCCGGGCAGCGCAGTAAAACCCCGACTGTGAAGCGACTCCGAGCGCCCTGAGGGGAAGGGGGCGGGACCACCGCCTGAGTGACAACCACGCCAGCCAATGGGCGGTGGGTCTGTGCGCCCTGGGGCGGGGTGAGGGTGGGCTCTCGGTCTGAGTGACATCCATAACAGCCAATGGACTGAGGCTCCGTGAGCGCCAGGAGCGTCCTGCGGGAGCGGGCCGAGACCGCGGAGACGCGGGACGGGGCGCGGCGGGGGCGGGGCCTTCTTATGAGTGACGGCCGCATCAACCAGCGGGGAGCGGCTCCGGGCGCTCCGGGGCGGGGAGAAGGCGGGATCAGTTCTTGAGTGATGGCTACAGCAGCCAATGGGAGGTGGTTCCGTGCGCGCCGGGAGCGTCCTGCGGGAGCGCGGCCGGGAGCGGGCCGAGGTCGCGGTGAGAGGGGCGGGGGGCGGTGGGATCGGAGGGGGGCTATGCTGGGAGGGCGAGCGGGTGGCCAGGGGCGTTTGGGGCTTCCCGCAGTAGCGGCCGGGCTCGGGGCTGCGGGCCCCGAGGGGTTCCACTGTCCCGGCTGCGGGCAGGCGGGCACGGCCGGTGCAGCATCTTCGCCGTGACTGACGGGCCGGGGGAAGCAGGTGCCTGCTCCAGCTGCCCGGGAGGAGACCCCGCTCGCAAGGGCAGCCGGCCCTGGGGTGGGTTGGTCTCCCCCACTCGTCCCGATGCCCGCAGGGACGGTGCCGGGCGGACCGGCCGGGCTGTGCGGTGATGGGCACGGCCGGACACACGGGAGGGCCCCGCTCGTGGAGCCCGGGCTGCTGCAGAGCGTTCCCCTCGGGGATGGCCAGAGCCATCCTGCTTGAGCTGTCCCTGTCTGAGCAGAGCAGGTCACACCTGCCGAGGGTCTCTGCCACCCCACCGCTCTGTGATCACTCCGTGATTCTGTACAGAGTGTTACGCACTGCTGGTGGTGGTTTAGCTCTCATGGGTATTTGTGATTTGTTGCACTGAGTTGTGTGTGGCTGGGGGTTACAGAACTCCCCTTGCCTTCCCCAGTTCACTGCATACACACACGCCTCTGTTCCAGTGACCTGGACGTGGCCTGGCTGTGACAGAGCCCAGGCACTGGTGGAGCAATTCCTCCTGGCAGCTGGGACTGCCATCAGCGAGGGATGGAAGGAAAGCAGAAGAGAAGCTTCAGGAAAACCAGCCCCTGGAAATGTGTATTTGAGCACTGGTGGCTGGAAGACCTTGAGTCCCAGTCCAGTCCATTGCTGCTTGGCGAAATTTTTATCTCAGTCTTCCGGTTGTAATAATATTATATGGATGTGACTCAGTGGGCAGCTCTGGAACACATTATCTGAATGATGTCTGAGAGGTTTTCTGCTGCTGCGTTGGTCTGCACCCTTTGAACCTCCTGGGGCAGCTGCCTCAGTGCTGAGAAATTCCCAAAGGAATTGGTTGCTGGTGGCCTGTGTAAAGCCAAACTTTCCTTTGGAATCTCACTTGTGATGGTAAGATTCTGCTCCAGGATAAGTCGTGTTTGATTTTTAACTCTGTGCCCAGTTTGTGTCTCAGTTCTTGTGTGCAGCTGCAGCATTCCTGGCAGCCAGCCTGGGCTGTTGGGGCTGAGTCAACTGCTGTTGTCAGTATTGCTTCCCTGGGCATTCAGATACTGTGAGTCAGGTTAAAAACCCACGACTTCAAAAATAGTACATTGTGGGTTCTGTCCATGTGCCCTCTGGTGTAGCAGCCTTCGGGGCTTACATGTTGGAAGTGCTCTGGTTTGGGGTTTTTTATATCTTGAGGAAAAACTTGCTTTCAAGAAGTCGAATTTCATCACTTTAGAAAAAGACAGTTAGTAGAAAAGTCTTAAGAGCCATGGCAGAGGCCAGACTTAACCTCCTTTTGCTGTGTAATTTGGATTAGCAGCACATTTTCTGTGTCCAGGGGCTGTGGCCATGGATCTAATGAGGCAGAACTGCTCCTCAGCAGGAGATACAGCAGCACAGAAAGAGTTAATACCTCGTGGTTAGAGTAGCTTTGTATCGAGATGGAAATGACTAAGCACACTGCATTCCTGAAGAGTTACTTATTTTGATATAAAATCTGCTGGTTTGGTACTGCCCATGTCTGAGGCATCAGCATGGCAGAGCTGTTCAGAGGAGCTTCGGGGCTGTTCTGGAGAGAACAGAATGGGAGTAGCTGAGAGCTCTGGAAATGATCCTTTCCCTCCAGGAATGAGCTGCCAGCTTCCCTAAGCTGCACAAGACCAGAAACTGCTTTTTATTTGGCCACTAACACAGGAGGCTTGGCGACAAGGACTCTGGGCTGGTTTAGGGCTGCACAGCTTTCACAAAAGGACTGAGATTGCCTCAGAGCTGCACGGGCTGGTCCAGGCAGTGTTTGTGTTCCCAGGACAAGGTAAGGCTGTGTCGGTGCCTCTGTTCTCTCTGTGCCTCTGCTGTGGGGTGCTCTGGGGGTTCCAGCAGCACGGCTGACCTCAGCACTAGACAGGGATTTATTCTGGAACAGCGCTGGCAGCTTTCTCTCCTTGGGAATGGGGTTTCAGGAAATGGGATTGTCTTGAGCCTTTGCATGGAAAATGTGTGGTGTGCTCTCTTGGCTTTCAGGGCTGGAAAAAGTCAGGGCTACCTGTCATGTGCTGTGAACGTGCCTTATTCTTCTGCTTTGGGAGCTTCCAAACAGCGTGGATCAGAGAGGCAGTCTTTTGGCAGGAATGGGTGGTGTTTTGTCTAGAAATTATGTAATTTTCCCCCGAATTGCTGCTTCCACTGAAATAATTCAGTATTCTTAACTACACCAATCTCCTCTAAGTCTTGATGCAGTGAGGATGATAAATTTGACTTCTCTGGAAATACTGGGAAGCACACTGGGGCTGCTGGAGGAGTTTGGAAGGGGAGGTCAGGATGAAGCAGTCAAAAGTCTGGTTATTCTGTGACAGGAATGATTGGTGTAGTGCTTGATACAAGTGCTGGCTGCCTGACCCGGGTGGTCTCTGCCAGCTCTGTGTCCCTGAACTGTGTTTTAGCCTGTCCTGGTCTGCATTTAAGGGTTACTTAACTTGCATCACACCACCCCAGTGTGCTCTTTCTTCACCAAAGATCAGTCTCTAGCCTTGCCTGGGCTCACGTGATGGGCTGAGATTGAATGCCTGGTTCTTGATAGCAAGCCTGGGCAGGTGAAAAGCTGCATTCCTGTCCTCCTTGGATGGATATTTTGGAAGAGATAGTCCAGGGAGCAGCACTGAGCAGGGAGAACTTTAGGCTTGGGCTCGACTGTCTGTGGATCCCATTCCTGCATGTCCAAGGCCAGGCTGGATGGGGCTAGGAGCAACATGGGACAGTGGAAGGTGTCCCTGCCCATGGCAGGGGGTGGAAGGAAAGGAGCTTTAAGGTCCCTTCCAGTCCAACCCAACTTATTCTGGGATTCTTGGATTCCATGTGCTGGCCAAGGCTGAGCTTCTCCTCGTTTCTCAGCTCCTGGTTGTGCCTTTCCATGGGAGCAGAGATCTGGGCAGTGGGAGAGGGCAGGAGCATTAGGGCTTGGCTTTGGCCATGGCTTGAGATGAGGAAGCAGAAATGGATGTGTCTGGCTGGCTGAGGAAGCTGCAGCACAGGCAGTTTGTGTTGCAGCCTTCCCAATGTCAGCTGTGGCAGGAAGGATGTGGGGCAGGCTGGCAGCCAGCAGAGCTGCCCAGCTTGGGCACAGCAAGGATGAACCCACCTGGAAAGCTGTGCAGGGCTACTCAGCCTCCTCTGTGCAGTCATTTGTCCTCATGGATGGTGTTGGGTGTCAGGAAAAGGTTCTTCCCCCAGAGGGTGGTGGGGCACCAAACACGCTCCCCAGGGATTGTGCAAGGCTGCCAGAGCTCCAGGAGTGTCCTGTGCAGGGCCAGGAGTTGGACTGGATGATCCTTGTGGTTCCCTTCCAAGCACATTCCATGATTCTCTGTGGATGTTTTGCCAGGCTGCTGTTGGGAATCAGCAGCTGTGGGCACGGGCTGCGAGTGCTCCATGTGCTGGGCTGGTTTGGTGCTGTGGATAAACCCTTGCTCCACACTGCAGGATCCTTTGGGCTCCTCTCCTGTGCCAGTCCTGCACCCAGCAATGAAGGTCTGGTGGGCACTGGAGGATCCTGGTGTGCAGCTGGGCTGTGAGGAGGCTGGTGGAGCCCTGATGTCCCCTGGCTGTCCCCAGCAGAGCAGGGTCCTGGGGAGGGTCCTGGGGAAGGTCCTGGAGCGCTGCAGCAGCTCAGGGCACAGCAGAGGGAAAGCTGCTTTCCTGTCTGCTAATCAGGGCTTGCAGACACGCACGGAGGAAGGATGGCTCTGCCCTGGCTCAGGATGTTTTGGCAACAATGCCTATTTATAGGAGAGGGCAGGGGCCCCTCGCTGGGGCAGGAAGAGGGTCTGCAGTGGCCACGGAAGCACT
Source organism: Turdus rufiventris (assembly GCA_013186435.1). Lineage (NCBI taxonomy): Eukaryota > Metazoa > Chordata > Aves > Passeriformes > Turdidae > Turdus > Turdus rufiventris. Next base: position 1,302,856 of record PYHW01009745.1, on the reverse strand, counting down.
GAGGACAGCCTGGAATGCTGATGAGGGACAGAGGGCTGATGATGGAGCAAATATCCTCAGCTTGGGGCTTACCCACATTGTCCAAGTTTATCCCATCCCTGCTGAGTGGGAGAGTTACCAGCAGCTGTCTGGGACAGTTCTGGCCTGTGGAGACAGGGAGCTGCTTCCCACAGCAACAGTGCTGCTTTGGCAGAGGGGGAGAGAGCAGCAGAGCCAAGGCTTGATGCCATGTGTGCCCAAACCACCCCTGAGCTGCCTGGGAGCCCTGGGATGTCCTTGACCAGTGAGCTTTCTCACTAGTGCTATCAAGTAGCTCTGCCAAGGCCGGTGTTTTGCTTTTAATTGCACCGAAGATGCCTCTGCCAGACAGATCAGCAGCTCCAGGGATAGCCCCGAGCCCTGGAATTTGAGGTGTGGTTCCAGCAGTGGCCAGGGTTGGGGTCTGCTGTGCTGGGGGCTCTTCACACCCAGCCTGGGGAGTGGGACGTGACCCCTTGCCAGGCAGGTTTAAGCTCCTCTGTCTCCCAGCTTGGTTTGCTGCCCATCCCTGGCTCCGTCACCTGTGGTGACTCAGGGCTGGCCGGGTGTGGTGGCAGTGGCAGTGGAGGACACGTGCCCAGGGTGGCAGTGGCAGCTGCCTGGCTCTGTCAGCTGGAGCCTTGCTGTGGCTCTGGCCCCCGGTCCCACCTGGAGCTGCTTTCTGCAGGGATCCTTTGCTTTTGTGCCTCTGTGGAATTCTGTATTCCTGCTTTTTGCGGGGAGACTTCTTGGTGCCAGGGGAATGTTACCAGAGCCAGAGCCCCTGGCCTGAGATGAGCCCTGTCTCCTACTGCAAATGGAGGTTGTTAAATACAGCTGGAGGGCTGGAATTTCTGAGATGGGGTAATTGCCCAGAGAAAGGGAGGAACGGGGCTTGTTAGAGCCTATGGGCTTCTGTCTTCTGTCCAGGATGAGTTCTCACGTGTGCTGGCATATCTGGGAATACTGGGGATGACTTGTGAGCTGCAGGTAGAGCCAAAGGGCTCCAAGGCTGAGAGGATTCCATACATGAAGTGTTTGTATGAGGCCATGCTGGACCTGCATGTGCTGGGTCTGTAGAGCCAGCCCAGTTCTCCCTGGTGGTTTCACCTGCATTCCTTGCTGGATTATCTGGAGGATGTGTGCTGTATCCCCTGGATTACATGTGTGGGGAGTCTCAAATAGCACAGCTCCTGCTTGGGTAGGAGAAGCCAGAATGTTCCTTTAGCATTCCTTCTCTGCTCATCTAAACATGGGGTGATTTTTCACTTGAAGATGAGAACTCACCTGTTTCTTCTGCCTTTTGAAACTCTCTTGGCTGCAAGCCACAGGCTGGGCACCACTGCCCTCCAGTCTCTTGGGTGGCAGATTTAGGTCAGGTATTGACAAACAGAACACCAGGCAGGTTTTCACTTGTGCTGTGGAGCAAGAGAGCACTTCTGGGAGGAGGATGCACTGCCAGAGCCGGGCTCTTCCCCAGCCACCACAGCTCTTCCCATCCTGTGTGAAGCAGCAGCTCCTCTCTGGAGAAGCAGATGTGGTTCCTTTTTGCCAGAGCTGCCCTGTGTCCTGCTGTGTCTCTGCTGAGTGGGGAGCTCGGGTGCCACAGGGATTTATCTCTACAAATCCTGGTGCCTGAGCATCAGGAGGAGCTGCACTCCTGCAGAAGAGCTGGCTGAGATCCACGCTGCTGTGTTCCTCTGCCATTAAATAATTTCCTTGAGTTGGGATGCTTGGGATCCCTCAGGGTGTTCTGTGCCCGCTGTGTTTGTTTTTTTAAGCTGGTGAAGCCTCAGCTCCCTTTCGCTCTCCCTCCCAGATGTGTGCACAAACAGCCCCTGTGGGGATGGAGCTCTGGAAGCTGTCCTGAGCACGTGGAGGATGTGATTTGGGGAGGAATGTTCTGCAGCCCTTGCCAGGGAGCAGCTGGGAGTTTGGGGTGGGGAGCATGGCTGGGGTGCAACTGATGGATTTGGTTTTTTTTTACCCACAGGTCGGAGCAGCCAGCCCGGACCCTGTGACACCGCTGGGCACTTTGGAGCGTGGTGGCAGCTTGGATGTGTGCAGGACACGGGAGGACGTGGCCAGGGCTGGACATGGGCTGTGTGTGAGCGCTCTGGCTCCTGCCATGCACCCCACGGGGGCTGGGGACAGCAGCTTCTCCCGCGCCGCCGGGCTGACCCTGTCCCGCAGCCACTGCCGCAACATCAGGCAGAAAATCTCCCAGTGGGAGGGCAGGACACGGAGCTGCCCCGGCAAGGACAGGCAGCAGCCAAGGGACTTTGGGGTAAAGTATGATCCCAGCTGCAATGCACTACCCAGAGTGAAGGCAGAATGCACAGAGAATGGCACAAAGGCTGGGTCTAAAGATCCAAAGAGCCTGGGTTTGGATTTCAGGGAAGATGCACGGAGCTGCTGGCAGAGCAGGGACTGTGGTGGCCCAGCTTCCCGAGCCGGGCAGAAAGGAGAGGGGCAAACAGGCTTCATGGCCCCGGGGGTCACACTGCCCCCAGGGAACTTCTATACCTCACAAGCTCTGTGGAGGAGAGCAGATCCCCTCCTGCCTGGCACAACCTCTCCTGTTCACTTGGACCTCCAGAGGAAGCGAGGCAGCTCTGGCTCCACGGAACGAGAACTGCAAATCAAAGGAGTGGACACTCTCTGCAGGGCAGAGAGGAGCTTGAGAAACATTTACTCTGAGGTTGAGGGGCACGAGGAGGAGCCAGCTCCTGATCCACCCCCCAAACCTCGCAGGACTTTCTGCTACGTGGCAGAGAAGGGTGCTGGTGGTCGTAGAGATGCCAGTGCCACCAGGGAAGCTCCCAGGCAAAAGCAGAGTGGAAGAGACTTGGTGTCATCATCCAACAACCCTGAGAAGAAAACAGCCAGCAGGAGGATCAGAGGCAGAGCCCAGAGGTACATAATTCACCTCTCGTGTCTGAAACATTTCCTGAAATCACTTGCTAGATGGGTTTAAGCAGCTTGCTTGGCATGATGTCCTTGTGGAGGTGCTGCTAGTGATGGTGCCTCTTTTCATGGGGAAAGGATGTGGAGTGACAATATGCTGGCCCCAGAGACAGACCTGCCTGCTCCTGCCCTCAGCTGCAATTTGGGGATGGCAGAGTAGCTTTCTCTTGGGGCACTGTGGCTGCTGCATATTTGGCTTTTCTGGCAGTGAAAGATTTTCTTGTTGCTTAAGGCTGGAGGCTGTGGGTACTGCTCTTGCAGTAGGTTTGGCTGGTTTTCCCTCTTTCCCATACCCTTCTGAGGTGGCTTGATGCAAATCCTGCTCACAGGTGAGCTGCCTGTGCTGGACTGGTGTGCACAATACCAGCAGAGATGTGGCTTGAGGTTCTGAAACCTTCCACCGTGGCAAAGTGTGCAGCAACAGCCCAAATTTTGTGATGATGATGGACTAAATCCCTGCCAGCTCATCTGTGACCTCAGTGCTCTGATTTCAAAATAATGGCTAAGTGGATGGAAATGCCAGCCCACAAAGGCATGAACACCCTGAGCACGAGTAGGAGAGGCCCAGTAGGAAGCAGTGCCCTGGTTCTGAGCTGCTGCAAGTCTGCAAAACATGGTTTGGGTTCTTGCCTCTGGCAGGATGGGGCTGGCCATGCTTGCTTGGAGTGTGCTTGGCCAGTTCCCTTTCTTACTCAACAAGTCTCCCAGAGAAAGTGAGCAGGACTCACTTGGTGTGCTGGCTTTGGCTGAGATAATTTTCTTCTTGGCGTCTTGTGTGGTGCCGTGTTTGGCGTTGTGATGAAAATATTGGTAACACAGCAGCGTGTGAGCTGTGCTCACACAGAGCTGGGAGGGGACACAGCAGGGACAGCTCACCCCAGGGATGTTCCAGACCCTCTGGTGTTCTGCTCAGCAGTAAAAAATTGGGGAAGAAGCAGGAAGGGAGAACATTTGGAGTTTGTGTTCCCAAGTCACCATTACCATTGGACATGGCCAAACTTCTGCCTGCTGAGGGAAATAAGGAATGGATCCTTTGTTTTGCTTTCCCTGCTTGTGCAGCTTTTGCTTTGCCTTCCAAACTGTCTTTCTCTTGACCCGTGCACGTGTTTGGTCTCTTTTACCCTCTGATTCCCTCCCCCATCCCATGGGGCAGGAGCGAGGGGCTGAGCTGCTGCCTGGGGTTAGACCTCAGCCCTTGGAAATGAGAGTGCAGAGCAGAGCATCCATGTGCTGGATGGTCCCAAGGAGGGCTGCACTGTGTGTAGACTGCAGACAGCAACTCAAACAGGTGCCTTTAGAAGAAGTTACACTGGTTTTCCTCTAGGAAATCTTTTGAGTTTGAGGACATCCAGGGCTTCCGCAAGCGGCCGGCGGCCAACGGCTCCCACAGACCTCGGGAGGAGACAAATGGCACTGCAGGATCCAGGCTGGCCCACACTCAGTCTGAAGACAACATCTACGAGGACATCATCTGTATGTGCCTGTGCTTCTGGGGCTGTTCTTGCTGTGTTCAGGGTGGCACTTGTGCTGGGGAGGGAGGAGTGAAGGTCAGGATGCGTTGAGGCTCTTTCCAGCTTTGGGATTTTTAAGGTCTTCCCCATCTGGGGTTCTTTGTTGGTGTTGGTGACATGTGCACATGAACAGCCTGATTTCAGATGTCATGGGAGGTCACTGGAGTTGGCCTGTGCTACACTGATTTCTTTATTAGCTCTTGGAATGCTTTGCTTGAGCGTTGCACAGAGATCAGTGTGAGCACTGCCAAAATGAGCTGCTTTGCAATAGAGCTGCTTGCTCCGCAGGGGAAGAAGTGTTTTGTTCTGCTGAGTCCATGCACAGTTTGCCAAGTTGAGGGCAGTGGGTTAGAAGGATGTGGTGGGAGCCTCATCCAACTTTTAAAGAGTCTCTCAGACCCTGTTAAAGGCAGACAACTGCACTCTCTCCCCACTTATATCCCTGGCAAAAATCACAGGGCTTTGTCTCCTTTCATAAATCCCCCATCCAATGCTTTTTCCAGGTCCTACAAAAGAAAATCCTTATGAAGATATCAGAGCACTGCCCTTGCCCCTGTGGAAGGTCCCATCTGTCTGGAAGCTGCCCCCTCCCCGGGGCATCAGCAGGGCTCCCAAGGTAGGGTGGGGGGGTTGAAGGGTCAGGTGTTTGCAGAATCATTCTCACAAGGGCCCCTGTTTGTGCTCACCCCCAGCCTCACATTCCACACTGCAAGTCATTAGTTTTCCTTATTGTTTTATTGCTTATTATTAATGTAAATTATATGTAATGTAAATAATGAACAGCCATGGGATTAAGGAGCAAAAGAGTAGGAACAAGAGAGATCTGGTGAGATGCTTGAGTGGGGAGGTGGGATAGAGAACTTGGTAGAGCAGATTTTCCATCTGTAATCTGACTCCTCTGCCTGTGACCTTGGCCCAAAGCTCAGTCTCAAGCTTGACTCTCTTTTCTGCTTCTGTTTTCCAGCCTCCCCCAAAACCTCCCTTCCTCAGCCGCAAGACACTGGAGCTGAAGCCCTTCCAGACAAGTTTCCAAGGGAAGATGGGGAAGGAGACCTCCCTGCCTGTCACTCTATCTGAGTTGAAGCTGTTCCAAGCAGTGGAGGCTGCCAGCAGGAGAAAGAACCTGCCCTGGGTGAGATTCAAGTGTGAAACTTCACTTCTTGCCTGGCATTTCAAGCTCTTGTTGCTCTGCAAGTGCTTTGCAAGTGGCCACAGAGCTGTGGGCCGGGCAGGTGATTGCTGCTTGGCACTGCTGGGGACCTGAGTGCCAGTTCTAGCTGGGACAGTGGTGTTTTTGTTGGCCAAGAGTCAGCAGACAGAGTGCTCAGTGTTGTCCTGGAGGTCAGGGCTATGTGTGGACACAAGCCCTTCCTCGTGCTTTGTCACCTAAGCCCTGCTCCCAGTGTTTCCATGGAGTGGGATGGGGCTGGCTTTGTGCTCTCGGAGAGCTACAAGGACAGCTCTGAATGCTGTGTGGATGTGTCCCCTGCTCCCAGGGACTTACCAGGCTGATCTGGTGTTCTGCTGAGATGTGGGATGGTTGGGGGGCCCTGGGTTACTTGGAATGTTGGCCTGGAGTTCTGGACTGGCATCAGGAACAGCTGGTTCATAGTTTGAAGTGCAGAGCAACTCTCAGGGATAAGAGCATTTCACAAAGCCTTCATGCAGCTGTCCCTTCTGGCCTCTGCCTCCTGCCTGGCTGCACAGACAATTATCCTGCTGAGCCCAGAGGGGTGAGGAAGAGTTTTAATCCACCTGCACACAGATTCTCCTTTGGTGCCTTGGGAAGGTTTCCAGATCCTCATGTTGGTTACCAGCTCACATCCCTCAGTGATAAAGGCAGTAGAAGGGCAGCTGTAGCTGCATGGGACTCAAATTCCAGTTGTGGTAATGGCAAGGACTTATTTTTGCTGTGGTAAAATCATTTCACTTCAGCAGATCTTTATTTCATCTGAAAATCACGTGTATTTGCTCAGATTGCACAAGACTGTGAGGTAGAGTTGGGCAGCTGCAAAGGATACTTTTCAAACCTTTAAAGTGCTTTGGAGTATCAAGTAACTTCTGTCTGTGTTTTTAAACAAACCCTAGGTCTGGAAAATTAGGAAGGAGATGGCAAGATTATAAAAATGCTGTGATGGAGAGTATCTCTCATTTGGAGAGGGAAAATAAAATGTTCTCCAAAAGCAAACCTATTCCAAAAATCTGGTAACAATTTACATGCAGGAAGAGCACTCTACTTTCTTTGCTCATGAGGAATTGAGCCAAGATTGCTCGAGAGGTTGAGAAAAGGACTGGGGTCTAAAAAGACAAAACCTTTTGCCTAAGAAACACATGGCTGCCTTAAACACACCCAGGGTGGTGACTCAGCTGCACAAAAATCAGCACAGAAATGAAAATCTCCTAGGTAAGGCCGGATAAAAAGGGAAAGAAGGCAGATTTGGCAGGAGGAGCACTGCTCTCTGCAGTGGGCTGTTTGTTCCCTGCAGCCTCCTCGTGCTGGGAGGGCTTGGCTGAGGCAGAAAATGGGAAGAAACTGATTGGAAAAGGAGGAAAAAAAAAAAGTCTGGTTTGCTGATCTGGGGATTAAAAGCTTGAGCTGAACAAACAGGTTCTCTTTAATATATTTCTTTTAATGCTGTATTTATGATGACAAATGGCTGGGCCCCACCCTCCTGTGTTCAGTTTAATGAATTCTTGAGGCAGGAATGAACTTGACCTCCTCCCTGCATTTAGGGTAAATCCCTCTTCACATGAAGCAAAAGCTGCCTTTGATGTGGGGAGCCAGGAGCCCCTGGGGCACTGGCAGGTGAGAGGAAGGCACAGGGCTGTGACAGGGACACAGAAAGTGTCAGGACTTTGGCTTTAAAGCTGTTGTGACCAGTGGAATGAAGATTACCAGCACCAACACAGGGTCAAAACGCTGACCCTTCTTTCATGCCTGTGGCTGGGTCTGCACTGGGCTGTGCTTTTTCCCCAACTTTTTTTTCCAGTGGACCAGGTGTGTGGTCCTGCAGCCCAGACCCATTGTTCTGTCCCACTATCTGTCTTCATTTGTGCAAAATCAGAATGGTTTGGGTGAAAAGGCCCTTAAATTCCACCTCATTCCCCCCCTAGAGAGTAGAGCAGGTTACTCAGAGTGCATCATCCTTTCATTCCAGCAAACACCTGGGACAGAGCCTGTGCTTGGAGCAGCCTCACTTGAGACTTGAGCTGACATCCAACTGCAGAGCAAACCCAAAAACTAACCCCAAAACCAGCCCCCAGCTACAGTGAGAGAGCCCTGTTTTTCCTGGGCTTGGAAGGAGTTACCGTGCTGGGGAGCATGTTCTGAATCCTCTGTGCTGGGGTGTTTTTTTAAGATGTTCTTGCAAGTGCCTTTGCATAGAAAATGGAGATCTGATGCCAGACAGTTTGTCACTTCTATTTGGGAAGGCAAGTGTGACAATTTCCAGAATGCTTATACAGTCTGGTGTCAGTTCTGAGCTGTGCTGACAGGAATCCCTCTCTTGCAGCAGAAATCTGTGCTCATTCTTCATCCAGTGAGCTGGGCTAGAGGGACTCCAGCCTCTGAGCCAGGGTTCCTGCAGGATTTGGGCAGCTTTCCCCAAGTCCTGGATGGTGGCTGTTGGGCTGCCCTCCTGTTGGCATCTGAACCTTTCTCTGGACCCTCACATTAACCTCTGCTTCTGCTTTGGATTTCAGCTGGTACTAAAAATCCAGGAGATCTTTGACTCCAAGCGTGGAAAGAAGAAGGTGAAGCTGCTCAGTCCTGCTGGGAGAGAAGCAGCTCCAGTGAAAGGTATTGGAGTCTCCAGCACCACTGTCTGTGCTCCAAACCCCTTGAGTGGCACAATTCCTCTGCCCCTGAACTGGCACCAGCACCTCACAATGACACAACAGTGCAAACCCCAGATTTGTTTGCAATTGAACTTTCAGCTCAAGGAACACTTGCCTAACCCAAATTTAACGCTGTCACAAGGGGAGGATTCTGAGCCTGGATTCTGAGCTGGTTAAAAGTGCTTTTTCAAAAAAAGCAGATTAAAGCAAAAATTCCTCAGAAAACCATTTGGCATGAGAACTACCACTGACTCCTGCACTCATCATCTGTGTGCCTTACTCTGATTGTGTAGCCATAGTAGGGTCTTTATTTATAGTTACCCTGTTAAGTTTTAGAGTAGCCTCAACCAACCAGCTGCTTTGTGTTCTTTGCCCATGTTCAGCTGACCTGCAGGTCATTCCCTGACAGCACTGGCTTGATATCAGCTCTGCTTTTTGAAATTTGCTGTTGTGACACATTTCCCAGCTGCCCTTGGCTGATGCTTTGGGCAGGATTGGTGGGCAGCCCTGAGGGATGTTGATCTGATGAGTCTCAGGTTCTCTCTCTTTCCCAACTTTGGGTGTTGCCCATCTTTCTGCGTGGCTAATAAGTGAAAACTATGTGTGTTTCAGGTGAAACCAGTGGCAATGAAAGCGATACGGAAAATCAGCCCAAAAGTGAGTGAATCACAGGGGCTGGTCCTGTCCCACAGCACTGCACCCTTGGCTGAGCCCTGCTGGGATGAGCACACTGACATGTGGGGATCTGCTGAGACAGGACAGGAGCCTCTCAGAGGCCACATGGCCACGTCTAGGAGCTGTTGCTGTGACAAACCAACCTCTATTTGTGCCACTTCCCCTGAACCCTTGAGGTTCAATGCCATTAACCTGCCAGTCACCAGAAGCAGAGTCATTTTTGGGTTGGTAGTGTGGCTTGTGGGAGGTTGTCCCTGATCACCTTTGCTGCTGCTGCTTGAGATTATTTCCTTCCTGATTCCTTCCCTTGGTTCTGTTTTATGTAATCCTGTGAAATGTCCTTTCCTCTGGGGGGAATTCAGCTGGGTATTTGTCTGGTTCCAATGTCCTGGATCACAGACCCAAACTCCAGACCTGCAGCACCTACTTGTTTTTTTGCTGGTTTTATCTTCCATGTGAAGACATTAAACGGAAGAATCTGGCACAGGGCGCCCATAGAAGCTGTGATTGCCCCTGGATCCCCAGGTTGGACAGGGCTTGGAGCACCCTGGGACAGTGGAAGGTGTCCCAGGAGGTGACACTGGATGAGCTTTAAGGTCCCTTCAACCCAAACCATTCAAGGATTCTATGAATCATTTTAGGTGTTTCATTTACTTGGAGGGAAACATTCAAAAGGCTTTAACTTGGAATGAGAAGTGAAGTTCCACTTTTGTAAAGGAGAGTGGTGGAGAGTGAAGAATCTCAGCAGAATTACAATGATTGAGTCAGTGCCTGATAGAAGAGTTGTGTGAAAGTGTCCAGAATGTGTCACGGTGCCTGGGCTGCAGGAATTCCTGACGTCAGAGGGCTGTGCCTGTGCTTGTGAGCCTGAGCTGCCTGTCAGGACAGCCCAGCCTGGGGGTGTCATGGCCAGGGAGCTGCCTCTGCCCCTCCTGAGGGGCTGTGGTGTTTGGAGTGGCTCCCTGAGTCCCTGCTACCCTGTTGTGTCACTCTGTGTAAGAACATCAGGGCAGCAGGAAAAATTTCAGTATCTGCCAGGGGGATTTGCAGAGCTGCTGCCAGGTCAGTGCTCCCTGTCTGAATCACAGAATCCTGGAATTGTTAAGGCTGGGAAAGACCTCTAAGGTCATCAAATCCAATCATCAACCCAGCACCACCACCATGCTCACCACTAAACCACATCCTCAAGTGCCACATCCACTCATTTTTTAAACACCTCCAGGGATGGTGACTCCACCACTGCCCTGGGCAGCCTCTTCCAATGCGTAACAACCATTCCAGTGAAGAAATTGTCCCTAATATCCAATCTAAACCTCCTCCAGTGGGTTCTGAGGTTATTTCCTCTCCTCCTGACACTTGTTTTTTGGGGAGGAGCAGCTCTGTGCATGAGGAGCTGACACAGGCACCCCGTGTCCCATGGAGAGCATTTGGATGCTGAACAAACCCACCCATCCCTTTTCCCCCTCTGATGGCAATGCTGAGTGCTCTTCTGCGCCCTGTAGGTGTGTGGCAGTGCCAGCCACAGCTGGTTTGGGATTTTTTCCTCTCCCCAGGTCGCCACAGGTGCCTGAGGCCCTCGACCCCCAAGAGGAACCCGCACTACCAGACCTTGGAGAGGGATCTCATCGAGCTCCAGGAGCAGCGGCTGTTCGAGCTCTTCGTGGTGGTGTCCCTGCACAAGAAGGCATCTGAGGTCACCTACACACCCCACATCATCCAGCAGTTCCCCAGCAAGGTAGGGGCTGCATGGAAACCTGCCCAGGGAACTGCTCAGCTCTGTGTTTCCCCTCCTAAACTGCACTGGTTGGGGTCTGAGCTTGGAATGGAGCACCTTGCTCTGTTCACACCTAATGTAGTGTCAGGAGGTTGTTGAATATGTATCTTGATAATGAATTTATTGTCTTTTTTGAGCTAGGAAGGCTCCTCCTTAATTCAAATTTCATGAAGCCATGGGGTTTTTCATACCAGCTGAAGGAGAAGAAGCAGTGCAGAGCTGGCAGGAACCTCCTCCTGGCAGTCTGTCCTTTATAAACCAGGAGTGAAGCACTGATGGTGCACAGGAACTGGAATCCCAGGGCTTTTATGCTTATTTATATTGATTTAAAAAAGAACAATAATAAAATAGCAAAGCTGTTTGTACAAGCCCCCAAACCCAGGAATCTGTGGAAGTTGAAGTGCTGTAGCTAAACCAAGCCTTTGAAATAAGCTGTTCAGCCCAAATGGTGACAAAACCAATGTGTGACTGAATTACAGCTCAGTGTCCTAAGCTGGGAAGCTGAGATGGAGCCTTGGTGTTTCTGTGGTACCAGATTGAGATGAACATTCAGTTGTCACTCTCTGGGCTCATACCTGCTGCCTTCCACTGCTAACAGAGCAGAGCAGGAATTCTGGCTGTGCCATCAGGAGAAAGCCAGGGATCATTGAGGAGTCTGCATGTCATCCACATAGAGGAGATGTCAGATCCATTCAGGGAGGTTGTGTGGGACTCCAGCAGGTCCCACAGTGTCCCAGTTCCTGCTGCCTGAAGGATTTGTGTGCCAATAACTCCAGTGTCTCACATGTGTAAATGCCTTGGGTTCACAAGATGAATAAGGAACTACAGCCAGAAAGAGTGCCCAGTGTTAATTTAGTGGGTAAAACTGAGCACACCCAAATAATATCTGCTAAAAGTGCAAACATTAGGGTGTTGGGAGGAAGAAGGGAATGCAGCAGATTTGGCTTTTCCCTGGTGCAGCCTCTCAGTCTGTCCTTTGCAGGGTTCCCCTCCTGCTCTCTGCTGGCTTTTGTAAAGGCACTGACACTACAAATTATTTTCTCAGTATTTGTTTATCCTCTGCTCAAATGGAAAGTGTTTTGGTGAGTGACTTTAGATGGGACAGTGTGTCAGACTGGGTGTCTCCCTTCTAATATTAGCATTGCTTCCGAGTAATCTGCTGTCACCTCTGCTTTGGGCTGTGTGCCCAAGGACATCTAAGCTTTTGTACAACTGTTACTGTGTGAAAATGCTGTTCTGTTTTCCTAACACTTTGTGCTGTCACAGCTTGGGACACTGGAATAGCCTGGGTGTGCTGAGTGCCTAAAATTAACTTTATGCAGTAAACTTTTCACTTCTCAGGGGCATTTCCTACTTAAATGTGTAAAATTTCCTTACATTTCTAATGAACCCTCTTATCTGAACACCTTTCTTTTGCCCTTTCTGGGCAGTTTTGAGCATGGAAAGTGTCCTGGAGTCCTTGAGGCATTTGATTTGAACCCACATGTGGTGTGGCTGGAACATGTGATTCAGGGACAGTTTTTGCACTTCAGGTATCTGCACATCAAAAGCTGAACACGTTCCTGTTCCTATTTATGTTTTCAAATCTCCCAGGGGTAAAACCAAGGCAGGCTGCCCCAGACATCATTTGGGGGGTCATTTCTAAATTAATTTTCCAATAAATTTAACCATGCTTTTAGATCCTTACTCCGTCCTTACTAAGCTGGGTCGTTTTACAAAAGTCCAATCAGCAGGAAAAATGCAGGAGGGAACTGGGAATCTGCTGATGGTCAGAACATGTTCTCCTGTTCCTGTGCATTAGCTATGTGATGGATCAGCCTTTGGAAGTGTCAGGAAAGTGCTTCCTGTATTTTAAATGCTGCAGCTGTACACCAACTTCAGTGACTTCAAATTCATGTGTTACCCCTCCAGCCTGAACATCCCTTCAGACCATCAAAGGATACTGAAGAGAGGCTAAAGGTCATTCCCAAATTCTGCTTTCCAGATCCCAAAGACTGGTTCCCTTCATCAGATCTTAAAAGGTAAAGACTTGGTTTTGACTTGTGACTGAGACAGGCAGTGCTGAAAGCTTTGGAGTGTGCCAGAGGAGCTGCAGGCAGAGCAGGGAAAAGGGGAAAGGATCCAGGAAATCCCTGTGGTGGGAGGGAGGATGAGCAATGGAGCTGGGCTAGAGGGCTGCTGCTGCCTTTCCTGTGAGGAGGAAGAGTTTGTCCAAGGCCAGCTCCTGGGGCTGGAAGTGCTTCTGCTGCTCCTTGGCTGAGTGGGGAAGCAGCTGGGAAGGAGGAGAGATAGAAAAACTCAGTGAGAGCAGCTGGGAAGGGGGAGAAATGGAAAAGCTCATGGGGTGCAAGTTTTTACCCTGAACAGATCCCAAAGTCCTTATAATCATGCCCAGTCCTTTGTGAGCATGACCAGAAGGAGTCTGTGTGCTTTGTCAGTGTCTCCCCTGAGCTGTGTGCTGAATTTAACCCCGACTCTGCTTTGGCTCCCCAGTGAAACCTTTTCCTTCGTGCTGACGGGGGAGGACGGCAGCCGCTGGTTCGGGTACTGCAGGAAACTCCTGGTGAGCATCTCTGGGAGGGCTGGGGGTACAGAGAGCACTCTCTGGGCACTGTCAGGATGTGACTTTCCCACGTGGGTTACCCATCCTGTGCTGCTGGGGTGGTGCCAAGCCTTGGGATGCAGAGGGAAGGGTCAGGATGGTGCCCAGAAATGGTGAGATGGGCTCTGGGCATGAACCAGCTCCTGCAGCTGGGTGTTCCTTAAGAACCTTCGTGCTCATAAGTGTAGGGGGGCTGCAGCAGAAGGAATTCTGCAGAGCAGCTGCAGTGTGGGTGCTGGGTTGTTCTTGCCCCCCTTTCTCAGCAGAGCTGTTGCTGTTGCCTTTCAGCCAGAAGGGAAAGGGAAGCGCCTGCCCGAGGTGTACTGCATCGTGAGCCGCCTGGGCTGCTTCAACCTCTTCTCCAAGGTGAGCTGGCACAGCCTGTTCTGAGCCCTGGCAGCCTGCAGGCTCCCCAGAGGAGCTGGATGCTTCTGTCAGCTTAGTGATTGCAGCTCATCCCAGGAGAGTGCTGCTTCCTCTCTGTCTTTGCCTTGAGCGGGGAAATAAAACGCTGGTGCTGAGCCTTGTCAGCCAATACACAAATCCTTCAGCAATCACTGCCAGGAAGGGCTTCCTAATACCTGGTGTTACTGAGGGTGCCCCTTCATCCTCTCCTTCTCTGGCTTGGTCATGGAAAATCAGTTTGGGATGGGGTTGGATCTCCCCTGGTTTTTTGTAGCACCATGAGGAGGGGAGATAAAGAGGTGAAGACTGGGGAAGCTGCTGCAGATAAAGGGCAGTTACTGCAGAAGAGTACAGGGACAAGCTTTGATGAAAGATGCTTCTGGTTCTTGGAGCAGAGTTTCTAGGACAGCATTTCAGGGAGGTTTCTTGGCAAGGGGGATGCGTGCTGCTCCTCTTAACTCCTCCTCTAAATAATGAGAATTTGATCGCTTTGTACAAGGCATTTCCTTCCAGTAGCAGGAGGCTGGAGGGTTGTGCTCACAGGAAGCTGATCCTGTTTGACTGATTCCCTGCAGATCCTGGACGAGGTGGAGAAGAGGAGGGAGATGTCCCCAGCCCTGGTGCACCCCTTCATGCGCAGCGTGATGGAGGCTCCGTTCCCCGCCCCAGGACGCACCATCACCGTCAGGAGCTTCCTGCCAGGAGCAGGAGATGAGGT
>PYHW01009745.1:1251243-1269564 GCA_013186435.1 Turdus rufiventris | reverse complement strand
TTCTCCTGGGCTGTTCTTGGGCTCCTTGGTGAGAAGGATCCTGGCTCAGCAGAGCTGGTTCTTGTTGTGTCCTTGGTTTCACCATCACCTCCTGCCTTGCTGTGACCTGGGTGATTTCCTGGAGCAGCCCTTCCCAGGGATCATTCTTGGGATGTGCCAGAATTCCCATTTACATCGGTGTGGGCTCTGTCCCAGCTCCCAGCAGTGCTGGGGAGAGCTGCTCCCAGGGGCAGGCTCCTGTGGTTCCTGCAGACCCATCCCTGAGCACATTCCCATGTTTCTGTCAGTGCTTTGTGTTGGTCCTCAGCTCCTGAAGGGCTCTGTGTGTCTCAGGATACTCCATGGAGCGTGGCACAAGGAACCTGGGAGCCTCTTTCCTCCCTGAATCACAGGCTGGGAGGAATGGCTCAGGTGAGAAGATGAAACCCATCTCCCTTTGAGCAGTGCCAGGAAGGCTTTTCCTGACTCACAATCCAAATTTCCAGACAGGAAACTGCTTCTCCCTTCAGTCAGCCTTGGGCAGGGTGAAAGAAAAAGCAAAACTCCATTTGGGATGAGCAGAGGGGGACAGAGAATGTGTATGATTGGAAATATTTGTGCTGTTCTGCACAAGTGTGGGACTGCAGAAAGCAGAATCTGATCTGAGCTGCATCATTAATTTGGAATAGGACATAAGGGGAAATGTGGTGCAGAGCTGTGGAAGAGGGGTGATGAGTATTTGTGCTCAGGTTGTTACAGGTCTTGCACACTTGAGGTGTGTGATGGAAACAAGTGGAAAAATGTACATTAAAGTACAGCTAAAGAAGCTTGAAAGGCCACTGCTGTTACCTGCAGCTCTTGTAAAACAGTTCATGATCTCCTGTGGCCTTTTAGGATGATTCTCCCTGAATTTCTTCCTGGAACTACTGATACCCACAGGGACACCTGTGGGTGGCTGGTGAAGTTTGTAGGGTGCTGAATTGTTCTTTTTTTTTCGGGACCTGAAGCATAACTGTGTTGCTGCAGTTAATGCTGAGGGCAGGATTTTGGTGACTGTTCTGTAAGGCACAAAGGAACTGCTGCACTGAGTGTTTCAGACCCTCAGTGCAGGGTTTCACGTGGTGTGGTCAGAACTTCCTGAGAGAAACTTCCCTTTTCTCAGCTCTTAGCTTCAGTGCTGCTCTTGACCTCTGGAGCGATGATTTACAGCTCAAAAATATGATGAAGCCATCTCTGAGGACATAGGAAATCTTGATGGTAATAAATAGGATTGAGAGAGATCATAAACCAGCCTGACCTTCATAATTTGTGTGAATGTCTTGTCCTAATTCAGCTGTGATTTGAAAAATAAGATTGATCTTTAAACAGTGGTTTCTACTATGCGTTAATGCTTTTGGAAAGCAGAATTACAGTGGGAATGTTTGTACCAGGGCTAATGTGATTGATTTGTTTGATGCAGAAAAACAATGGGGTGAGTTCTGCTGGAGTATAAATAGGATGAGACTATTAAATTTACTTTTGTTTCTTATTTAAGATTTTTTTAATTGAATCTGACAGTGAAAACTTGTTTTTTTCAGAGGTTATATAAACATTTGAATTTCAGTTTGTCCTAAAATGCATTCTCACTAAATTTTTGCAATAAACTTTGTTAGCTCACAAATTATCTCAAGTTTTGACAGCTAAGAATTTTTTTTAATATATAAATGCTATTTCAGTGTGATTTTCTCTACTTTTCCCTCCTGCCTCACAAAATTTGCCACATCTGTATCTTTTCAGTACATTCGCTTTCTAGTACAAATGGTACTGCAGTAATTTAGTTTTTATTAGATTAAACAACCAGGATATGAGATGTTTAGTGGCTCATATATTATTGGGAAGCTGCTGTTGGAAATAAAAGGTGTTGAGATGTGAAGAAGGAGTGGAATGTGCTAAATGAGGATTGCAAGGCCTTGTGATCTCTTGAGGTGTGTGCAGAGCACTGGGGGCACTTTGTGTGCGGCTTTTATTTGAATGTGGACGTGCAGAATTTGGGTGTTGGACTGTGAGAGCAAGGTGGGATTAGCCCTGGCCGGAATGCAGCCTGTGGGCTCTCACTTGGATCTAAAAGCTTGATTTTATTGAAGCTTTCATTGATTTGGTTACTTTAAACCAACCCAAAAATTACCTTAGAGCAAGGGGTTTTCATCTTTGACTTGCTGTCAGATACTACAGATCTTGAGCTTCTGGTTTGTTGTTTTCCTGAAATAATTTGTGTGTTTGACGCAAGGCAGCACTAAAAATCAAGTTTGGGTTTGGTTTGGTTTGGATGGAGTAGTTTTAATGGTAAATATGTGAAATTTTTGTTCTGTAAGCATATACACATCAGCTGCTGGATGGCTTTGAGCTGGTATTCCCTAAAGAATTTTGTCTCTCAATTGTGAGAAAACCTCAAAGTTCTGCAAATGGGGAAGGTTTCACTGTGTGTGAAAGCTCTTGTGTGTGTAGCTGCTTCAGTACTGGTTATTTTTGATATTCTGCTCTTGAGATGTGTTTGGCTTGGTGAGGCAGGGAGTTTTTAGCTGGATTATTGTTGCTCTGCAGTCAGTCTCCTGTGTTCTGAAGCCATCATTAATTTTAGCACTTGAAAAAATTAATACTACTCCACTACTAATGTAATTAATCTCCCTGAAATGAGTCCTACTGTCCTAATTGAATATCCACAAAGGAGCTGAGCATCATTTAATTACACTTCTCAAAGTTGTTTTAGTGTATAAAAATACCCAATGGCTTGGAAAGCTTCTTGAAGATTATATTCTCAATAAATTGTATAGGAATTTGATTTAAGATCAAATGACACTTCTGTGAAGTGTGAGCCACCACCTAAATTATAAATAGGTTTTCAAACCTTTATGGGGGTTGTTTGTAGACATCTTTAAATGTCAATTTTTTTCATGTAGTAACTTCTTTGCAGCTCTGCTGAGGATTTAAAACTAATTTAGTGATTACAAAGGATATCAAAGCAGGATGCTGGTGTTTTATTGCTTCTTCTGCCTCCCTGACTTCATGGAAATGGATATTAGAAATCTATTAATGGAAATAGATATTAGAAATCGGTTAATGGAAATAGATATTAGAAATCTGTTAATGGAAATAGATATTAGAAATCTGTTAAGGGAAGTAGATATTAGAAMTCTGTTAAGGGAAATAAATATTAGAAATTTTCCTGGGCTRCCTGGGAGAGACTGGGGCAWGCTACTGCCATGGGGTTTTCAGGAGCGTCACTGAAGTCACCCCAGCTGTCTGCTAACACCCCTCCTAATGCTTGTCCTGAGACAGGCTGGACCACAGACTTATCTAAAAGATAATTTAAAAAATCCAAAGTGTCTTGAGTTTCATAATCTAAAAAGAATAGGGGAAAATTAAATATTTGCTTGAGGACAACAAATGACTTCGCTAAAAATATAGGATTTTTTGGGAAGAAGTAAGTAGGAAAAACTGAGTGTGATGTAGAAATTATCCCAGCTAGGTGGGGGATCCTTTTCTTTGGAGGTTTGTGGAAGTTTTCTGGGATTAATTGAGGGAGTGTGTTTTGGGGTGAAACCTGTTCTACACCTGTCATGGCTGGTTCTAATGGCAATGTCAATGTGGAATCCTTCACCCAGGTGCAAGGAGGGGTGTGCTTTGTGTTCTGTGCTTCTGGGCACGTTGATTTGTGAGTTGTGTTGCCCTAAAAGCCTGTGGGATGTTGTGTTTTGCAGTGGGGGTGATCCGGTGCCCCATCTGCCGCCAGGAGTGCCGCCAGATCGACCTGGTGGACAATTATTTTGTGAAGGACACCTCAGAGACCCCCAGCAGCTCCGACGAGAAGTCAGAGCAGGTAGGGACCGTGCTGCCTGCCCAGCCTCCTCCTTCTGGGGCTCTCAGTGCTCCCCACAACCATTCTGGAGCCTTTTCCCCAGTCCTTTGTGCTCTCTAGGGGTTGTCAATGCTCCCCAGAATAATTCTGGTGCCTTTTCCCCACCCTTTTCTGCACTCTGGTCCTGTCAGTGCTCTCCAGGATGATGCTGGAGCTTTTTCCCCACCCCAGCTCTGATTTCTGGTCCTGTCAGTGCTCCCCAGCTAATTCTGGTGACTTTTCCCCACCCCAGCTCTGATTCCTGGGACATCAGTGCCCCCCAGAATAATTCTGGTGCCTTGTCCCCAACCCTGCTCTGGTTTCTGGGGCTGTCAGTGCTCCCCAGAACAATTCTGGTGCCTTTTCCCTGCCCCTTTGTGCTCTCTGGTCCTGTCAGTGCTCTCCAGGATGATGCTGGAGCTTTTTGCCCACCCCAGCTCTGATTTCTGGGGCTGTCAGTGCTCCCCAGGCTAATTTTGGTGCCTTTTCCCCACCCCTGCTCTGATTCCTCAGACATCAGTGTTCCCCAGAACAATTCTGGTGCCTTTTTCCCAACCCTGCTCTGCTCTCTGGTCCTGTGAGTGCTCTCCAGAACAATTCTGGTGTCTTGTCCCCAACCCTCCTGTGATTTCTGGGGCTGTCAGTGCTTCCCAGAACCATTCTGGTGCCTTTCCCCCAGCCCTGCTCTGCTCTCTGGTCCTGTCAGTGCTCCCCAGAACAACTCTGCTGCCTTTTCCCCACCCCAGCTCTGATTTCTGGGTCTGTCAGTGCTCTCCAGGCTAATTCTGGTGCCTTTTCCCCACCCCTTTGTGCTCTCTGGTCCTGTCAGCGCTCCCCAGGATAATTCTGATGCCTTTTCCCTGCCCCTTTGTGCTCTCTGGTCCTGTCAGCGCTCCCCAGGATAATTCTGGCTCCTTTTCTGCAGGTGTGCACGAGCTGTGAGGACAATGCCAGTGCTGTGGGGTTCTGTGTGGAGTGTGGGGAGTGGCTGTGCAAGACCTGCATAGAAGCTCACCAGCGAGTCAAGTTTACTAAAGATCACATGATCAGGAAAAAAGAGGATGTGTCATCAGGTGAGTGTTGGGTATCACTTTGTCCTGCCTGTTCCAAGAGCCTTTTCTCTTTACATGTTAAAAGATGATAGAGGTAACAACCAGCTCTGTGTGTTTTCCCCCAGCATTTGGGAAAAGCACAGTAAAAAGTTACCAGTGCAAAATTAGTAGCTGTGAAAATAGAGGAAAAACTGAATTTATAACTGTGATGCTTTGTGCAGTTTGATGTCCAATGCCTTTGGAAAGAATTTAGATCAGTTCTTAATAATTTTTCTGTTTAGTAGAACAAGTAACTGAATGGAGGGGGTGGAATCTAGAGAGCAGTGGCATGTTGATAATCTTATCCATTGTCCAAGGAAATTAAATTGCACAACTTGCTGTATTTTTTTTATAAGAAACAATTATAGTTCTCCCTGTGGAAATGTATACACAGGTTTATAGTTACCTTCATTATGTGGTGTTACTTTGTATTGATATTGCTGAGTAAATCTGAATTTGAATCTATTTTGGGTTTAATCTCTCAGTGAGCAAAATTAATATGTGAAGTGTATGTAGGATTTGTTTAGGTGTGCAGCCTTATTAGAAGTAAGATCTTAAAACTGTTGTTTGATCATATATCATTTGTAGCTATTGAGGTAATGTGGAAAGTGCAGGCTATCTGGATTTTATCATTTATACCTGCTGAGGTAATGTGGAAAATGTTCTCCAAACAGATCCCAGGGTATCTGGATTTTAGCTTAGAAAATTCCATTTGTAAATGGGTTAAAAGTTCTGAGTTAAAGACTGGTATGTTCTCCACAATCTGGATGTGTCTGAAGAATTATATTGAGAAAGAGAGATCTCAGCACTTTGCTCTCTTCATTTAAATGCATTTAAAATTAATTAAGATCTTCATAACTGTTTTGTTGTATCCTTTCAAAGGAACAAACATTACTTTTCTTTCTGAAAAATTTTTAATAGTTAAAAAGTTTGCTGTTGAGCTTAGTTCTTTTAGACAAGGATCTTATTTCATTTGCTGTGTCAAATAAACTTAATTTTGGAGAGGCTTCTCTTTGTCTTAATGAACATTTTTAATAAGAAATATTATCCATATAAGATTAAATATATTAAGCCTCATAGATGAGAAACCCTTAAATTCAATCAAATTATAGAGACCAAGAAAGAATTACTGACGTTTTTACAAGGAATGCTAAATTGTGACTCTCAATGTGATATTACAGCTCAGCTTTCCCCTTGATACCTGCTGGGAATGGGCTGAAAAGTGACTGTTCCAATAAAATAAACTTTCTATCAGGAATTTTGTTTATTGTGATTGTGGGGAAGGGCTGGTCGTTGGTTTTTTTGGGGTTTTTTTTTTGGGGGGGGGGTTGGGGTTTTTTTGGTTGGTTTTTTGTTTGTTTGTTTGTTGGGGTTTTTTGTTGTTTTGGTTTTGCTTTGTTTTGTTTTTTGGGGTTTTTTTGTGGTTTTTTTCTTTGTTTTTGTTTTTTTTCTTAGACTCAGAGATGTGCCCTGGAGACTTTAAATTTCTCTCAGTGAGTGGCAGCTGTAGGTTCAGCAGCTCTTTACAATAACTGGCATGATACAACCAGCTTCAGGAACAGAGAGTGAGGGGAATGTTCATGTTTTAAACCCTACCTGCTGTACCTTGCAGAGGCTGCTTTCCTCTTTGCTAAGCTCAAAACGCCTTCAGAACACTGTGCAGCACTTTTTTAGTAAAGCCAGAATTATTTTTTGCCATTATTTGTTATTTGGGGGCTTAAGTAACTCTTGACACAGGAAACATTTGCTTTGCAAACCTCAGTTGTGTTTGACTAAATGAGGTGTGTCAGTGTTTGAAGGGATAACCTGGAAAACCCAAGGGGTAAAAAATAAAAAGGTCTGAGAGGTTTGACCCATCCTTCAGTGTGTCAGAGGTGAGATTGTATGGAATGAAATCTTTATAAATGCATGCTCTTTGTGTGCAGTCTTACAGGGTGCTCATGAGAAAAGAGGAATTCCTCCTTCTCCTTGAATGAATAAAGTGAAAACAGCTCTTCACCTCTGGCACTGTAAATGACACAGCCATGAAGGTTGGGAAAGACCTCTGAGATCATCAGGTCCAACCCCTGACCTGATGCACTCAGAGTAACTTGAGTGTGAGAACAGATCTGGAGGTGTCTGCAAGTTCTTGGTTGTTAATGGAAGTTAGTTGTTTTGCTCTTCAGATTGTCAAAATTTTATTTTTAAATGCACAAATGGTTTATTTTTAAAAACAGAGGCCGTGGGAGCATCTGGTCAACGTCCTGTTTTCTGCCCTGTCCACAAACAAGAGCAATTAAAACTTTTCTGTGAAACCTGTGACAGGCTGACATGCAGGGACTGTCAGTTACTGGAACACAAAGAACACAGGTACAAATATATTCCCCTCTCTTAACTGCTGTGCTGTCTCAGAGGATGAAGTGGCATTGATGTGAACTGGCTTGTGTTGGAAATTCTGCTGCATTTGCTCCTTGTTGGACTGAAACCATCCCTTGCAAAGGAAAACCTGTGTGGAGTGGTGGAAGCTTGGTCAGTTGGTTGAGCTTTGTCCAAAGACTCTTAAGATCTGATTCAAACCAATTTAATTTGGTTAATTTGCCTGGCAGCTCCCAGTGCTGTCACTGTGTTCAGGACTTGAGTGGAAATTTCTGCAGCCCTGAACACCTGGTGCTGTAAAAGAAGCAAAAGTGATAGAGTGAGTCATGGGTGAGGTTATTTTCTGAAAGGGCATGTTTGATTGTGCAACAGCCTTTAGGGGAATTTTGGAAAGGAAAGTCTGAATTTTGCCTATTACATTAGTATATTCTTCTAGTGCTGAGGGGGAAAATGGTTTGGGTTTGGTTGGTTAAAAGTTGCCTCATTCCAGGTCAAAAAGAAATGCTGGGTTTGCCTCTGCTAGAAAAAGAGTTGGAGCCCCTTAGGACACATTCCAGCTTCCTGCTCTTTAGCAGATCTGTAGTTGTTTGAATGTCTGAACAAATATTTTTCAGTGTCAAAAATTGAGAATCTGGGGATGATACATATTTATCAACCACTGCACCTTTGCTTTTCCTTAACTCTTCTCTGTAAAGGTGTAATATTAAATTTAATGTTGTTTTTCTCAGAATAGAGATTATTCTCAGACTGCTACAGCAGCCTGTGGAGAACTTTTACTTTTGAAATTATTATTATTATTAAAACATTAACATCCTCAAGTATTCCTGCTGTGTTCTTTCGTAGACTTCATCATAAATATTCTGGGTGACTTCCTTGTCACAAAGGGTGCTCACCTGGCATATATTCACTAACTTGGTCTGTTTATTTGTATTCTTTGCATCTGTTTTGTGCATGCTGCTAATGGATTAACAGATGGATCTTGTCCTACTTACTGTGCTCTTCCAGAAGGAGAATTCATTGTTATTAACGTGCTTTTTTTTCCAGAATATTCTTTCCATATGGTTCTGTGTGCAGGTGTGAATTACAGATGATTAAGGCACTGAAGTACACCTGAGATTTTGTGGAGAATCATGCCAAGTGGAAAAAGAATTGATTTGAATCCCCTGTTTTCTTCTTACCTGAAATCCAAATATTTTCCACCAAAGGAGGGTGGATCACCATTTCAGCAGCTCCATGGTGCAGTGTTCAGAGTTTCAATCGCAGAATTCCAGAATGATTTGGGGTTGGAAGGGACCTTAAAGATCTTCCACCCCTGTGATGGGCAGGGATTTTGGGGATTCTGTAGAAAGCTGACAGTTCTTTTAGCAGCCTGATGCTGTGTGACTCCTCTCATTTGTGTAGTTCCTAGTCCACACACTTGGGGAAGCTGGAAGTACAATACTGAAAAAAGAAAAGTATTTCGGCTGTAGCAAGAGCTACAACAAAATTTTAGCGGTACAAGCTGAACGTTGATTTTTCCTTTCTCCTTCAAGTGGAAATATAATTTTGAGCTTAATGAAAATTATTTCAGAAAATCAGCAGCTCCCAAACATTTCAAATTTTGCTGGTTTTGGGCTTTAGGAATGCTACATTTTTGTATTATAGCATCTAAAATCTCATGCTGCTGTCTTGCTGTCTGCAAGAGCTTTAGACTGTTCTTAGAAAAAGCAAAATTCCAACACTGAGACTGAAGAATCTGAACTCTTGGAGTTTAGACTTGGCGGTTGCTGGTACAGACTGGAGCAGAGTTGTTTTTGTTGTGAATGGTGTTCTTTATCTGAGTCCCTGTTATCATGGTTGTGAGTCATTTCAATAAAAAACTGTCTTGCTGTGAGTTTGATGACAATCCAGACAGTCTTTTCCTGTGGGCCTGTAATGTTCTAGATTGTGACAGAAGACAGCACCACTTTCTTTTTCATTTTCTTTGGGAGATGGTGTAAGTTGTTTCTAATGCACCTTCTAGAATGTTTCATTAATTGCAGGAATTTTCTGCCAATTTGAATATTGGGAAAACATTGCCAAGGTGTTCTGGGACCTTAAATTTTCCCTGTTGTTAACAAATTACATTTCAGAAGCATGAAGTTTATTTATTGCAAAGAACAAGACTTAGCAAGTGGCTGTTGGGAACCCTGGATTTTGAGCAGTTAATCAGAAATTCATGGAGCTGCTTTAATTCCCCTTTACCATTTTCAGCAGAGGCATTTTGCTTCTGGGGCATTCTTAATTTCATTATTTTAGGAAAGGAAACCTAATCCTGTTATTTTCCCTCAGTTGTTGGTACTTAGCCTCTTTTCAGATGAAGTAATGGGAAGTACCTTTGATAGCAGCTGTTGAGTTGAAGAGCTTGGAAGGGAATGTTCTTCACTTGGAAGTAGCAGAGGTGGAAAAAAACTTAAAGTTTTTAATAGGGAAATTTTCTTCAGATTAAATTAATGCAGCCAAGTATGAGCAGTATCATCTCAGCTGAAAAACTGGGGAATTTGGGATAGTTCAGGGGTTTTTTTTGTATCCTTTAATGTGTGTTTAAGCTGTTGGTGCATTTTCTTCCTCAAATTTTGAGTTTCCTGTTCCATAACCTGCTCTCCTGGGAAACAAGGCAGTGCATCCCTGTGGTTGGAATTGATAATTTCCCACAGAGGTTCAGTCTCTTGGCCAGTAGCAAAAAAACTTTATCAGCCCTTAAACATTTTGCACACTGGTCAGGGTATGCAGAGTCTGGTTTTTCTTGATCATATTTTTTTCCAAATTTCCTGGCTTTTCACCTGAACTGGGACCCCTGGGTTGCAGCCCCCTGGCCCTTGGTAAGCAGTGTCTTCTCTTGCCTGTTGAAAAGGTACCAGTTCCTGGAAGAAGCTTTTCAGAACCAGAAGGGTGCAATTGAGAACCTGTTGGCCAAACTTCTTGAGAAGAAGAATTATGTAAATTTTGCAGCTGCCCAAGTTCAAAATAGGTGAGTTCCCCAAAATGATCAGCTATTACATTGCCTTTTTTAGTGAATCACAGTGAGATGAATGGTGGGACTAGAATAACACAGTGGAGCTAATTCTAGATCTTTATTACTTTTCATAATGTTTATTTGCCCCTACAAGAGTCTGCATCTCTTGGAAGTTCTTACAAGAAATTAATATTAAAGGTTATGTCTTTTATGAGAGTTTTAAATAGAGACAAAGGTCTGACATATTTATTACATTTTGAGGATGGGGGAGAAAAATTGGAGTAAAAGAGGCAAGAAAACCCATCCTATGATTTGTTCTAAGTTAATATTGAAATACTAAAATATTTTTATATCTCATATGAAGCTCTCTGATAACTGTATAACAAAAACTTGGTGAGAATTTGAATAGGAAGTTGTGGTTGGTTATGGGGTTTTGATTGGGGTTTTTTTTTAGGTCTTTACTTAAGATTTCCAGGGTTACCTGAAATTCAACGTCACTTGAAATGCTGAATTTGGAGGCAAGGGGAGCACGTGATCCCTGCTGCCTCTGCACCCACTTGGGTGACGTGGCTGTGCTGCAGCCCAGGGAATTCCACCCTGATGCTCTGTGGTTTTGTCAACCTTCTGCAGCTTTTAGGTCATTTGCAAAATGACACATCAGCTGGGGGTGGAAAGTACCCAGGGCAGGAGGAGGATGTGCACTGCAGATAGAAAGAGAAGTTCTGATGCAAATTTTTAACTCCTTGTGGTGCCAGCTACATTAAAAAAAAATTTAAAAAGCAGTGTGAGGGAGGAAGAACAGCATGACACAGACATGTGTGTGAAGAGGGAAGCAATGAAAATTGGTATTTTTATGTGCTGATTTTCCATGGAAGTCTTTGAAAGGTCCCAAGACACAAAACCATTGTGAAGCACAGAATTTGAAGAGACAGAAGTGCAGTCACATAGGCAATAATTAAACTGAGAGCTCAAGAAATGTCCCAAAACATTCTCTGATAGGAATTCCAGGCCAGCAATGGGTGATGCACACGATTAACACATTGTAATGGTGGGGGGTTTTACCCAAGAGTTTTATGGTTTTAGTGAATTTAATTAATTTCTGCAGTGTGAGATTGAGTTGTGTCAAGATTTCAATTTTCTGCTGAGCCAAATGGCTGGTGCAGGTGAGACAAGAAACTGCAAATGCACTAAAACTGAGGAAAAATGGCAGTGATGAAGAGGGTATAAAAATCTGACAGACTAGTAGTAAAGTAGCCTTTAGTAGTAAAGCACAAGAGAATAATCTAGACTAATATCAGGCTCATCATTAGTGAAATGTTTATATCTTTATTGTGTATTAATTACTGTAAGAACTTCTTTGGTACAAGAGAAGAATTAATTTGAAACTCAGGGTTGATTCCTTTTCTAGTTAATATATGCTATCTTAAAAGTTTAAAGCATCAGATATAAATTTTTCATAGTGACATGATTTGAATATAAATATGTAAATGTATACAGACGTGATTGTGGCTGGTTATTTCTCTATAAAATGTGTAAACTACAAGGACTTTCATAATATTTGAAGTAAAACAAGTTGTCAATTTTTTTTTTTTTTTGCAATGAAGTGTCAAGTGACTGATAATCAATTCATTGGTTTTTTGTTTGTTTTTTAGGATAAAAGAAGTCAATGAAACCAACAAACGAGTAGAACAGGAAATCAAAGTGGCTATATTCACCCTCATCAATGAAATCAATAAAAAGGGAAAATCTCTTCTACAGCACCTTGAGGTACTCTTGAAATAAAAAGCAATGGTGGTGTTGAGTTTCCAGTCCCCTGCTGAGGACTCACATTTGAAAATGGTTTGTTTGAGGTGTTGTAGTTCTGCAACTCCTCTGAGTGGTGTGCTGGACTTAAATCTTGTTTCTCCTCATTGGAGCCCGTGGCTCCTTCAGTTTTGTGTCTGTGCTTTGTGTTCAAAATTGAACTCGTTTTAAAGGAGTGTCTGCAAATCTCCTTGTCATGTTCTGTTTGCCATATTTCTGTATTATAAGATAATTCTAATTTAATGTAATTTTAAATTTAATAATTTAATTTAATAATAATTCGATAATTAATTTAATAATGTATAATTTAATAATTTCTTCAAATAGGTTTTTAAGTTCACATAAGAACAGACAGAGCAGTCTCATGTGTTTGTACATGAAGAGGTATTGCTGATATTTAAGGTTGTATAATACAGCATAATAGAGTTCAAGCATCCTTTCCAGATAGCACATTCTGAATAATTGCATTCTGACTTTGATTAAAGTCCATGAAAATTTAACTTAACTGTTTTATGTGAAGAGAGGAAATCCCTTGTAAGAATTGGTTCAGTGTTTATGGCCAGCATTCCATGACATGAAAAATTAAAGATCAAATAAATCACAATCGATTTTTTCTGGTTAAGGAGCAATTATTTGGCAAGAAAATCGAATCTTCCTGGAAAAAAGGAGTAACTTGGTCATGAGTAAAAGAAATAATTTAAAATTACATGAATATTGGATTTTCTTGTTTACCTAGCATTTGTTCAAATTTTCTTGGGACGTTTTCCTTTTGATCCAAAATCTGACAGCAGTTTGCATTTTCTTCCTATGTCTGAAAGCCCAGTTGCAGTAAAGTTCCTGTTTCTTTGCAGAATGTCACAAAGGAGAGACAGATGAAGTTGATCCAGCAGCAGAATGACATCACTGGTCTGTCACGACAAGTGAAGCACGTGATGAACTTCACCAACTGGGCGATCGCGAGCGGCAGCAGCACTGCCCTGCTCTACAGCAAGCGCCTGGTGAGGCCAGCCTGGGCTGGGAGTCAGGGAATGTGCTCAGCTGGAAGGGCTCACCCACAGGGACCATCCAGTGCAGCCCCTGTCCTGCACAGACACCCCCAAATCCCACCCTGGACATCCCTGGCAGTGTCCAAACTCTCCTGGAGCTCTGGCACCTCGGGGCCATGCCCATTCCCTGGGGAGCCTGGGCACTGCCCAGCACCCTCTGGGGGAAGAACCTTTCCCAAAATCCAACCTAAACTCCCCTGGCACAGCTCCAGCCCTTCTTTGGGTCCTGTCCCTGTCCCAGGGAGCAGAGATGAAGCTGTGAGTGCAGTGACTCCCCTGAGTGTCCCCCAGCCTGAGCACCACCAAGGAACTTCTCATTTGAAATCTCCTGGGCTTCTCACTTGAGCCAGGCATGCAGTGCAGCTCTGGGAGCTCTGTGCACTGCTGAGAGCTRTCCAGGGAGGAGATGCTCCTCAGCCACTTTCTGTCTCTCCCAGTTTTGGTTTGGGATCCTGTCCATGAGCAGAGCAGGTAGCCAGGGCAGTCCCTGCTGCAGCCCTGTCACTCTCCCAGAGAACAGAGCTGCTCCTGAGGAAGGAGCTGCAACCTCACTGAGGTCTGACCTCAGGCCCCTCTTCTCCAGCCCTCAGCCAGTCCTCCTGTGGCTGCACAGTTCTGTCCCAATCCCTGTGTCCCAAGAGGGCAGAGGTTCCAATGTACCCAGAGCAAGATAAGACACAAAGTCAAGTGTTTGTAACCAAAAGAGTAATTCACTTTTATTGGCAGGAATGCTCCCAGTTCTGCACGTGCAGGTTGTTCACCTGCCTGCCCAGGGTGTGCTCAGCACTGTGTCTACAGACATCATCCTGACACCAACTTCTTCAGTCTGTCGTGAGCCACAAACACAGAGGGGGCAGGGGAATCAAATATATCCAGAGGGAGATTCAGACACAAATGAGGCCAAATGTTTTTAATCCAAAGGATGCACCCAGTTCTGCCTGGGGGTCCATCATGGCCCTTCATGGCTTCAGTTTCAGGTCTTACAACAGAGCCAAGCAATTGTGCAACAATTCACTCTGCCATAAGGGTTTAGGGAGTGTTAGTGTGGAAGGAATGGGGTCAGCTCTCTGAAGGCACCCTCGTGTTTCTGTGCAGTGATGTTGTGGTGTAGCAGTGCTGCTCTGCAGTCCTCAGAAAAAGGATAAAGAAGTTGTACAGTGTGGGATTTTCCTGATGAATTGAGGATTTTCCAGCCTGTGAACCAAACTTGCTGCTGCTAGTCCTTGTTGGTGTCCCATGGCCTAAACTCTGGGCAAACACACTCTTGTCCTTTCTCCTGTTGATTCCTTTGCCAGCAGCAGTTTCTGTTTTGTCTCAGATCACGTTCCAGCTGCGGCACATTCTGAAGGCTCGCTGTGATCCTGTCCCAGCTGCCAACGGCGCCATCCGCTTCCATTGTGACCCCACCTTCTGGGCCAAGAACGTTGTCAATTTGGGTGAGAAAACTGTTTGTTTATTCTGTGATACTGGAAAAACTCTGTTGGGCTGGGGGGGTTCATCCAACACGAGTGAGTGCAGTGCAGTGCAGTATGTCTCTTGATGCACGAGACAAAAACTCCTGGCACAGCTCATCCTGTCCTGATTATCCTCTTATCTGCTTTGTTCTTTAATAACAAAGCTTTCTCTAAATGGATGTTGTTTTCCAGTGGGAATGATTTTAGGAATGGCCCTAATCACAGAGTGGTTTGGGTTGAAAGGGACCTTAAAAGTAATTTAATCCCACCCCTGCCACCAGGGACACCTTCCACTGTCCCAGGCTGTTCCAAGCCCTGTCCAACCTGGCCTGGGACACTTCCAGGGCTGGGGCACCCAAAGATTCTCTGGATTGGACACTGGACCTGTGCCATTTCCAGTATATTAAATATAATCACTGGGAGTTTGCAAAGTACAGGTTTTGAATGATAGAAGAGGGCAGAGCACAGTGAGACAGAGGTACCTGTTCATCTGCTTGTGAACTTCTCTGTTGGATAAAAATCTCATAGAAAATCTGATAAAAGTGCCAGCTTTTGTGGCTACTCACTTCTTGCACCCCCGTCCAGGTTGGGGTGTTCCTGTCTTCAGCCAAGGATGTTTGTTCTCTGGGGCAGGCAGAAAGGAAACCGTCAGCCTTAGTAAAAAGGGATGTGCAGATTCCATGAGTACACATTCACAGTCAAAAATCAACATTTTGCCTATTCCATATCAAAATAGGACAGGAGTTATCTAAAGAAGCACCATGGTCCATGACACTGGAGCAAGACAGGACTTGCTTGTAGCAGTGTTTGTGTTGTGATTGTAGAACCTGTTCAAAGTCTCTCAGGGACACTCAAATATCTCTTACCAGGCTTTGCTTATTTAGACATAGAAACCTTATGCTCAACATGTTTGTTTTCTGTTTTATATTTCATCTTGTCCATTTCTTGTGAACACAGAAATAATTTCTGTCTCTTGTGGCTTTTAGGCTGTGCAGTTCCAGTTCTTTCACTCTTCCCTCACAGATCATGTTTTTAATTTTGCAGTTCTTGTAGTCTGAGTTCTCTTTTTGCTTTTATTGTATATGGTTATTGAAGACATAAAGAGGGAATTTCAAGCTTAAATTGCTCTGAAAAAACTGCATTAAAAAGTCTGAATATTCCACACATGCCAACCTTTGGAGGGTAATGAGATCTAACTGTTGATTGTTTCTTTTGGGGTTTTTTTTTTAGGTAACTTGGTCATTGAAAACAAACCAACCCCTAGTTACACTCCCAATGTAGTGGTTGGGCAAAGCCCTCCAGGAACAAACCACATCAACAAAGCTCCAGGACAAATCAACCTGGCCCAGCTTCGATTGCAGCACATGCAGCAGCAAGTGTATGCCCAAAAACACCAGCAGCTGCAGCAGATGAGGATGAGCCAGCAGCCATCTGCATCCGTGCCCAGGCAGAGCAACACCCAAGTCATGCAGCAGCAGGTGAGTGCCTTGTGCGTTCTTACTTCACCTTCTTTCCATCATAACACTGAGATTTAAAATTGCCCTGTCAAATCTAAACTTACAAAGCAATTGATAAACTGAAATCTTTTTGAGATTTGAGATGCTTTAATGTGACAGCTTTGCTTGATGTTATGTTGCTACTACTGTGGAAAGAGATAGGCTTCTTTTCTCCATGTTAAAAGCACAAATTTTAAAAAACCCAAACCCTTGCAGCCTCCCAGGTTGATCAGCATGCAGACCATGCAGAGGGGTAACATGAACTGTGGGGCTTTCCAAGCACATCAGATGAGAATGGCTCAGAATGCTGCTCGTA
This sequence comes from Turdus rufiventris, assembly GCA_013186435.1. NCBI lineage: Eukaryota > Metazoa > Chordata > Aves > Passeriformes > Turdidae > Turdus > Turdus rufiventris. The sequence continues at coordinate 1,253,176 of PYHW01009745.1, read as the reverse complement.
TACCAGGAATCCCACGCCACAATGGACCTCAATACTCCATGATGCAACCTCACCTTCAAAGACAAGTATATCCTGTGTACACGCTTCATTGTGCCAGACTTTCATTGCAGTAGATGGTACCAGCTGTAAATGTGTTTCTCTGTCCCCCTGTAGCTCACAGCTACACACATTTATATGCTTCTATTCCATGTTGCATTACTGTGCTGTGACAGTTTTGCTGCACGTAAGGAAATCAAACCTTAGGGGTGGAAATGAAATCTGATATTTGTCTTGCAGTTTAGTTCTGGGAAGCAAAATGTTTTCTTTTGCACTTTTCAGTGCCATTCAGCTGAAAAGAGCATTCAGAGGTTTATTAGAGACTTGTAAGGAGTGGTGAAGTTCAAAGTGATGTAGTTGAGGGGTTTTGATTCAATCAGCTGCTGAAGTGTTTTTAAATTCGCACCTGAAGCATTGATGCAGAGCTCTGCATGCCATTAAGAACAAAAATCCTTGACAATGCATGTTAATGTGACTGAAGTACCAGAAGTGACTTTATATTACTTGAAACAGTTACTTTTTAGGATAGAAAAAATTTAGACACGTAAACTCTAAAGCTATCTTTGGAGGAAGTAATTGCTTTAAGAAAAATGAAATAATTTGGTGGAAGAAATGTTTAAAATGGAGCCACATAAATTATTTTTTCCTTTCCAAGTGAAGAAGAGTAAGAGTTGCTCTGCCCTCAGTGCTGGCAGGTGCTGTGCTAGCTGGGTGTGAGTTGTGCCCTGGTTGGGTTGAGGTCTGTCCCCGGGGCAGCGTGGCACTGGCAGCTGCGGTGTCCCCATGTCCCAGCCCTGTGTCTGTGTCTCCCCAGCACTCCAACCCTGGCCACGCAGGGCCCTTCCCTGTGGTGTCTGTGCACAACACCACCATCAACCCCACCAGCCCCACCACGGCCACCATGGCCAGCGCCAACCGCGGCCCCACCAGCCCGTCCGTGTCGGCCATCGAGCTCATCCCGTCCGTCACCAACCCGGAGAACCTGCCCTCCCTGCCTGACATCCCTCCCATCCAGGTCAGTGCTGCTCCTCCTGCTCTGCTTTCACACACAGCTCCATGGAATGGTGCTGATTATAATGAAATTATCATTGAAAGTTGTGGGATTAAAGTCTTCAGCCCTTCTCTTAGGCATGTGTGTGGTGGTTTGAAGGCAAAACCAGTAAGAGACTCCAAGTCAGAAATACAATTTAGTAGGGAAAAAATAAAATATGTGCTATAGTACAAAAGAAAAGCAGTGACAGAGTCAGAATACAATCTGACACCCTGCTGGTTTGCATGGTAGAGTCAGGATACAACTCACTGGATTAGTTAAGGTGATAGTAGCAGTCCAGGTAAAGTGCTCTTGTTGAAGTAGTGATCCTGTAGAAAGGTCTGGTAGTTCTTGTCCTCTGGAAACCAGTGGGTAAGGGCTGCCTTGGTGTCCCAAATCTCAGATTTTATCTGGTTAGGAAAGGTTTGGCTCCTCCCCCTGGCTGGAGCATCTCCCAATGGGATGCAGTGATTTTATCCGTCATGCAGTGTCACTCAGTAGCCATGAACAGGAGAGATCTCCTGGAGAGAGGATGGGTTAAGGAAAAGCTAAAGAACACTGCCCCAGCTGGTTTTAACAGATGGCCCATTAGCAGAATATCTCACTGGGAGATCAGGATCACTGCCCCACCTGGTTTAACAGCTGGTGATAGAATCCATACTTTGGGCACATCTTTACATTGTAACCTAGCACAGCATCCAACTGTTTTATCCAGTTAGGGCTGACCTGCTCCACCTGGTAACTTTTAGATTAATCAATATTTCATGTGTCCTGTAGTAAAATTAGGACTCTAATCCCAAGTAGTGTATTCACTCCTTTCTTCCACAAGACTATCTTGTGGGAAGGTATCAGTAGAATAATTAATAA
>PYHW01009745.1:1238874-1251193 GCA_013186435.1 Turdus rufiventris | reverse complement strand
CTCATTTTGGAGAGGTGAAAAGCACAATGTAATGTACACATGGAGGCAAAGAAAGTACAAGAAGTGTGTTTTCTTTAGGAGGGGAGGAGGGTGATGGCTTCATCCTGAGATCAGGACCTTGGCATTGAAATGCCCACGTATAAAACCCAGGAGATCTGATCACAATACAGGAAACAAAAATAAATTTCATCCAAGACAGTCTGCTGGAATAACAGCTGCAACTTTGCAACTCTTAAATGTTCAGTGCTGGTGTGTTCAGTGGTCTCTGGAGGCTGCACATTTGCTAATGTGAGAATGGTGGGGAAGGAGCAATCCCATCTCAGTGTGAGCAATCTGCAGTGCTGAGGCTTTAGAACAAAACACCAGTGTGGGTGGTTGTGGCTGTTTCAGCTGAATGTGTGAAGCTCATCAGATACCAAATTAGAAATTACCATGCAACTTCAGGTGCACTGAAAATGCAGAATTCTGCTGAGATACTCTTCTTTTTATACCTGTTGATGTAATAGCAGTTATGGATTTTAGCTGGATTTACTGCATAGGAAGTGTTAGTTCTTCAAGCTGCTGGCAGTCATTAAAACCCACTTGGAATGCAGAGTGTTTCAAACACATTATTGCATTTAACACATTTAAGCAGTTACATCAACAGGGTCCTTGTTTCCTTGGGTTTAACAGGTGCTAAAATCTATTTGAAAAGTGAGTGGGAGATTTCCCATCGTGTTAAGGAAAGACAAGATTATGGCTTCCTTTAATATCTTAATTATGGAATAACTTTTGCAGCCTCAGTAACCTGGTAGTTCATGATTTACACAGCTTCATGTGTGTGACCAACACACTGAGCAGCTGAGAACCAGAAAGTTTGCAGTGAGTTTGTGTAAGTGCAGCCCAGGATCATACTGGAAAAACTCAGATTTAGGAGCTTTTAAAAAATGCTACTTGAAGTTTCTGATTTGAAAGCCTGATCTCTGCATGAAACTGATAAAAATATTTGCTGCTGTCCTGAATCCTTGAAGGGAGAGGGAATTCCATTAAAGATACTGATCACAGTTTAGAGCTGTGGAACTGGTATGAAAGTTGAATTAGACCTCTCTGATGCAGATTTCTGTTTTTCTCCTTAGCTGGAAGATGCTGGTTCCAGTAGTTTAGATAATCTGCTAAGTAGATACATCACAGGCAGCCACTTCCCCCCACAGCCAACAAGCACCATGAATCCCTCCCCAGGACCTTCAGCTCTGTCTCCAGGGTCATCAGGTAAATCTGATGGGTTTTTTTAGAGATTCCAGAAAGGGATGGGTATTTCTGGTATTTAAATTGAAAATAATTGCCTACCACTTCTGCCAAAAGGGAAGTGATGTTTGAGTTAAAATTTGTTTTGCTCAGAAATAGATTCTTCTGGAAATTTAAATTTTATCTTCCTTTAGAGAGGTCTTTATAGTAACAAACTTCCAGCACATGGATGCAGTGTTCCAGATACATGGAGAGACTGTCAGGGTCAGTCTGAGTGTAACCAGTAGAGCAGTAGAGCTTTTTTTTCTTATTCACATGAACAAATTAAGTCACCAGCACCTAATACTGAGTTATTTAAACAGTGAAAATGTTTATTTCTATGAGTAAGAAGATTATTTCAGTCAGTAAGAAGGAATTGTTCCCTATGAGAGTGGGGAGGCCCTGGCACAGCCCAGAGCAGCTGTGGCTGCCCCATCCCTGGCAGTGTCCAGGGCCAGGCTGGACAGGGCTTGGAGCAGCCTGGGACAGTGGGAGGTGTCCCTGCCATGGCAGGGATGGCACTGGATGGGATTTAAGGTCCCTTCCAACCCAAACCATTCTGGGACTTGATGTTTCTCTTGGTTTTCTCTACAAGACTTGTAAGATCCTGTGAGTGAATGGGTTCAGCAGTGGGGTTTCTTGTGTTTCTCAAAACCTGCATGCAAACCGTGCAGAGGCTGCTGCTTTGACTTTGTTGGTGGCTCTCAGTGCATAAAATTTGAGGATGTAATGGTCTGAAGTCTTTAGCACTGTTTGATTAGGTGAGATAATTATTGGGGCTCTAAGAACCGTGTGTTGTCACTTTTTTATTTCATGTGGTGTGCTAGATTTGTTGTGACTGAGAGAGCAGCTGACTTAGGTGACAGTAAATGAGGATATTCCTGCAGCATTTCTGGGGTTACTCAGCACTAGTCAGTGAATGTACATTTGTACCAAATCAGCTTCTGTGCTGCTTCCTTGCAGGTTTATCCAACTCCCACACTCCTGTGAGGCCCCCCAGCACCTCCAGCACAGGCAGCAGAGGAAGGTGAGTGTCACATTAACACTGTCAAGCTGAAAAAAAACCAGACATGAAGAACTCTAAAAAAGAATTGGCAGTTGGCAAATTGTGCTCTGTCATAACTGTGACTGAGGAATGGAAGAGTGCTTACATGAAGATTTGTATTTTTATTTTTTTTCCCTGCACTATGATTCTCCTGTGTCTTGTAAACTGGAGCTGTTGTAAATGTTCTGACACCCTTTGTCTTTCTTTTGGATACAGTTACCTGAATTTCTTTGCCCTGTTGATTTATCTTCTTATTTATCTCCTGATGTGTTGATGTCTTTGCAGCTGTGGCTCCTCGGGCAGGACTGCTGACAAAACTGGCATTGGCTTCAAGGCTGACCAAGTGAAAGTAAAGCAAGAGCCAGGCACAGAGGAAGAGATCTGCAGCTTCTCAGGAACAGTAAAACAGGAAAAAACAGAGGATGGCAGAAGGAGTGCTTGCATGGTAAAGTTAGTTTGTGCCCAGTGTGTTGTGCTTTTCCTGGCAGCACGTTTAACAATTTGGAAAGGAAAAAAAAAAAAAAGGCATTTTTTTACTCTAAATCTTCATTCTTAAAGGTATTTTCTCCCTGGTAATGCTCTGCCGGGCACAGGGTGGCCTGTAATATAAATTTTATCTTTAATGATTAAGATGAAGTGTAATACAGTGTATTTGCTGCTTTTAATCCCTAGTTAATAAAAACTGTGAGTCACCCAATGATTGTGGACATTCCCACATAGGTAATTGCATTCAGAAAACCTCCAGTCAGTCAGAAGTCCTTAGACCAAAGTATAAATCAATTAATTAGCAAATGATTTTTTTCAATGTTTCCCAATTCTGCTTGATTGAACAGGATTGTGTACAGGGTGCAGGGTGGTGGAGTTGTCATTAACAACTTTTAATAACTTTGTGTGTTTGACTTGTTTTAGCATTTCTCATGTTATGTATCAGAAGAAATAAGTGTCTTCTTCAAAGAAAGGACATGTGAAAAAGCCGTCTTTAATACCGGTGTTTAATTTGTTCATTTATGCACATGAACAAATTAAGTCACCAGTACCTAATACTGAGTTACTTAAACACTGAAAATATCTCTTTCTATGAGTAAGAAGAAGGAATTCTTCCCTGTGTGCAACTCAGCTCTTCCTCATGATTTCCCATTTTTCTGGGGGGATATGAGCACGGTGCCTTTGAATGGGGGAAGGTTTTGGAATTCCACCAGAAGCAGAAAGGCGCTGCTATAAAATCAACTCCGCTTTTCCATTTGCTCCTGTTACTGCAGCTCAGCAGCCCCGAGAGCAGCCTGACACCACCTCTGTCCACCAACTTACACCTGGAGAGCGAGCTGGAGGCTTTGGGGAGCCTGGAGAACCACGTGAAGACAGAGCCAGCAGATCTGAGCGAGAGCTGCAAGCAGTCAGGGCACAGCCTGGTGAACGGCAAGTCGCCGGCGCGCAGCCTCATGCACCGCTCGGCGCGCGCCGCGGGAGAGGGCACCAACAAGGACGACGACCCCAACGAGGACTGGTGTGCTGTGTGCCAGAACGGGGGGGACCTGCTGTGCTGTGAGAAGTGCCCCAAGGTGTTCCACCTCACCTGCCACGTGCCCACACTGCTCAGCTTCCCCAGGTACCGCTGTGCTGTGCTGGGGTTGGGAAAAACGAGGTTCGGTTTCCTGGTAAAATTGAAAAAGTTTAATGGAAGACAAGAGACGAACAATAAAGCAAAAACATTCAGCCAAGAACTGTTTAGGGGACACCCCTTAAACACCTAAGTTCATACATATTCATATACCTGTCATGTATATTCAAACTTTCCTAAAAACTAATTTCTGTATTCCAGGAACTTTTTGCATGGCCACTCCTTGAGTCTGCCTTCTTAGAGCATCCATGTTTCTTGGCTGTGGTTTTAATTTTTTTCTTATCAGTCTTAATTTGGGCTTCAGTTAATGTGGTCTTCAGTTTCTTTCCCAGTTTCAGATGCTCAGTGCTGGTAGCTGTCTTCACTGGGTGTTATCCAGCCAAGCAGGCAGATCACTTCCTACAGACACTTTATCAACTTAAACTAAACTAAAGAAAACTGTATCTTAAAAACCATTTCAACACCACACATACTGTACCCACACTAATATTTGTGAAAAGCCAATACCATAATATGTATTTATAACATGCACAGAATCCAAACTGGTGTTTCCTCCAAAATAATTTTGTTCTGGGTGGTTTTTTATACTAAAAAATGACATTTCCAAGGCCTTGCCTAAGTTGTGTGTAGCTGATCAGTGTCTATCTGATAACAGAATCAATCCCATTCTGTTTATCTGTTGTATAAAGTCTCACAATGATTCTGTTGTGTAAAGTTCATTTAAGGCAAGGTGAGAAAGGTGATTTAAAGTATTAAAGCATCATATGAGGGCAGGAAAAATGGCCTTGACTGGCAGAATTATTGTGAGCATTGAGGGTCATTCCTTAGCTTTGGGTATCCAGGTCTTTACTGCAGTGGAATGTGAATCTGTAAGAGTGAGTAAAAACTGTTTGTAGTCATCACTGATGAGAATTTATCCCTGGATATCTGGAATAATTGTGTTTTTCTCTTTAGTGGAGAGTGGATATGTACGTTCTGCAGAGACCTGAGCAAGCCTGAAGTGGAATATGATTGTGACAATTCCCAGCACAGCAAGAAGGGGAAGACAGCACAAGGCCTGAGTCCTGTGGACCAAAGGGTGAGTCTCAAACCTGCAGGAAAAAGTGTTTTCTCACATCATCTACCCTCTACTGAGCGGAGATGCTTTTGCTTTGGCTATAGCAAATTAAATGTAGTTATGGCTTTTCAGAACAACCGAAAATGATAAATGAGATTTTTCCTGCTGTGGCCACATCTGCTGGTGTTGGTGACTGTGGGAGTGCCCCAGTGCATTGGGACTGTAATCACTTAGGAGCTAAAATTTAGCGTTAGCACAAATTCTGTATTTAAATGCATCATTTAACATGCACTTAATTGAAAGTTCTTTATGTTTGACTTTGGGGTAACCATCATAAAATAGTTCTGTAAGTTTGGTGTGTTGAAGGTGAATTCTTGGGGAACTGTAATGACCTTGACAATCAGAATTATTTTTAACTTTTAGCTTTGTTTGTATTTTTAACACTGTGTAGTGTTCAGAGTATTATTAAATCAAATTCCTCTAAAGGAATTACAAGCAAAACAAGGAAAAATGTTTCAACAGAGAATTTATAGGAACTGCTTCTGCTTTCAGCCTGTTCAATTTTGTCTTGTGGGGAAAAGTAGCTCAGTCCATTTCTGTTACATGGGGTTGTGGTTGGACAAAAGCAGTAAAAGTGGTTGTAGCTGGTATTTTATTTTTTAATTTGCAGCATATTAGCATGTCTCTCCATGCCTGACTTCAGCCCTAGGCTTTTGGTTAGGAGGGATAAAACAAAGAGGAAATTTGTGAACAGTAAATGGGGTTCTGCCTCTCAGCTCTGCCCTCCTAAGAACTTTACCTTTTTTAATTAAGTTGAAGGGGTTGATTTTAATTTTCTAGTACTAAGCTGTTAAATACACTGAGTAGGGAGGCATGAATTTTTGGGCTAGAATATGAATCTTACCCTGCTTTTTTTTCTTTATAAGAAATGTGAACGCCTCCTGCTTTACCTGTACTGCCACGAGCTGAGCATCGAGTTCCAAGAGCCAGTCCCAGCCTCGGTGAGTCTCTGAAAAACACCTTGTGATTTATATTTGCTACTTCAGCCCTGAGAATTTGCACTGAATTTGGGAAGGAACTGGCTGCTTTCACCAGGAGCATGTCTCCCTTGATCAGTCTGAATGTTCTGGCAGTCATCCAGCATTTCATGGGGCTGAGAAGGGAGAGCAGCTGATTCTGGAGCTTCTCCAGGCAGATGCTTCACTCCCAGTCTCAAAACCAGGTATTTAAAAATAATTCCAATTAGCACTTACTGAATTGGAACAAGATGTCTCAGGATACCCATTAAACTCAAAATGCTTTAGCAGAGATTTTTTTGGGTTTTTTTTTGGACAAACTTTTGAATGAGAGCAGGGAAGAAGCTGCTTTGACTCTTGTGTTTTCAGCTGTTAAAGAAGTAACTGTAATGAACAGCTTTGCTGTGCTGGGAGAGACACTGAAGGTTGGGAAAAATCCCAGAATCCCAGACTGGTTTGGGTTAGAAAGGACCTTAAAACTCATCCAGTGCCACCCCTGCCATGGCAGGGACACCTTCCCCTGTCCCAGGCTGCTTCAAACCCTGGCCTTGGAGACTACCAGGGATCCAGGGGCAGCCACAGCTTCTCTGGGCACCCTGTGCCAGCCCTGCCTACCCTCACAGGGAAGAATTTCTCCCCAATATCCAATCTAAATCTACCCTCCTTCAATTTAAAACCAATCCCCCTTGTCCTGTCACTCCATTCTCTTATTTCAACAGTTTTGGACAGGAAATTGTTCTGCTTTGCTGAACATGCCTGAAACGTGTGCTGAGATTGAGGGATGGATACTTTCAGTGTAGAAATTCAGCAGCCACTCAGTGATAAATCCCTGCTGTTTCTTTACAGATACCAAACTACTATAAAATCATCAAGAAACCAATGGATTTGTCCACGGTGAAGAAGAAACTGCAGAAGAAACATTCCCAACACTACCAGACCCCCGAGGACTTCGTGGCTGACGTCCGGTTGATCTTCAAGAACTGTGAAAGGTTTAATGAAGTATGTTAACTTCCAATCTGAACACCATTTGTCATTTTAGATGAAGATTTAGTTCAACCTGGTTGTGCAGCTTCTCCCATGAAAGGCTCTGCTTCCAGCTGTAACTTCTGCTTTTGGAGCAGATGCTGAATCAGACACTTAAAAACCAAACAAAACTTAAAGCAATTGCAGAGTAACTTCATTTTTAGCTAAATTGGGAGGGCAGAGGGAACTTCTGAAATGTATTCAGTGGTATCTGTGAGTGAGGAGCAGGGTGACCTGGTTACTGTGCATCAGATTGATTGTAGAAGTGCCATAAAGACAATCAGAGTGTCCTTAAAAGTGTCTCAAGCTGCCCAGGTAATTGTTTTACACTCATGGAACATGGTAGAATCTGTTGAGAAACTTCCTCTACTGAGGAGAAATGGAGAAATCTGCCTTTCTGAAGTTATTCTGGTTTTAGTGCCTCACTCAGGCTGAATCCAGCAGAGCTTTTATTAACCTTCCTGCTTGGGCTCTCACAAAAATGAGTTTTCAGTGCATAACTTGGGTATGGGGGTCATATTTTTTATTAATTTTGCAATGATCCCATCTGATAATGAAATATCCCTTACTTGAAATGTGACTTGGGGAGATAAATGACCTGAATGTTACTGCTGTGTGGAGCAATGGAAAAAAATAATCTGAGTATTAAAAAAAAAAGGTGATATTGTGCTGAAACTAGGTAGGAGCTAAGAGGGTTCCTGATCTTTGAGATGCTTTAAAGCAAGGATGACAAAAGGCGTCACAGGGAATGGCTTTCTTCTGACCTTAAAATGCAGAAATCAGCCAATATTTCTGATTTCTCTGTAAAATGTAACCTGGACTTGCAGTGTTTGGGCTGCATTTCTGGCCCTGTGCAGAAGGGAACTGAAGGAACTGCACAAAGCTCCAATTCAAACCTCCCTAGGAAAAATCAGGGGCAATGATGTGATGCTGCTCTCAACATTTGGGACTTTCACAGCCCCAGCTCCAATATGTCCCTGCAATTAGGGGAGTTCATGAGGTAATTATGTGAACTTCTCAATCAAGGCAATTAATGAAGCATCCACTCTAGAGGAAAACATGCTGCAGCTCTCAGAGACCAGAGTACAACAGGGGAGGAAGGACTGAGAGATGTGGTGATTTTTTTCTTACTTTTTTTAAAAAGCAAAAAAAATTAAAAATGTGTTTCAGCTTGCCTGGCTCATGGCAAAAGTTGAGTCACTCTGACCTCTCACAGCAGCATCATGTCGAGTGCCTCTAAGCCAAAAGCTTTTCCAAAGCAGAAATGCAGGTGGGGTAATCCCCAGGAAAGAAATCTCCTGGAGTTCTTCCCTCCTAAGGAGACTCCCCCACAATCATGTCCAGGCAACTCCAATTTATCCTGGACAAAGCAGTCATGAGTAGAAAATGGCTGGGAGCCACTTGTGCAAAAAGTTGTGTGTTCTGTTGAAGGTTTATTTAGCACCTGAGACTGTTTTAAACCTGCTGCCTAAGTTTGGGAACTAAAGCTAACAAACCATAACAAACTGTGTTTTTGTTATGGCTGACTTTAGTCATCCAATCCTGTGCGATCTCGTAACTTTAGAAAGGATTATAATTTCATTTTTTTTGACTCTGGTATCCTTTTTAGATGATGAAAGTTGTTCAAGTTTATGCAGAAACACAAGAGATTAATTTGAAGGTAAGCGTTTCAGACCATGCACACTTGGTGAAGGGATGTGCATTTCCAACAGGTGAATATTCCTGTCTTCTTTCATCCACAGGCTGATTCAGAAGTAGCACAGGCAGGGAAGGCAGTTGCATTGTACTTTGAAGATAAACTTACAGAGATCTACTCAGACAGGACCTTCCAGCCTTTGCCTGAATTTGAGCAGGAAGAGGATGATGGTGAAATAACTGAGGACTCCGATGAAGATTTTATACAACCGCGTAGAAAACGCCTAAAATCAGATGAGAGACCAGTGCATATAAAGTAATCTAATGATATGGACCTAAAATCTATTGTAAAAACTGTTATTTAAGTGTTCCTGGAATATTATCATGCCTACAGTGGCCATCTTGAAGAAGCTGATAGCTTTTTAAACAGTATTAGATAACAAAAAACACTTGTACAGAAAAACATTCTCATCAAAAGGGGAAAAAAACCTGTATTGTAAATTTTTGGTGGTTTGTATTTTTTTTTTCCTTGATTACTTGCTATATTCTTCTTTCTTTTCCTGATGGAGGGGACACATTCCTCCTGGTCTCACAGCCAGAGGAGGAGGAATGTTGAAGAGAAGCAGATTTGGTAGGAGATGTTCCATGCACAGATAAGACTGTGTAGTGACACCATGTGCAGGACTGCACCCACCCAGTGACTGTATCCTGCATTCCACTGCAGTGTAAAGTGTGAGCAGAGCTCCTGAAATCCCCTCTGTGTCCACTCAAGCGTGTGTTGCTCGTTGCTTTGATCATCTCATTGAAGCAGGATTGTGAACAACTGATCTTCTGTGTCCATCCAGCTGTTGCCATTTTGCTTTCTTTACTCCATTTTATGTATAGCAACAGGAAGAAGAAAGAAAAAAATCATTAAACTGTTCTGAATGGGCGAGTGCAGGAATGGGAGTTTTTGGCAGGTTTGAAAGGCTAAGCTGGTGGCTCCAATCCCTTTCAGTAGGACAAGGTGTATTTACTAAAGTCCTGTACCCAGAACATTTTAATGGCATCCATGGCAGAAGTCTCAGCGTTGTCATCTGTCCCTGACCCCCTGACGAGGCAGAATGTTCTCTCCAGTATTCATTCTCTAGTTTTCTGTACTTTAAATGTAGACTGAAGAGGTAATAACTGGTTGGGGTGTTTTTCCAGTCTTCCTAAATATCAGTTTCTAATAGACCACTCGGCAAACAATAACCTATTAACTACCAAATGTGTAAAATTTCCTGTATTCACTTTGTCTTATTTGTAAATAGTGAATTGAGATTTCTTGCAGCTCAGCAACATTTGCTGAACTGTTTTTAAGCTAATATGTATTCTTATTGATTGTTCCTATCAAGAAAAGATTTGTAATATATGCTATTTCTAACATTGCATTCATTTTGAGGTTCTGTCTTATTTTTCTTAGAGTACTTCTCAGAACTTTCTTCAGAAGCAGCTTGTGAGGGAAATGTGCAGGAAGATTGGAATCAGTCTGAGTTTGGGTTGCCTGTCCATCCATTGAACAAAGCACTTGCACAGGGTTTGGCCTTGAGTGGTTTTTGGTCAAAGAGTGAGAACAGAACAATTTCCCAATTCCCTGAGTAAGCCCTTCCCTTGCACTGCCTCCATCCCAGCATTCCTGGTTAGAAATCATGGAACCACAAGGAGTTACAGCTCGAGAAGTTGTTTTCTTTACTGGCACAAGTACAGAAATACAGTTCCTGGCCTTCATATTGATCTTGTTAAAGGAAGTTGAAGAATTCATGGAACCAATGAGCTGGAGGTGGCAGCCTCTCAGTTTGCCATCATTGGTGTGATCCAGCAGTTCTGAGGGAGATCCCTGGGGGTTTGGTGTACTCAGCAATTCCTGGGACATTTAACATTCTTTACCATCCTGGTAAAGAGAAATATTTTAGCACAATATCAAATTGAGAAATGCTCTCAGCAGTTTTTATGCAAATCACTGCAGATTTGGTTTCTTTTATAAGAACCAAGTCTGTGTACCTTGGGATTCTCCCTCTTGCAATAAATGAGGGGACTGAAGATGTTTGTAACTTCCAGCTCACTTCTTTACTCAAATGTTACACTTCAAACTCAAACTGGTTGAGTTTTTGTGGTTTTTAAATTTCTCAGACATTAACAGTGCTGTTTAAAGTTTATTTTTTACTGGTTTGTATGTGAAAGGAAAAAAAATTCCACTGAAATATTTTAAATTGACAAAGAGCAACAACTTTGCCTGTGGAAAGGCTGATGTGTGAATAGGACACTGGTAGTGACAAGGGATCATTTCATGGCTCTGTGTATTGCCTATTTATGCATTTCTAGTTTCTCAGCTTCATTTTGCAAAAGGAATATTATTAAAATTATCATGAAAATAAGATTCTGTGAACTCTCTTCACTCGGGGCTCCTGTTTTTTGTGACACTTCTGCTTTTGAGCTCTTCCCTGGGCAGCAGCTGGGGATTGGATCCTGCAGAGACCCTGGGGATGAGCCAGAGCAGGGGGTGGGCAAGGGGGGTCCTAAAATGGGGCACAGGGGGTCCCAGCAGATCACAGGGGCTCCCAGATGGGGCAAAGGGGCTCCCAGCAGATCACAGCAGCCCAGCAGAGCTCAGGGGCAAGGACCCACCCCAAACCCTCCAGGGAGGCTCGTGCCCCCCAGCTGCTGCAGGAACAGGACCCTCTTCTCCCCCCCCCAGACCCCAGAGCAGTTCCCAGCTTTGGGGACAGCCCTTTCCTTTGAGGTGGCCTCTCCAGCTCTCACTCCAGGTGCAGAACTTGTCCAGCTCACGCTCAGCATCTTCACACCAGGACTGCAGCTGAGCTGGACCTTGCTGAGCCCGAGTTCTTCCCTTGCACAGAGCCCCTGCCCTGCTCCTCCCACCCAATCCCCAGTGCTCAGTAGGATTATGTGGAATTTTGAATGTGTGCAAGAAACCTCAAGTGTTCTTCTCTATAATGAACCAAAATATTATTTTCTTCTTCTTCCCTTTCATTTTTGAGCTCCCAAAGCAGCAATTCAATAATTGTTTTGAAAGCGGCAAAGTTCTGTCTGAAATTATTTGAAAGGGTAGATAAACTCTGCTAATCCCCTCCCTGATCCTGTAGCCTGGGTGCTCATCACAAAACTGGGAAGGGTTTGCTCAGTGGAAACAAATTTTACTGTTAGTAACTCATTCAGGAGCAAATTACTGGGTTTGTGTTAATGAGCCACTAATTCTCTGGGCATCTTCTCCGTGCCAGCTGCTGGGTGTGCAATGTGTGAGTGTTTTACCTGGGGAATCAGAGCACAGTTCACATCAGGAAATGCTGTAAAATTGTGATCACATGGGTGGCAGGAGGAATCTGGCACTTGGTGCAACTCTGCTCTCATTTAAAATACTGCCAAAAAAAAAAAAAAAATTCGTGTCTCCCTTTTGGCTGAGGATTTTTGTTGCCCCTGAAGTTTTAAGTTAAGCCAAAGAAGGAAAAGGCAATTTGCTTTTGAAATGAGAGTGCAAAGTGCCCAGCGTGAGCAGGTCCTGCCATGGAATTCCTGGTGATGAGTGGGAATTCAACTCCTAAACAAGCTCATGGCTTTTATTTAGCTGTACCCTGGAGTTAAGTGGCCTGGAGCACAATAAGGCAGAGTTATTATCCAAAAAA
>PYHW01009745.1:1222218-1233127 GCA_013186435.1 Turdus rufiventris | reverse complement strand
TCCAGGGAGGAGATGCTCCTCAGCCACTTTCTGTCTCTCCCAGTTTTGGTTTGGGGTCCTGTCCATGAGCAGAGCAGGTAGCCAGGGCAGTCCCTGCTGCTGCACAGGTTTGCTCTGAGCTCTGAGCCCTGGATCTGCTGCTCCTCTTGGCCTCGTGTGTCCTTGGTGCTGAGCAGAGCTGAGGTCTCAGCCTGCCAGGGGTCTCAGCCCTGGATTTTTGGGTCAGATCAGGCCCTGCAATGGATGTTGGGTGTGTTGATCCTGCTTGGAGCCCAGGACAATGAGTGTTAATAAGAGCTGTGGGGTGGGCTGGGCTTCCCCTGTGCCCATCTCCTGTCCTGCTGCCCTGCTCTGAATAGAAAGGAAAGATGTAAGCATCTGGAATGGGTAAGGAACAGGCAGAGCCAAAGCTGGGAACGCTGACACATTTGTCTCTTCCTTCATCACTCCCTGGAGGAGCTGCTGGGGCTGTGGGTGCCTGTGTGAGGTCTGCAGCCTGTTCCTGGATTTACCAGCCTTGAGCCATGCTCTCTGCCCTCTGGAAAACCTGATTAATGAGGGTGCTCAGTCCTCTGTGCTGTCTGGGGGTTCTCTGTCCCAGTTCGGTGTCCAGAGCTCAGGCTGGGCTTTGTTAACCCCTCCATGTCCCTGTTCCATTTCCCAGCAGAGTTCTGGTGCTCGCTGTGCTGCTGGTTCAGGGGGTGACTGTGGACATGTCAAACCAGTTTATTAATCTTCTGCCCAGTTATAATCAGCCTAATTCTCCTCCAGATCCAGACCCAGGTTCCTTCTAGTGGCTGAGCAGACCATCAGTGTGCCAGGCCATCTTATTTGCTGCTGGCTGTTGAAAACTAAGTTCTGTGGGAAGTAATTCAGTTACTCTGGTGGGTCTGGAGACTCTGTCCTGCCCTGTGGTTCCAAGGATCTCTGTCGTTCTTGTCTTTCCTGGGTGATGGGCACAGCAAATGGCTTCACAGAAGGATTTCTGGGTGCAGAATCATAGCTGAAATGTAATTTATTGGGGCCATATTTGTAAGATGACAGAGCTTCATCCAAATCAAGACCTGTACCCTCAGCTACCTGATGAGTTACTCCTTCCTTTTGACTGAACAATGTTCTTCCCTGATTGTTCCCAGGTTCTCAGTCACAGAATCACAGCGTGGTTTGGGTTGAAGGGACCCTAAAATCCATCCCAGTGCAGCCCTGCCCTGGCTGCTGGGATCTGGGGCAGTGCTGGAGCTGTCAGCTCAGCAGAGGAGCCCAGCAAACAGCAGGGTGACCTTGCCTCCTGTCATCAGAGCCTTGGGAAATAATGTTATCAGTAAATAAAGATACTTCAACAAAAACAAACAAACAAAAGGTCCCAGTGAATTCTTTTGGCCCTGAGACCTGATGCTGGCAGGAGCAGCCAACCCTATGAAGAGTCCCAGAGCTGTCCCAGCCTTTTCTCCTGGGTGAGTCCAGACTGAGTCTGGTACAGCAGCCTGTGAATTTTCTTCTGGGAGTGCTCAAGGCCAGGCTGGACAGGTCTTGGAGCACTGCAGGGTGTCCCTGCCCATCCCAAACCACCCCATTGCTGGGGGCTCTCCTGCTCTGCCCATGGCAAGGACACCCCCATTCCATCCTGACCCCCTGTTTTGGGGGGATTTGGGATTTTTGGGGAAGAAGAAGCAGCAGGAACCAAAGCTGGGGAGGGCCCACGTGCTGCATGGCGCAGCTGAACCCGGTTATTGCTCCGTGGGGGCCCTTGGGGACACATTGCCAGCACAGCTGTCATTTAGGATTCTGTCTGTTGTCACCTGTGGAAGGAGATTATTAAGAAGCGAAGTGATTGACACGGGCTGTCTCTTTTTTCTTTTTATTAATAGGAGTGTTGCAAATGCTGCTCTGGGCTCCCAGGGGAGCTCCCTGCAGAGGATGCTGAGGGTGAGCTGGATGTGCAAACAGCTCCTCCATGCACATCCACACGTCTCCAACCAGAAAAAAAACACTTGGCTTGTTGTCTGTGGGTCTTGTGAAAGGCTTTGGGATGGTTGGATGGGATGAGCTGAACGGCTGTGACCCACACCACACTGCCAGGGGCTGCAGGGTGAGACAGGGGATGAGGAGACTTGGCCAAAGATTTGGCTCCTTGAGGGTGTTGGGTGGGAAGCAGCAGCCCAGGAAAAGCAGCTCCTGCACATCCATGCTCCTCTCTGGAGGCTGATGGAGCAGATTAATCAAGGAGCTCTCAGGTTTCTTTTCACATGTTAATATTCTCCTGAAATAAAAACATTACAGCGTTTTCTCTCCAAGGCACAATTGTGCACCAGAGGTTTTGTTTTCCCTGTTATAAAATACTGCTATTTTTATTACTTGTATTTCCACTGGGAGAGATAAAAATAACCAGAATACAGCAAATACTTTGTTAACACACTGGGGGGAAAAAAAACACCAGCTTATAACTCCTTATTTCCCATTACAGACAGCAACTCAGAGTGGTTCTTCCAGAGGGTTGAGATTAAGGATATCCTGCTTTGCTTTTTGGTTTCCATGAAAACACTCGTGGTTTAAAGCCTGGGTTAATTCCAAGGAATGCTGGGGCTCAGGACCTCCTGCTCTCCCTGCCAGGTGTTACTGGAAGGTGGCTGCAGATGGATGTGTTCAGAGTCTGGCTGTGCAGACACATGGAATTTATCCAGAGCCTTTTATCCAACCCCCTCCTCTTTCCTGGTGGAAATGGTGCTGAGATGAAGCCATATGCTGTGTGGACTGGGGATGTTTCAGGTCTAAAGATCCCTCATTTCATGGCTGCTGGAGCTGGGGATTAATGGCCAAAGCCTCTGGAAAACCTGAATGGCACCTGGAGCCTGGGATTAAATGCCAGGGGCTCCTCCTGCTTCCCTGAGCTGCTGAGGAGGATGTGAGAGCAAAGCCTTCCCAGGAATCTGCAGCACTTCATAACCAAGGACAAATTTTAATCTCTCTTCTGGGTTCTGACACTTTATTGGCCTTCAAAGAAAGTGCAGTCTTTTAAAAATAAATTATGCACTGATACTGAGAGAGGTGTCCATGGCACAGAAGGCTGAAATGAGACCCTAAAAGCAGCAGTTTTTCATCTGCTCTCACAGAAAGGATGTGTTAATATTGATCATTAACATTTAGGCAAAGGCCAGTCTGAACCTTCTGACAGCCCTGGACCAGCAAGGGCCACTCTGACCTGGGGGAGGTAGGATTAACTGTTTGAGCCAGGTGAGGAGCTGAACTGGGTCTAATCCCAGCCTAATGCTTGTTCCAGGGATTTGCTGCCATAATCTTCCTGAAATTCATGTCCTAAATAAGCTCAGCTTGCCAGGCTGACAGAGGCTGACAGCCCTGGGTGGCAGCAGGATGCCAAGTCATGGAATCATGGAACACCCTGAGCTGGAAGGATCCACCAGGACCATCCAATCCATCCCCTGGCCCTGCACAGACACCCCAAATCCCACCCCGTGCCCCCCTGAGCAGTGTCCAAATGAGTTCTGGCAGCCCCATTCCCTGGGCAGTGCCTGGGGGAAGAACCATTCCCAAAATCCAACCTAAACACCTCTGCCACAGCCCCAGCCCTCCCCTGGCTCCTTGGGCAGGCACCTGAGCCAGGCCAGGCTCTCACATTCATTTTCTGGGGGTTGTGGCTCGTGTTAAAGGCAGCTGTGGAAGGTCAGAGCTCCCTGAGCTCTCTGGACAATGGCTTTGAGCACAGCTCACCCTCATCTCCCTGAGCCCAGCTCAGCTGATAGCAGCAGCCATCTGATGCTGCTGGAGCAGAAATGGCTTTTTAGAGCTCGCAGCCCTGCCAAGTCAGGCTCTGACTCTTCACCTTGAGGATATGCAAAGATCTCAGGTCAATAAAATGTATTTCAGAACTGTTAGCACCGGGAAAGAGCTTTTGGTGACATCCTGCCTCTGGAACTCTTCCTGCCTGCATGCACACAGCTCCAAAGCCCCTGGCTCTGGCTGCAGCTTTGTGTGCAGCCCAGCACATTCCAAGATGCCTCTTGGAATCAGAGCTTTTCAGGACACAGAGCCACATTTCCTTGCCCTGAATCCAACGAAGCCAGCCCTGCACAGAATGGCTCGCTGGCACTGCAGGACAGGAGCTGGCAGCAGGGACTGCCACCCCCTGCCACTGTGGCCTTTGGGCTGAGCAGTTTCCTCCCAGGCTGTGCCCAGGAGGGAAATGTGTTATTTATCTGCAAACTCCTCATCTCAGAGTGTGCTCGTGGCACAGTCCAAATTCAGCATGATCCATCCTTCCTTCTTTCCTTCTTTCCTTCTTTCCTTCTTTCCTTCTTTCCTTCTTTCCTTCCTTCCTTCCTTCCTTCCTTCCTTCCTTTCCTTCCTTCCTTCCTCCCTCCCTCCCTTTTTCCTTCCTCTTTTCCTCCCTTTTTCCTTCCTCATTTCCTCCCTTTCTCCCCTCCTGAATATCCAAGGAATGGAGGAGTGGAGTGTCTACAACCAAACAACCCCCCTCAAACCCCAAGTTTCCACTGGGAGCAAACAGCCAGGAGAGACCCAGACCACACAAGGAGGGAACCAGCCTCTCCTTTCTATTTCTGCTGTTCTGTGCAGCAGATACTTTGATAATTAGCACAAAGTAATTGGTTTCTAAACTAATTCTATTGGACTTCTCATTCTAAACTAATTCTACCTCCATCAGATAAGGTGCTCTCCTCTTCTGTGCAGGTGAGGGGCACTTCTCTCTGTGCAGGCAGGAATGAGGGGCAGATTTTGGATTTCTCAGTGCTCACACACCTACAGCGACCCCGAGAAGTGTGCAGGGGCACAGCAATGCACGTGGTGTTTATCCACAGATGACTCGGCGCCGTTGCCAAAGGATCCAGATCCGCGTCATTTTTCCTGGCAAGAAGCTCTGGATCCTTTGTGAGCTGTTTCCAATTATTTTATTAACTGGGAAAGTAAACAATGCCATGCTATTAGATAGAGCTGGCACGAATAAATGCTGCTGCTCCCTCTCCAGACTTGATTATTATTAAGAAATAAAAATATCAGCTTCAAATAGAGCCTAATGCGGATTAAATGAACAGCATGTTCTGTCTCAGCTGGACAAATATATCTGTGATTCCAACTTAGCAGCACACATTCATGGAATCATGGAATGGTTTGGGCTGGAAGGGATCTCAGAGCTCACCCCCTTCCAGCCCCTGCCATGGGCAGGGACATCTTCCCCTAGCCCAGGTTGCTCCAGTCCTAAAATAAATCCCTCCAATGGATATGTCTGGAGCACACCACCCTCCTTAATCCAATTGCAGCGTGCTATGAAACCTCCCAGCTTCTCATGTTTGTGCAATGCTGTCTCTGGTGCTTGGCTTCTGCTTTGCTGCAGGGAAAATGATCTCTTTTGTCCCTCTCAGATTTTAGGAATTTTCCCACTCCCTCCCTTGCTCACTGAGCAGCCTCAAGCTGCAGTTTTCCTTCTTTCCTTGCAGTTTTCAATCATTTTGTGCTCTTGTCCGCAGGGATTATTTCAGAGGTAATTCAAGAGCTGCTCTGTTGCCTGGAACTCATTTCTTTGTTGGGTGTGTTGAGTTTACTCCACTCCCACCCTTCTGGGGTAGCTGCTGCTGTGTTTAACTGTGGCTCTGCCTCTCCAAGCGTGACCCTGGCCC
Source organism: Turdus rufiventris (assembly GCA_013186435.1). NCBI lineage: Eukaryota > Metazoa > Chordata > Aves > Passeriformes > Turdidae > Turdus > Turdus rufiventris. The sequence goes on along the minus strand of PYHW01009745.1, from coordinate 1,227,479 downwards.
TGCTCAGGAGCAGGGAGGAGATAAATTCAGCCCTGGGAGGGATCCCCTGGGAGCTTGTCATCAGGAAATGAGAGGGAAAATCTGTATCCCAACTGCTCTGCGAGTGTGGATGTGGGAGAGGAGAATTGGGAACCAGAGTTCCTGCTTGGGAAAAGCAGAGTTTGGGTTTTCAGCTCCACCTGGCTCTTTCCCAGCTTTCTGTGCTGGACAATAAAGAGTGTGTATGACATAAATTCAAAGGTACAAGGTGTAAAAAATTCTGGTTTTTGTTCTGAAGGAATATTTGTTGAGAGTATGGATGCAAGATTTTCTGTTATCGGCATCCAGCGAGCCTGGAATCCTCTGATATGTAAATCAAGGTGAATATTTGACCCAAGGTGACTTTAAATTTAAAAGTAAAAGTTCTTGGTATTACCCTTGTAATAAAATTAGCCTTTTTTCCCCCCAAATAATTGAATTTTATTATTGATTTCTGTGTTACAAGCTCTCAATTGGGCATTAACCTTTTTCAAAGAGTTTAGCTGGGGTGGTTTTTTTTGTCTGTTGAAATCTCTTTAAGATAAATTCGAATTTCAAATGCAAGACTTGACTGATATGTTCCAGGAACTCCTCTCTTGGTGCCAGTTCTGGTGGCTCAGGCAGAAACTGTTGCTGTGCTGGAGACATGACGTGATGCCTGGGGCTCATTGCATCCCTTGGGTACAAATCCTTTGGTTTTGGGACTCTGGGACTGGAATGCCCCCAGGGCAGGCAGTGAAAGGAGGAGCAGAGAAGAGGAGCTGTTCCCTCCCCAGCCAAGTAGATGTTGTATGGACCCAAATCTCATGTTTGAGGCATAATCTGAGCCTCAAGCTTCTTAAAAAAACAAATGGGTGGGTGGGGTTAGGGAGTTTAAATTACATTTAATGCAATGCAAACTCTACCTGAGGTCCATCAGCAGTAAGTTACTGCTTTTACTGCTTTTAGCTCCCAGTGTCTGAGTCTCTCCCCAGTGAACACAGACCCGCTGGTGTTGGTTTGCAGGTGACAAACACTTCAGGAGAGCTCTCAGCTCTGCCTCAGCCTGTTTCCAGCAGCTCAGGAGCACTGGCCAGGCTGGGGTCTGTAATTAAAAAGCTCTCTTTGTGACCAGTTGCTGGGTTAATAAAAGGTTTCACTCCCGTTGTCGTGGCAACAGGAGTTTTTGGGAGGAGCAGAGCTTGGCGGGTAAGTCAAGGTGCCACGTGGGGACAGGAGGATGTGGTGGTGACACGTCCAAAAAACCTTGGTCTGGCCAAGGAGGGATCAAGGTGTCCTAAAGGACCCTGATGCAGCTTCCCAGGGATGCTGGGCAATGCTTTTGTGCCACCCAGCCCCCCTGTGTCACACAGCCCGAGAGCTGGAGGAATTATCCAGCCTGAGGATGGGCTGTGGAGCAGCTTCTGTGCTGTCCTGGTGTTGGTGTCACCCCCGGGATCCTCGTGCTGTGCCAGCTCCCAGTGCTCCAGCAGGTCATTAGCAGAGAACACAAACAGATCTGAGCTCACCCTGCAGTGCTGTGGGGCTCAGGGACCTGTGCAGCCTCAGCCCTGGCTCTCCACAATGCTCATTAGGTTTGTACAAGCTGCGAGGAGTCATCCTGCTGTACATAATTTTAATTGCCTGCTCCACAATTGCCTGTCAAATATATGCTCTGTCGTGTGGCATGACCTGCCTGCTAAACTGCAACAGGAATAAAAAAAAATACTGCAGAAAGTAAAAGGAAAAAAATCTAATTATGAACTAGAATGGCGTTCTCAATTTCTATTGCCATCTGCAGCCTGGTGTGTTAGGACCAGCACAAACAAATCAATAAAAGCTGCAGCTTTTCTTCTGCTGCCTTTGGCACTTGTGAGTAGTTTGTGGGAGCACTCTGGTTCCTCCTTTCTGGTGATGTGCTGTCCTCAGCCAGGAGCTTTCACCACTCATTTCCAAAATCCAGGGTTGGGACGCGAACCTCCTCACCTGGAGAGAGGGCGGCAGCGAAAGGGTTAAAAGCGATGCTCTGGGCTGCAGCTTTAATACGTCTCTGGTGTGGAGGGCACGAAACTGAGTTTGGTAGGAGGTTCTTTGTGTGGAGCAGCCTTGGCAGAGAGCAGAGCTGTGATCTCAGAGCGATGAGGGAGCGCCGGGGGCTGCGGGCTCCGCTGCCGGGGCAGCTCCGCGGGTCCCGCCCGGGATGGAGCCGAGCTGGGGCTGCTCCTGCACCGGGGCTGCTCCTGCACTGAGCCTGCTCCTGCACTGAGGATGCTCCTGCCATGAGCCCCGAGCCCACCCTCTGCTCCCAGCCCGAGTTTCCTAGAGAGCAGAGCGAGATGCGCACAGGGCGATGAGCGGTCCCAGGGAGGACGGCCGCTGTCGCAGGGCCATCAGCATCCTCAGCGAGCTGTGCCAGAAGAAAATCCTGCCCAGCCTGGACCTGGACACCTGCAGGGAATTCCTCCTGCTGCCTTCTGACCAGAGCCTGATTATCTCCGAGCCAGGTACGGCCCCTGCTCCCGTCGGCTGGAGGGTGCAGGAGGGACATCCATCCCCTACAGGGCGAGGAAAATGTTTGGGAGCCCGTGTTAGACCCAGGCCTTGGTCCTGGCACCCCTCTGGGAGGGTTCCTTCCCTTTCCACATGTTCCACGGTGAAGTTTTGGCTCACCTGTTGATGTGGAATGGGATGGCTTCAAGGGGCATGGCCAGGATGCTCCGGGTTGCTTCGTGAGATAAAGTTCTGTGAAAGTTCCTTTTTCAGAAACACAGACTCCTGTCCTGTATGAAACAAAACCAAACCAGCAAAAAGCAGTAAAGAGCCTACATAAGGCACTGGGGTGGCAGGAAATGCTTGGTGCTGTCCTGGTTTGAGAAGTGGAGGGACTCACATTGACTGCATGGATTTCTGTTCAGCACTGAGGGATCTTGGTGTACTTTCATGCGTGTCCTCTTCTTCCCCTAAGAATTGCCTGAGCTGTTCCTGCTCAGGTTGTAGAGCCAGGGAGGGACTCTGCTGCGTCAGGGATGAGTCAGGAGCAGGAATTCTGCTCCAGGAGCAAAGGGGCAGAGTGGGGAATTTTCCCTACACCTGCTCTCACAGCTGCTCCCTCCAGAGAGATCCCTGCTGTCCCTTCGGACGACACTGGCAGGGGCAGTTGGGACCCCAGGCTCATGTGCTGAGGAGCAAAACCCCAAATCTCGTAGCTTTTAGAGTTATTGGTAACCTGCTGAAAGTTGTTTGTGTATCCCAACATTTTCATAGAGGGCTTCTTCTAAGGCTCCTGTAGGCACTGATCCATAAATCCAATGGATTGCACAGCGTTTTTTACAGCTTGAGTTCTCACAAACTTTGTTCTTCTGCTGAGCACCCTGTGCAGCACAGCTGCCCATCAATCCCAGCCCAAGGCTTTCTGTGTCACCTTCCCTCCCTTCCTCCTGCCCTCTCTGCCAGGATCTCGTGCTGGGATGCAGCTGGCACCCCCAGGGCACAGGGCACCAGGATTCTGCCAGCCCTGGGTTTGCAGTGGTGCTTCCAGCACTGCTTTGCTGCTGCCTCTGGGCAAACCCCTTCCTTCCACATCCCACTTCACCTGTAACTTCATTCTCTTCTTAAAATGAGTTTGTTTTATACCTGCCTGTTCTGGAGGCCCCTCTCCATGGCTGGTTGTGTCCTTACACATCACACTCCGTGCAGCAGTTTTCTCTATTGCAAACAGAGCAGACAGCCTGCAAACTTATTGCATCAAATTGGAATTCTTTACCTCGCACCAAAATTAACATTTTCCTGACTCTGCAGCAGAAACACTCTGCACTGCTCTTGTTCTGTCCACCCTGACATGACAGATCTGCATTTTTTTGTGCAGCCTGTCCAGGAGCTGGTGTTCAGGAGGGATCACACCATCCTCATCTGCCTGCAGCACAATGTCTGTGTGCTCTGAGCTGTGGGTGAGTGCCAGCCCCAGTGCCCCAGGCTGGCTGCATGAACAGCCAGGGCTGTTGTTCCTGCTCTGCACGGCTGGGCTCATTTCTGTGTCTAGACAGCACTGAGGACACAGTTTGGGCCTGACATGCACAAATATTTTTCAGCTACTGGATGTAAAGCTGCTCCAGCAAGGGGGAAAAAAAATCTGTTTGCATCAAGTGTTAACCAACACAGTTAGAGAGGAACGATGCCTGCCCCATCAGCGCCTGGATGTTTATCTAATTATCTGCACTGATGCTTTGTCCATTTTCCCCTGAATCTCACGTTGAGCAGATTTGCTCGGGGCTGCCTGCCGTGCTCAGAGGCAGCGAGCAGGCTCAGGAAGGGGCAGGGGAAGGAAGGTGGGGCTGTGGGAAGGTGAGCAGATGGCAGCAGGCAGGTGCTGTGTCAGGAGCAGGGCAGAGCAGCCCTGGCTCCTGCTCCAGTGTCCCCAGCAGCCAAATGCCAAATTTGCTGGAGTCAAACTGGCCTTATTTGTCATCTTCATGTGGAGTCTCCGGCTTCTCAGGCAGTTTGTTACCTCCTGGATGAATCTATTAAGTACTGGCTGGATCAGCTTGGCTTGTGGAGTGTCCTGCTGAAGCTCAGGGTGAAGGGAGCACTGCTAAAGCTGGAGCCAGGCTGCTCCTGCCCAGCTCAGCACAGGGACAGTTTGGTCTTTTCTGCTGTTTCATGCGTGGATGAGGAGCAGCATCCTCAGGGAATGTGTGGAGCCAGGTATCACCAGCCTTGAACTGCATCCAAGAGTGGAAAAAAACTGTGAATATAAAAATACTACGAAATAGTTTATGTAAGAGCAAGTTTTTATGCTGTGATTCAATTCTTTTCAAACCGTTCTGGACTGAGTGGGTGAAAGGGCTGCTGTGGATGAAGTGGATGCACCTCTACTCCCTGGTTATGTAAGAGCTGAATCTGCTCCTCGAAGAGCAGCGAGCTGCAGCATTTCTCTGAGTGCACCCAACAAAGGAGGATTGCAGGCTGAGCCCGCAGCCAAACCCGGCAGGGAAAGGAGGAGTTGGGCTGGGGAAGGTTTTGGTGCTGCTGCATCAGGGGGGTGTGAGGGGCTGCTCTCCCTGCGGTTGGGCCCGTGTGGTGCCAGGAGCAGAGCTGGTCTGCTGGCCGGGGGCCCCAGGTGGAGCTGCAGCAGCATCCTTTGTTGTGCCTTCTCCTCTCTCCCCCGGAGCTCTCTCCATCTGATCGCTCTCCTCCCTGCCAGGCCTCTGCTGCCGTGCTGGATGTCCCCGTGCTGGGGACAGTGACACTGTGCTGCGGGGACAGTG
>PYHW01009745.1:1201904-1221629 GCA_013186435.1 Turdus rufiventris | reverse complement strand
GCTGTGGGGACAGTGACACTGCCTGTGCCATGGGGACAGCGTTCACCACAGGTGGTGGCCCCTAAGAGGATGGGCTGGTCCCTCTGTGCCCTGGAGGGGCAGTGAGAGCTCTGGGCTGTAGCTGAGAGGGTTTGTGGTGCAGCTGTGCTGAAGGGCAAAGCCCTTGGCTGTGGAGCAGGGAGCCAGGACCCCACAGGACCGTGGGGACAGTGATCTGTCCCCTCTCCCCATCCCCTCTGCCCCTGGGAGTGCAGCTGCAGCAGGCTCGGGGGTTTTTGGGAAGCAGGGTGCTGGAGGGGTGCTGTGCAGCCCCAGGGGTGTCCTGGCCAGCTCAGGTGGCTCCCAGAGCTCCCTGGGCTGGCTCCTGCTCCCTGTGGGCTCACAGAGCCTGAGTGGGACTGGGGCTGCCAGCCCTTCCCAGGAGATCCTGGGGAGGAAAGGGGAAGCTTGAAATGATCCTGCAGGGCTGAGTGCTGCTAAAGAGAGTAGGTTTGGATGGGATATTGGGAAGGAATTGTTCCCTGGGAGGGTGGGGAGGCCCTGGCACAGGGTGCCCCTAGAAGTGTCCAAGGCCGGGTTGGATGGGGCTTGGAGCAGCCTGGGACAGTGGAAGGTGTCCCTGTCATGTCTGGGGTGGAACTGGATCGTCTTCATCTCCTTCCCTCTCAAACCAGTCTGGGATTCCACGATTCTGTGTCTGGAGCTATTCAAAGGACAGTGCCTGGGTATAGGAAGGAATTTATCCTGGGATCAAATCACATCCAGGGGAAAACCTCTGGGTTTGATTTCTACCTTCAGCACTTCTGTGCTGCGACTCTTTAAACAACCTAAGTTGTTTTTTTCTTGCCTTAGTGATCCATTTGTCCAAAGTTTTGGTGCCCAGTGGAAGCAGGGCAGGAGGCAGTGGGTGATGTGCAGAGGGGCTGCAGCTTGTCCTCTGTTCATCTCAGCAGGGTGAGAACCCTCCTCAAACCTCCTCAAACCTCCTCAAACCCTCCCTCATGCACTGATCCACCCCAGCAGAGCCCTCCTGTGCACTCCTGCTGCAGGAGAGAGCTGGAATGAGAGGAGGGAGGACACAGAGTCAGAGGTTCTGACAATCCCTGCTCCCCATCACACGGTGCCAGCTCTGCTTGCTCCAGCCCCCAGTAATTCAGAGCACATTTACTGCCTTGCCCCTTGTGTGAACTGCTCTTTCTGAAGGTCCTGGTGCAGGCAGTACAGCTTGTACAGCGCTGAACATCCTCCTGGCACTCAGCAGAGACTATTAAAATGTTAAACCAAGCACAGAAGCGTTCTTGCTGCGGGCAGAAAAAGGGGGGAATTTCTGGGAAATAGAGGATTTTTCATCACAGGAACTTTGGTGCTGAAAGATCGTTTTTTTTTATTGAGAAATTGCTTCTGGAGTATTTTCTGGGGAAAAAAATGATCCCCTGAGAGATTAGCTTGAGTAATGGGAGAACTGATAACACCCCCATTCATGGTTATGGGATGCTTTCAAGCACTACCTGTGAAATACGGGCATGTCTTGAATTTACTCACCAGGCGTAATAACACTTCTCTGAATTGCCATTCAAGTGTATTTTAAGTCAATATAACAGTAAACATGCTCCAAACCACCCAGGCAAAGCTAACATTAATCACTGAAGCTTGACTTTCCAGAGGCCTGGCATGTGAGGAGCAGCTCCTTGGGGCAAATATCTTTTTTATCACAGTGTAATGCACTTGCAAAATGGATCTTGCCTTTCCTCCCAGGAAAGAGCCAGCCAGAGCTACGTGCAGCAGATTTGCTCTCTAACCCAAGTAAACCAGGCTCGGATCCTGGAGGTATCAGGTTTAAACCTTGTAAAACTGTATTGAAATAAGGTTGAAACGGACCGAGTAAATGGAGGAAAAAAGGGATTAAATAGCCATGTGTCTCTGCTCGTGCGTTGTGTGCGGATCTGTGGCTCTCCAGCTGCCTGTGGCTATTCTCTACCATGGTCCTGCTGAACAAAATGCCCCTCTGGAGCTGAGTGTGCGTGTTGGGGAGCGCTGGGGGAGCATCTCTGCATCGGCGCAGCTTTGCAGCCCCTAATCGCCGCTGCTCGGCTCATTCCCGAGGCAGAGCAGCGAGCTGCTGGTGTTTGGAGCTCCGTGCTCCGGAGCTGCTGGGATGCAGCTGCAGCAGCCTCATGCATAGGCAGGGAGCAGCATCCCCAACTCCATAGAAACAGCAGCGGGAGCTGCGCCGCTAATTGCAGCTGGAGCGGGGACGGCGCCGGGAGCCGCGCTGGTGAGTCCGCATTTCTGAAGTTACTTTCATAATTCTTTGCTTTATTTTTACACGATACGTAGCGTATTTTAATAATTTTGCTCCGGCGCAACGCCTTTGCTGTCGAAGCATCCCCTGCTGTGGGTGTTGCGCTGGGAGCAAGGTGTGCTCTGAGCCCGCTCCGAGCTGCCCCGCGTTCCGTGGGATGCCCCCGGCATCTCTCCTGCCTTTTTGCAGCTGTTTGTTGTTTGCCATCCTGGCTGTGCCGGAGTTGCTGCACTCGCTGTGTGCTCCTGGCAGCCCGATTATCTCCCGTGTGTGTGTTCGTTGTGCAGGGATCAACCAGACCCACGACGGGGGCTCTCGTGTCTGATCCAATTGTTTTATTTAACCATAGCCCCAACTACCCTGGATTTTCACAACTGTTTCTTCTCAGCGCTCACATTTACAGGTGTAATCAAATATTCTTTTTCAGGACCCCAGGTTTCCATCTCATCTTCGTCAGGCAGCTTTTTCTCCCTTTAATATTTGCTGTTTCTCTTTCAGAGATAACACTCTGTATTTCCCCTTCCCACCTGCATGTTGGAAAATCAGGGATCTTGTCTGTGAGTGTTTCCATCCAGCGACTCCTTGACAGAGCGATCGCGCTGGCAGCTGTTGGGGAGAGATGCAATTAAGTCCCTCTGCCCTGTATTGTCTTTAATTATATTTGTACCTTGCAAAATGGCATCCTGGAGGGTCAGGGAGGGGATTTTTGGAGTGATTGTCTATTAACTGTACATGTTCCCTGCCTAGGGGAAGAAAGAAAGTTCTCCTGCGGGGAGCCCCGCGCGCGGCAGAGCCGCAGCTGCTGGCTCAGGGTGTCTCTGTGTTTAGTTCAGTTTGTTGTGCTGTAGCAGGTTCATGTTTGACAACAGCACAGCAAACTGTGCAGTGAAGCCTGAAGGCAGCACGCCAGGAGCTCCCTTCACACCAGCCCTCTCCAAAGCATCCTTAAGGCACACGGCCCTGGACTGTTTGGAATAATAATTGCCCAGGAATTCTAGCCCCTGGTGTTGGAATAATCTGGTTTTCCGTGCATTTGTAGCTGCTGCTAAGAAATGAATACGGTGTGAGGTGGCACCTCCTCAGTTTCTCTCTCCAGATGCAGCACTTCAGCTCCTGGGTGCTGGTGAGCGTTTACTCAGAGTTGTCTGATCCCAGCTCTGAATCTGGGCTCTGGACAAAATGCTCACGCTGAAAGAATGGAGAGCTGCAGGGTATGGAGAGGTGGGAGCTGCTGGAAAAGGGCAGAATCCATTTAATCAATTGTAGGATGAGGCAGCCCAGCCTGCACAGCAGCACACTGGAGGGGTTAAAGATCCTGTCTGTGCTCCAAGCTCATGGAAACAGCAGCAGCAGCTGATGGCAGGAGCAGAGCCGTGGGGAGAAGTTCCCTCCTCACTCAGGGCAGCCTGAACAAAGCGATGCTCTGTTCCAAACCTCTGCATTTCTGTGCAGGGGGGTTCCAGGAGGCTGAGTCCTTCCTGGCTGCTCCATCTGAGCCCAGCTCTGGACCTGCCAGGGCTGCTCTGCCCCTCCTGTGCTGGGGTGGGACAAGGTGAGGCACAGAGGAGCAGGGACTGGTTTTGTGTGGGTTTGTGTGGCTGGTTTGGGTCTAGGCTGGGTCTCACCCGGCCTTTGCAGCACCTGGAGCCAGAGCAGTTCTGGAAGAATCCTGCACCTCCAATTTTGGGTTTCCCATGGGGCAGGTCCAGGCAATAAACTCATCCAGAACATCTCAGGAGCTCAAGGAGCCCCTGGTGCTGGAGGGGCTCCGTGTCCTGGGTAGGGAGCACTCAGGAAAGCCTCAGGGCTGCCTTGTCCCATGCTTGGGGTCTTCTGCCCACCCTGGCTGAGGTTTTTGGGGTCCTCAGACTGTGTCCCCTTGTGGAGCTGGATCCCAGGCTGGGAGACCTCACTGGGATGGGGACAGACCCCAGCTCTGCTCCCTGCCAAGCTACCTGAGACCTCGTCAAGGCAGCCTGGTTTTAGTGGGGCTTTGAGCCAAAATGGAGCCTGAGAGGGACACACAGGGAGCTGGAATCCCCAGAGCTGGATCCCACTGTAGGAGGTGAGGGGTGGTGAGGTGGCAGCTCCAGGGTGGAGAGTCTGGGCACAGAGACACAGAGTGTCCCACAGCACACACAGCTTTGATCAAGTGTTTGAAAGGAAATTTCAACTTCCAGGGTTTTGGGTTGCTCAAGGCAGCCGGAGAGCGAGCAAAAAGCTTTTACTTGTTCTGTTTGCTTTGCACCCTGAAATGCAGTTGGATTTCTGCATGCCAGCAGTGTCTGGATTGCTGTGGTTTCCTCTCTGCCTGGCTCTGCCCAGCTCCAGCTCTGGCTGAGAGGTTTCCCCCGGGCTGGGCAGGCTCAGCCAGGCTCCCCTGGCACTCAGGGCTCAGCTCAGCTCCTGTCTGTGCAGGGGCACAGCCCTGGCATGAGGATGCTCAGCAGGGATTTAATCCCAGCCCTGGCCACTGTGTGTGTTCAGCACCACCGGGTTGTTTACAGATGTTGCTACAGCATATTGTGATAAAATGTCATGGGATTAACACACAGCCTTGTGCCATAATTGCATTCACTGTGGCTTATAATAGTTCATTAGCTTGTCATCAGTTAGGCAGAAAGCAATGACAACTCTTCCTATCACATTTATAATGCTCTAGAGAGCAGCTGATTAAGTCACAAAGTGACATAAATCACCAGGGAATGTTTCCTTCGGCTTGAAAAAGTTTTTTTTTTCTCTTTTTTGTCACTTTTGATAACAGAAATGCTGAGTTTCTGACAGCACAAAGTTCCCCTTTGGGTTGCACACGCCAGCAGAAGTTTCAGTGACAAATCTGCAGCCTGGAGGGAAAGCCCAAAATGGTCAATAATGGCTAAAAACCAACATTTTTTTTGTCTTCAGGAGCCTGTGATGGGTCTCCTCCAGCCCAGCCCCTTCACTGGGGTCAGTTCTTGTCCCTGATGTCAAATGGAGCCACAGTCACCACTGGGATCTGTGGGTGGTACTGGGAGAGAGGAGTTTTGTCTCCTCACCTGGGGAGAGGAAGCTGAGGATGGGCTGAAGGCTGCCGGGGGCAGGGCTGAGGTCCAGCAGGGAGTCTGGGATTCTGGATACTCAGCTTTGGTGTTGCAGCCCTGCAGAGCTGCAGCTTCTGAGGGGTTTCAGAGCTCTGCTGTGCTGGAGGCTCCTCCTGCCTGGATGCAGTGCTCCTCAGCTATTGAGGATTTTTTCCCTTCTTTTTGGGCAATTAACTCTTTCTCCATTCTATTTCAGTGGCAAAAGCACAAGCTCCAGGCCACCAAACTCTCATCTTACCTCACATCCCTTTCTTTGGTGTATTCTGCACTTCCATTTGGTTGGACTCGCTGATCTTAGAGGCATTTTCCAACCTTAGTGATTCTCTGATTTGTAAGTCTTGATTTTTTTTTCCTTTTTTTTGTTACATATTCATATAAGGATGTGAAGTGCCTCACAGTTGATTCTACATTTGAAAATCACCTTCAGTGTGTCCCTCTGAATTACTCAGTTCAGATTTCCCTCTGGTTTTTTTAACTCTCCTGGGGCCTGGAGCAGCTCCCACTCCTGTGTCTGAGAGCACTTCCTTGTTCCCTGGGTGAAAGAAGGAGCAAACCATGAACTGAAGAGCTCCAGGTGGCAAAGGGCTGGACAGTGTCTTTTCTCTGTTTAATGCACTCATTTAATCAGCCCTGGCAGAGCAGGAGGTGTGACAGTGCCCACCCAGGTGCAGAGGGGATGGGGACAGCACTGGCATCACCCACACTCTGTGCTGCCTCAGCAGGAGCTTCAGCTGCAGCCTGGATATGTGGGCAAGGATAAAAACAGCTCTCCTTGCTCCTTGCAGGCAGGGCACAATGCAGGTGACAGCTCAGTCCCCATCCTCTCACAGCCCTGAGGTGCTGCAGGCTCCAGCACAACATGGGAAAGCCTCAGGGCAGTGGCTGGGGATGTTGGAATTAGATTTTATTCCATGTGCAGGTTTATGGTTTAAGCATTTTCTCCTTAATTATAACTTGGAGTTTATAAAATTGGGGAATTTGCAAGTATTTGCACTAATGAGCTGAGAGTTGCTATCCAGGACAGCAAATTCTGAGAGAAATCTCTGCTCTCTGTGACCACTGACAGCGCCCAAGGGAGCAGCTGGAGCTGTGTCTGGGGAGTTCAGGTCGGATTTTGGGAAAGGTTCTTCCCCCAGTGGAGGAATGGGCACAGCCTGAGGCTGCCAGAGCTCCAGGAGAGTTTGGACAGCACTGCCAGGGATGCACAGGGTGGGATTTGGGGGTGTCTGAGCTGGACTGGAAGGTCCTGCTGGGTTCCTTCCAGCTCAGATATTCTGTGATTCTAAATGATGCAACAGTTAAAGGAATTGCAGTTGGGATGAAGTTGTCTCTTGTTCCAGCTCATTTCCCAGCTACAGAAGCACATCCCCCCAGGAAACACAGGGAATGGTGAGGAAAGCCCTGGCACTGCTCAGTTCTGCCTGCCTGGGAGGGATGAGGCTGCTGTTTGCTCTTGGGCCATGGCTCAGCCACTGCAAACGCTGGATCCCTGTGAGGTCTCCATATGAAGGGTTGTCTCCATCCTCAACGTGCAATAATGAGATGGTTTGAGTTTTATAGTCTTATATAATTACTCTCAAAATAGCTTCTGATTCATCCTCCCCTTTGAAGCTTATAGTTTGCATTCTGATAAGCTCTTGCATGGCAGGAACCCTGTGGTAGCAGCAAATTAATTTTTAAGAAGTTTTTTGCTGTCTAACTGAAACTTTGGCACAGCCAGTTGGAGCATTCCTGTCCCGACCTTCCCAGGATCCATTTCACGGCTGAGTGTGCAGACGAGGCTCTGTTGGGGCTCCTGGGCAGCCTGTGCTGCCAGGAGGAAGCTGGTGGGAGCTGATAGTGCAGGACTCAGTGCCAAAGAACTGGGGAAGCACAGGAACAGGAAAAAAAAATCTCATTTTAGCTTTTAGAGGGAGACTCTGTGGCTGGATGGGGCTTGGAGCAACCTGGAATAGTGGAAGGTGTTCCTGCCCATGGCAGGGGGGAAGGAATTGAGCTCTAAAGTCCCTTCCAACCCAAACCATTCCACGATTCTCTGAGTGTGTCCTCTCAGATCTCCCCCCTGAGCATTCCCACCCCTCTGCTTTGAGAGGAGCCTTTGCCACTGAGCTCTGTGAGATGAGCTGAGTGTGAAAGTGCCCAGCAAACTGTGAGAACTTGTTTTCAATTCACATTCCCTCTGCTGCCTTCTGTGGAATAACAAAACAAGGCTTGGGCATGTCCAGAGCAGCTGGGACTGGCTCCCTTCACCTGGAGAAACCTGTCCTTGGTGCTGGGAGTGTGTGTGGGGTCTTTCAGGGTCTCTCTGCATGTTTCATACCATTGTTCAGCCCTGGCCAGCTGAGAGGAACAATCAGTGGTTTTTACTTTTATTACCAAGAGAAAAACCAGCCTGGTTTATGAGCAGGGACAGGACCCGGGAAGGCTGGAGCTGTGCCAGGGGAGTTTAGGTTGGATTTTGGAAAGGTTCTTTCCCCCAGAGGGTGCTGGGCACTGCCCAGGCTCCCCAGGGAATGGGCACAGCCCCGACGTGCCAGAGCTCCAGGAGAGTTTGGACACTGCCAGGGATGCCCAGGGTGGGATTTGGGGTGTCTGTGCAGGGCCAGGGGATGGACTGGATGATGCCTGAGGTTCCCTTCCAACTCAGGATATTCCATAATTCTAAGACTCTGCTTCTTTCTGGACAGGCCATGGCTCCAGGTACCTGGGACTCCATTCCCCATCCCCAAACTCGGTGGGGTGAGGGTCCCTGTGCCCCCGAGGGATCCTGAGCACTCTGGAGCTCTGGCTGCTCTGAGCAGGGTGACAGTGGCAGCTGCCCCGTGCTGGGGTCACTGCCTGGACAGGACATCTCACAAGCTGTGTTTGTGACCCTGGCTGATCGATGGGGTCGGGTGTGGGGGTTCTGCAGCCCTTCCCACCTCCCACAGCATGAGATAATGTCTGAGGGGCAGCAGGAGCACTGCCCCAGCCAGAACTGAGTCCTGAGCTGGCCCTTTCACATCTGGGAGGCTGATGGAACATTTCCCCCTCCCAGGACTCACCCCTGTGCTGTTTGAGCAGCAGCTCCTGCCTCTGAAAAGCGAATTGACGGCAGCCAGACTTTGAAGTGACAGCTCCTAATGACTCGTCTAGCTCAGGAATATTTCAGGGCTTATTCCTGCAGCTCCTGCTGCCTGGAGAACACCACCAGCAAATCAAGAACTTGATGAAGTTTCAAATGGCAGCCAGATGGCAGCGAGGGGGCCTGAAATGTGAGAACAAAGCCATCAGCAGGGGATGGCACAGCGGGCACAGCCCCAGCAGAGAGGGACAGAGAGGGACAGAGAGGGGGATTGCAGAGCTTCCCTGTCCCTGCCGTGCCCTGTGCAGCCCCCAGTGCCTGGGAGCTCTGGAAACAAAGAGTCTATACTGCAGGAATTGGTGCTGGGGGGTGACAGGGACAGTCTGATCTGTGCCATTTGCTCTGCTACCATTCCCAGGGACAGTCTGATCTGTGCCATTGGCTCTGCTACCATTCCCAAGGCCGTGGCAGGCTTGGGGAGGGATGAGGAGCTGGCTGGTGCTGCACTGCAGCTCACCTCTCACCCAGCACAGCATCCCAGGATTTATCACCCAGCCAGATTCCTTTCCAGAATCCCTGTTGCCAAGGGCTCTGCTTGCTGCTGCCCCTCAGGGTTTGCTCTGTGCTGTGTCCCCAAAGAGGACATTCCCTCATTCCTTCTTGTCTCTGTGGTGCTGCTGGATGCTGCTGTGGGGTTCTAATATTTGATTTCTGGTTCTTCCTCCAAAGCTGAGCAGCTTTGCTAAATAAACATCTCCGTGGCTGGGGTTTAATGGAACCCTTCCTCCCCTGCAGCTGCTGCCCTGTGCTCCCCCCTGCCCTCATCACAGCTCCCTGTGCCCAATTTCCAGCCCTCAGATAATCAGGCTCACATTGCTGCTCCTCAATCGACAGAAAATGAGATCAGCACTTGGTGGGTGCCTGTGGTGGCCCCAGAGCTCCTGCTCTCCTCCAGCAACGCCTCCTGTAGTAATCCATCACCTGAGTGTGTGCTCCCTGCGAAGAAACAGAACAATACATCCTCACAAACACTCCTGCGAGAGAAGAAGTAGAAAATGGACAGAGAAACCTGGAATTATCTGCTGGGGTGGTGTGGGTGAGGCTTGGTGTGTGGCTCTGGGGAGCAGTAAGCAGTGTGAGGAGGTGATCACCATCCCCATCCCCATCCCCATCCCCATCACCATCACCATCACCATCCCCATCCCCATCCCCATCCCCCTGCTCTGGAGCTGTCCTTGCTCTGGGGGATGCTCTCTGCTCCAGGCTGCAGCTCAGAGCAGCCAGGAGCTGTTTTTACAGCTGAAGGGACCCCAGCAGGGAGCAGAGCAGCCCAAACTCTCCCTGTATCCTGATTTTCCATGAACCACCAGGCTGCTTAGCAGGAAGAACCTCTCCCAGGGAAGATGAGCAGGGCCAGGCTGTGGCTGTGTCTGGCAGAGGTGGGGTCAGGGTGTGCCCAGTGCCTTGGTGAGGAGCTCCAGGGCCTGAGGAAATGTCTGTGCCCTCACTGGGGGTGAGAGGAATGATGGAATTGTCTTCACAAACCAACTGTGGGTCTGCTGGTAGATAAAACCAGCACTGAGACACAAACAACAGGATGGATTCCACTGATTGATGAATGGAAAAAAAGATTTTGCCTTTACAAACAAACTGTAGGGTTGCTGATAAATGAAATTGGATATTGGAAGATAAAAGAAGCAATGGGGAAAAATATTAATTCTGTAAGAATTAAAAATTATTAGAGGGGAATCTCAGGTATCAGGTGTTTTGGAAGTCTGTGCCTCTCAAGTACCTCAGCAATGGGCAAAGAGAGAGGGAAATGCCGATGGGAAATTGGGATAAAAAGGAGGCTGAGTCCTCCAAAAATCTGATAGACCCCAGGGGATGCCCCATAGCCTTTCTCTTTATTTGAATAAATCAAAAGGACTCCTCTGTCTCCTTTTTGGACATGAACCTCTGGTTTTTGAGGATTAATTTTCCTGACAGGGGGAAGGACACAGCCAGGTTCTGGTGGCATCACCCTGGTCCCACACTGCACCTCAGTGAGAATTTCCAGCCTCTGGAACTTCCACTTGTGCCACTCCAACTTAGATTCAATGCAACAGGCAGCTGGAATGATTAATGGCTGCTGGAGTGCTGAGAGAGCCATCAAACATGTTGTGTTTTCTCTGTGGGGAGTGGGTGGAAGGAAAGCTAAATTACATCTTCGGGATATTAAATATAACTCTGCACATTAAACTCGGAGTTATCCATGAATCTCTTTAATGACAGTGCAAAGCTACCTCCCAGCAGTAAAAGTCAATGTTGCCACAATTAGACCACTATTGTCTTGCAGTTAATAGACTGCTCTAATCATGACTTTGTCATATTATTAATGGCTTTTGGGTTGGACTTTGCTAATTATCCCCTCTGGTAACTCAGTTTAGGCATTAGGAAGTCAGCAGGGATGTCAAGCTGAAAGGATGTTGGACCTCATCTCTTCATTAGCTCCCATCCAGGATGGAACAAAGGGGGTTTGTGCTGGGGAGCTGCTCTGAGGACACCCTGGAAGGGCTGGAGTTACCAAGGAATGTCTGCCCCATCCTCAGGATGCTTCGAGCTTTAGCTTTAAACTGCAAACCACATTTCTTTGTCCTGCCCTGGGCTGGCTGTCTTTGATTTAAAGGTAGTGACCTTGGAAATGTTGCATTTTGAGCTTTTTGGTTCAGTAGCAAGGGGTTTGGGAGTTACAAAACCTGTAACACAAACCAGGAAGTCAAAGGAGAAATGGGATCGGTTTTGGGGGACATTGGGAGGATCCAGTCTCGTTTGTGCTCTTGGTGTCCCCATCACTGTCAGCTTCAGGTCTTCTGTGGTGTTTTGGTAACAAGTGGGTTATCAAATAAGAATATAATAAATATTTAAGCTCGATGGCTGTTCCTAAATCCATCAGCTCAAGCAGGTAGATCACAGAATCCCAGAATCATGGAATGCTGAGGGGCTGCAATGAACCTTAAAGATCATCTGGTCCCAAATCCCTGCCTTGGGTAGGGAACCTCCCACTAGACCAGGCTGCTCAAACACCTCCAGGGGTGGATCCTGCCAGTGTCCATGCCCATCCCTTCCCTGTTCCTCCTGGCTCAGGAGGGAGCTCTGGCACTGCTGCCCTGCGGCCAAAATCGTTTTCCAGCCCAAGTTCCTCAGGGAAGCAGCGCCTGCTCCCAGGGGAGCCAGACTGGAAAACAGCTATGTTAATTTGTGTTTGCAACCTCCTTCTTGTAAGCTTTATCTTTTCAATTACAAGTTGTAATAAGACCTATTTTCCAGTTTTCCCCATGTCTCACGTGGGAGCAGCACTGAGTTCAACAAGACCGGGGTGAGGAGTGGCTGGAGCTGCTCTGCCCTTGTACACAGCACTCACCCGAGAACAAAGTGGAAAATTGCTGCCAATTTTTAAGAATAAAACATAGTTGTTGTGATTTTCCCTGTGGGACATTGCTCAGAACGATGGTGTGACTCTCCCTTGTGAGCAGCTGGGATCTGAGCTGCTCCTGCATCAGGCAGGATTCTTCAATCTGTCTTCAGAGCCAAACCCTTCCTCGCTGCTGGATGCAGGCACATCCCTCTTTTCCCTCTTTTCCCTACACCTTGGATCCAAACCTTGAGGAAGAGGGATAATATCAGCCAAGGAGATCATTCCTCCCCTGGGCTGAGGAGTTCTTTTGGGAGAACTGGCCTTACCTCCACCAGGAATACCAAAGCAGCCTCTGGTCCTGGGGCATTTTCTGTTAGCTGAGGAATAATCCTGTTTTTACAATTTCTTGTAAGTTAAAGGACATTTAAAGCATAGCATTTTCAATACCAGGTGTTTTTAAGAGAGTAACTGGTATTTTCTAATTCAGAAGAAAAAGCTCATTACATCAATGAAGGTCAACTCTATCCAATTGATATTTAAGTTTAATAAGTCACGAAAAAGTCTTGGAGGATTCAATGTCATCTTCAAACCACCCAAAATTCTAAGCAGGCAGATGCCTAAAAACTGTCTGTAAAATCCTGATCCCTTCCACGCGTGCTTTGTGTCAGCTGTCAGAGGAAGGAGTAGGAGGTCATGCATAGAAGTAGCTGTGAATCCTGTCAGATACACTGTGAATGCCAGCCCTGCAAGGAGTGACAGGAACCAGGATCCTTCTCAAGCTGGCAACAGGTTTTCTGAAAGGATAATTGATTATTTCTGATGACTTCCATAAATGAGCCTGGTGTGCTGGCAGAGACTTGCAGCCTATAAAACTCCTTGGAATGGGTGGAAATATATTTGAAAAATCTTCTCTGTCACGCAGCAATTCCCAGAAGTGAGAGATTCTGCATTGAAATTATTTCCTTTGTACCAACATAGACATATTTGCAAGAAGTCCAGGTTCTTGAGTTTTCTTATGAATGTTTGACTCTGAGTTTCCTGGGCGCAATTCCAAGATTTAACTCAAAGGATAGGGAAGTGGAACCTCTGTGCTCCTGGCTTTGGTGAAAATACATTTAGGCAAATCTCTGAGGAAGCTCTGCTGCTGCCTGGTACAACCTTATTTATTATTGAGTGAGATGGGAACTGTTTATTCACCCCAGCAGCGATCTGTGTTTCCACCTCAGAGCTACAACAGAAAATAAATGACCTGCACAGGAGGTTGGGAGGGGAAAGAGAAGTTGCAAAAACCTCTGGGTGATGTTTATCCTTCCCATCCCATCCCTTCCAACCCTTCCCTTTGCAGCCAGGGAGCTTTGCCTGGGGCTCCTGCTGGATTTGCTGGGCTCAGTAATTTTGTGGAAAAGCAAAATCCTCCGGGATATCAGGAACAGCAGATGGCTTCCCAGGCTGGCTTGTTGGGGTGTGGATGTCACATTTTGTGTCTGATGCTGCCTGGAGATTTCACTTACAGCAGCCTATGTGAGAATCCCAAGTTTGCAGTGGCTGCTGCATTCCCAGAGAGACCTGAGCAAAATCTGATGATACAAAAATGCTCCTGAGCACTTTGCTGTCGTGGTTCACCTATGGTGGATGGGGGGTTTGTGGTTTTTTTGTGACTGTGGGATTTTTTCATAATTTTAAATTCAGCTATTTATTCAAGATTAACAACCTAGTCTTTCCTCATATTTCTCAGATTTTTCTCAGCCTCAAGGCAAGGTTAGATGGAGAGTCTGAACAACCTGCTCTAGTGGAAGGTGTCCCTGACCATGGCAGAGATGATTTTCAAGGTTCCTTCCAACCCAAACCATTCTGTGATTTTATGATTCCATGTCTCATTACAGCTTTACAAAACTCAGCTCTGTGATCAGAGGGAACAGAAGGTGTTTTATGGCTCCTGTTTGAGGTGAAGCACATCTGGAATCACATTTAGAGCAGCTGGGGAGCAGCACAGAGGGAGGTCCCCAGCTCAGAAATCTCAGGGCACCCACCCCATTCCTTGGGGCTCAGGTAGAGAATTCAAATTCACACAAAACATTTATAGACATAGATAGGGTAGTAAGAGGTAATGCTTGTCCCATATAAACTTTTTGGGAGGGTTGGTGGGTTTTGTTTGTCTTTCTGTCCTGACTTGCACTTGTTTAATTTAAGGAGTATGGCTTTACTGGGCACTGCAAATAATGGAGCAGGCAATCAAGGAATTGTCCATGAGCTCAGAGCAATCCATGATGGAATTGCCCACAGTCCTGGCACTGCAGATTTGCCTCCAGAACCAAACCTGCCTCCACCATCGGGGACTGGTGTTCTTGGAATCCTGAGCTCTGAGTTTTGGTCTGGATGGGAATCTGGGAATGAATACACTGTAGGAAGGGAAGCAAAAATAGCCAATGTTTTCTCTGTGAATCATTTCACAGCCTAGATGATGTATATATAGATATATGTATATGTATTTATACACACACACATATATATATATTCCATTTTTCCTGATTCATCAGCCACACATATGGAAGCTCTTTCCTCTCCTGAAAAAGACTGAAATACACCACACAGAGCACCAGAACACACCACACAGCTCCTGTGCTATTCAGAGTGAGGAAGGTTGTGTAGCATTTTCTCTACAAACTCCTGCTATGTTTGGTTTCTCTGCATCAGCAGCTTGTGATTATTTTTCCCTTGATGTTGGTATTTACTTTTCATTCCCTATGGGCACATCTGGACGAGATGTGGGTGCTGATTGTACAATAACAATCCACTTCCAGGACCCTGTAGATGGATTTTTTTCATTACTGTGCAGCTGTGACACGAAGCACAAGGCACATTCTGTGGTACAGCACCCGAGCTTGTTTCTGTCATGGAATTGTACAGACCTTCCAGATTTCAGACTCAGCAGTTTGCTGATGCCCAGAGCAAACCAAGGATGGTATTTTATAGCCAGTTTAAGCATCAGGGTGGAAAACTTCCCAGCTCTGCCCATATGGAGACAACCAATTTCTCTCCAGGTGTGCCTGAACCTTTCAGGGGGAGCACACTTGGGCTTGGCTGGGGCTTGAAGAATATGCTAAGAGCTCTCCATTAGCTGTGATTTAAATCAGTTTGCACCACTTCTTCCTTTTACTTATGATCTTCTCACCATCTGTCTCTTCTTTTCTTCTTTCCCACCCCTCCCTGTCGCTGTCCTTCTCCCCCAGAGCTCTCTGTCAGCCTCCTTGCAGTGATCGTTGTGGTGTGTGGCCTGGCGCTGGTGGCAGTGTTTGTGTTTCTCTTTTGGAAGCTGTGCTGGGTTCCCTGGAGGAACAAAGCCCTCTCCTCCCAGCTGGCCGTGCTGCACAGCGAGGCAGGGGACAAGGACAGCATGGCAGACAAGCTCAAGGACACGGGGGCCATCAGCTTCCTGGAGGCAGCTGTGAAGATCAGCCACACGTCCCCTGACATCCCTGCCGAGGTGCAGATGTCCATGAAGGATCACATCATGAGGCGCACCCGGATCCAGAGACAAACCACAGAGCCAGCATCTTCCACCAGGTGAGGGATGGAATGGGATTGATTGCATGGCATGGCATGGCATGGCATGGCATTTATGGGATTTATGGGATGGGGTGCTCAGCCTGGAGGAGCCTGAGGCTGGAGTTCATGAGGTGCTGCAGCTCCTCCTGAGTGGCAGCTCAGATTTCTGCTCTCTGTGACAGATACAGGACCCAGGGAAGGGTTGGAGCTGTGCCAGGGGAGTTTAGGTTGGATTTTGGGAAAGGTTCTCTCCCCAGAGGGTGCTGGGCACTGCCCAGGCTCCCCAGGGAATGGGCACGGTCCCGAGATGTCAGAGCTCCAGGAGAGTTTGGACAGTGCTGCCAGGGGTGCCCAGGGTGGGATTTGGGGGTGTCTGTGCAGGGCCAAGAGCTGGACTGGATGATCCTGGTGGGCTCCTTCCAGCTCAGGATATTCCTTTGTTCTGCTGGGTGCACATGAGGTGCCCAGCAGGAATGGGGTTCTCAGTGGGAATGGGGTGCCCAGCAGGAATGGGGTGCTCGGTGGGAATGGGGTGCCCAGCAGGAATGGGGTGTTCAGCAGGAATGGGGTGCCCAGCAGGAATGGGGTGTTCAGCAGGAATGGGGTGTTCAGCAAGAATTAGGTGCTCAGCAGGAATGGGGTGCTCAGATTCCCACTGAGGGGTGCTCAGCAGGGTCAATGCTCTATGAGAGGTGGGAGAATTGTTGGATGGAGCCAGAGGTTCAGATACCATCAGGGAGACTAAAGAGAGCACCTACACAGCAGATTACTGTCCAAAGCTTGGCCATTAACCAGTGAATGTGTTAAGACTGGCTCACCGTGGCCCTTTTAAAAAATCAGGGATTCGATCCCTATTACTGCAACTTGACCTCATTGTGTCAAGTCACCCGCATGCTTTGGCCACTTTAATTTTGTTCCAACATGAGAGGCAGGCTGAAGTATCAATGATGTGCCCTGTCAGACAGAATTAGACCTTTTGGCTCTCTCTCACTGTTGTGGCTCCTGGCAGAAACAATCAGATCAGCACAATTGATGGATTGCTCGCTGCACAAGCCCAGACCCAGCTGTGCTCGGAGCTTGTGCTCAGATGGGGACAGGGACATCAGCATCATCCTCAGGAAGTCAGGGAGAGGCTGTGTGAACCTTGGGACACCTCTCAGCTTGGCTGCTGAGGAGGGATTTAGACTAGATGGGTTTTATTCAGACTGGGGTGAGGCCCTGGCACTGGGTGCCCAGAGCAGCTGTGGCTGCCCCATCCCTGCAAGTGTCCAAAGCCCAGGTTAGAGCAGCCTGGGGTAGTGGAAGGTGCCCCTGGCCATGGCAAGGGGTGGAATGAGGTGAACTTTGAGATTCCTTTCCAGCACAAACCACTCTGTGAAATGCAGCATCTCTCCTTGACACAGAGAGACAAGGACAGGAAAGAGGATCACAGGGTCCTGGCTGTGCCCCAGCACTTCTGTTTGCCTGGCTGGACGTGCCTGGGATGTGCACAGGAGTGTGACAGGGAGATCAGGCACTGCTCAGAAAATTGGCTGCACTTTTGCAGGATTAGTGAGGCACTGGTGGCAGCCCCTGTTTGAAGGAGCTGAGTTAGATCAGCACGGTGCCACCTGCATTTGTGAGCCACACTCTTATTTTTCCACATTGCCTTTTGGGCAGCTGATTCCCTCTCTGCATGCACACCCTCCCTCTGCTTTTATTACACCTTTCCAGCAGAGGAGAAAAAACCCTCAGCCAGTCTGAATTAGGACAAACAAAGTGGGACTTGGCTGTACGTGGGCAGGTTTCAAACCCACTTTCTCCTTGGCAGGCTCCTCTGATTCACAGCCCAGCCTAACCCAGTCCAAAACACCTCTGAGGAACCTGCCAAGGTGTCTAAGCACCACGTATCACTGAAGGCTGTAGAGCTCTTAGTTTGGTTAAATAACTCTATAAACTGCTCTTGTAAACACCAGATAATCTGAAATAATGCCCTCAGTCCACAGAAAGCTTTTATGCTTTGTTCAGATAAAGCTTTGCTTACATACAGCTTGTGCAGGAGGAGAGCTCAAGGCAAGAGAAGCTTCCCAACGAGGCTGTGCCTCCCTCCCTGTCAACAATTATCTATCAGTTTCTGGTGGGTCTGTTGGAAAAGTCTGGAAGCAGCAATACCCAGCAAGGCCAGGCTGGACAGGGCTTGCAGCAAGCTGATCCAGGGGAAGGTGTCCCTGCCTGGGGCAGGGGATGCAGTGAGATGAGCTTTAAAACCCTCTGAACCCAAACCGTTCTGTGGTTCTACCAATAAAGCCTCACCTTCTGAACTGGTCATGTTCTCTCACCAGAAAAAAAGCATAAAAAAGGGTTGTTTTTTTTCCTGAGAGAGCTTAGTGCCAGTATCTTGGAAGTGTAAGGATTGAGGGTGGGGAAAGTCTCCACGTGGTGCTGTCTGTCTGTCTGTCTGTGATTTGGGTAAGGAGCGGTTGGGGCCCATGTGGCTGTGACTCGTGCCACAGGTGAGAAAACACAGCTTGTGGCAAACACTCTGGAACTTAAGAAATGTGCTGGGTTGGTTCCTTGGAGGTTTTTGGAGGTGTTCCCCTGTTCACCTCCATACTACACGTGGTTTTTGTGCAGAGGTGAGGAGCACTGATAGAACTTGTTCTGCACTCCATCACTTGCTGAGTCCAGGGGTGAAAAACGTGCACCAGCCTTGTAAGCAAAGTCACAGACATTAAAGTCCAAGCTAAGTTTTGGTATAAAGTCCTGATAGAACGCTCCTGTCAGGGTCCCAGGAAGCTGCAGCAGCTCCTATTTTCTTCTTTGGCGTTGATGATGGTGGTGAGAGCAAAGCAAAGCAAAAGCAATGGCAAAAAGCAATGGCAAAAAGCAATGGCAAAAGCAATGGCAAAAAGGCCCAGCTCTCCCCAGTGCATGCTCTTGTATAGAATCTTCCCAACAAGCTGACACAAACTCTGACCACCACTCCTTAACCTATTAGAATTCTAGTTTCTTAGTACACCAGGTTACATATAAACTACACAAATGGTCTATCTTGTTCTATCTAAAAAACATAAGCAATATTCTTACTGTACCTCTATTATGTCTATAACTGTGTTCCTGGAGCCCCCACTGAAAACACCAGTATGTTTTTCAACCTTCACTAGAACTGACACTTCCACTCTGGCATCTAACCTTTCACTCACTAAAAGCATTAGAGCTCATACTAAAACTTACTGAGTCACTTACTTATCCTAAAGCTTAAACTTACACCTCTACTTGATGTGTGAGTGGCTTGACATGCTTCACTCCATCCAAAGGCTTTAATTCAATCCCTGCACTCTGATTTCTCTCTGAAGAATTCAGAGACCCCCAGCTCACTGACTCCACCAGAGAGTCGGGAAATGCACAGAGCTTGGAAAGGCCCAGAGCTGTTGGTGTCTCCTCCTGCAGGCACATCTCCTTCAAGAGGCACCTGCCCCGGCAGATGCACGTGTCCAGCATGGACTACGGACTGGAGCCGCCAGCCGTGGCCGAGCAGCCCACCAGCATCGGCCGCATCAAACCCGAGCTCTACAAACAAAAGACTGTGGACACCGAGGATCCCAAGAAAGAGGCGGAGAAAACCTGCGGGAAAATCAACTTCACTCTCAAGTACGACTATGAGAACGAGACGCTGACCGTCCGAATCCTCAGGGCTTTTGACTTGCCAGCCAAAGACTTCTGCGGCAGCTCGGATCCCTACGTGAAGATCTACCTCCTGCCCGACCGCAAGCGCAAGTTCCAGACACGGGTGCACAGGAAGACGCTGAACCCCACCTTTGATGAGTCCTTCCACTTCCCCGTGCCTCACGAGGAGCTGGCCAGCAGGAAGCTCCACCTGAGCGTCTTTGACTTTGACAGGTTCTCCAGGCACGACATGATCGGAGAAGTTATTTTGGAGAACCTGTTTGAGGACTCGGACCTCTCCCGGGAGACTTCCATCTGGAGGGACATCCAGTACGCCACGACGGTGAGTGTCTGCTGGGCAGGGTGGGGGTTCTCCATGGGGATAGTTCCTTCATTTACAGTAATTTCACCATTATAAGCCGCACCATTTTGACTAAAATTTTGGTCTGAACCCGGAAGTGCGGCTTCTAATCAGGTGCGGCTTCTATATGGACAAAGAATGAAAAGTTGCTGTTTTAGTTTGGAGGACAGGTGTCTGCTGAGAAAGGCAAGAGCTTCTCTCTGAAATGGAGAATGTAAACCCCCTCCCTCCAAATTATTATAATGTTGAAATCAAGGGGCTTTCAGGCAAAGATATGGGAATAGGAATAACAGTTCTTTACTAGGGAAATTAAAATAGAAATACAGTACTACA
>PYHW01009745.1:1145203-1170867 GCA_013186435.1 Turdus rufiventris | reverse complement strand
ATGGATGATGGATGGATGGATGGATGGATGGATGGATGGATGGATGGAGGGATGGATGGATGCAGGGATGGATGGAGGGATGGATGGAGGGATGGAGGGATGGATGGATGGATGGATGGATGGATGGATGGAGCAGCTCCGTGCCCTGGATGCAGCCCAGCCGGGTGGTTCTGCACCGGCCGTGGGCTCCTGGGCCGTGGGCAGGGAGCGATCAGAGCCGGGGCCGCGGAGCTGCGGTGGAGCGCGTGTGCCACCTAGTGCCGCTGCATCCCAAATCTGCATCCAGGATCAACATCAACATCCCAAATCTGCATCCCGGATGCTCATCCCACATCCACATCCCAATTCTGCATCTCAGATCCACATCCCACACCCATACCCTGGATCTGGATCTTGCACCATCAACACCTCACTCTGGATACCTCCAACCCCCTCTTCCACTCCCCTTAACAGACCAAGTGACCAAATTAATAGAGTACAGAAAATTAACCCTTTTTATTGATGCATTGCAATTGTTCTACATTTTTACCATATTATGTAGAAAATACTTAAAATACAAGCTACTTTGTAAAACCAAAGACAAACATTGAATCCAAAGATAAACTATGTTTTCACAATGGACCCTTCTCCCATATAGTTAGTATTAAATTTTTAAATATCTATTTCTTTTGTTAAAATGATTTTTACATACCCCCTAAGTACATCAGCAATACAAACATAGATCAGTAATTGTCAGAAACTACCTGTATCTAGCGGCTTGTAAAAAGGAAGAGCACAACCATAAAAGAAAGTTAAATTGTACACAGTAACTAGCATATCAAATACATTTAATAAAGTAGGAATTCCATTGCAATATCAAGGATTCAAGCAGAAATACTAACATTACATATAATGTACTGCTACATGTAGTGAGATAGATATAGTTCAAGCTGAATCTGAAATCACACATTATATAAAGTTTAGCAACAAACAACCATGTGGACATGCGGCACCATTCAGAAGTTTAAATAAAATTAGAAAAAAGAAAGCAGGGCTGTGCCAATCCTGTCATTTAGAAGCAATTTAGTTTCATGTACTAAAAGAAATTGCTGAGTCAGAGGTAAATTACTGCATCCCATCAATTAGGTGCTAAGCAGGAAAGCCTCAGGAGTTGCCTCTGCAGGGGCTATCACAGCTGCAAATACAGGTCAGGTAAGAGAAAACTGATTGAACAGCTCAAGAATCACACAGACAAACCTAGCTGGGACCACGGCTAGCAAGTATTCCAAAGGTGAATCCCAAACTAGTTGTAAAGAAAATTAAAGGATGCCAATTCCTATCCAGAGATAGCAGATTTCTCTCCAAAAAATGTGTAGCAGGCTCTGACAATGAGGAGAGTCAATTCTTGAACCCAATTTGAGGCTGGATATGCAAGGAAGAAGGATGTATCACCTTAGAGCAGAACACAACACACCTAAATTGGGCATCATATACTGGGGCCAGACTGGGAGGCCCTGGCCCTGCTGGAGAGGGGTTTGCTGTGTATCACAGAGGAATTCTGGGGTTTTGTTGGCAGCTTGTTCCAAATGGAGCACGTTTGATTTTACTGACATCATTTCCATCTCATCCTCCCTGTTCCGACACTTCTGGGAACTCGGGCAGTGGAGGAGATGACACCGTGCTTTGGGAATACATTTGATTGGGATTAATTGTGTTACAAGGTCCCTAAATGGACATGTCAAGCTGCCTTTGTTTTAGGGGAAAGTGGGCACGTTCTCAAAATTATTAGCAGATTTTGCTAGAGGTCTTTTTTATTTTTTTTTTTCCTTTTCCTGTTAGTGAAGTGTTTTCCATGAAGTCCTATTTGTGAAACAGGGAGTTGGAGCTTGGTCTGCCTTTCGGTGGAAAGGCACAACTCTGTACCCAAGAGGTATCTCAAGGCAAGTACTGAACACAAGCAATGTCAAAAAAAGCAAGAAAGTGCCTACAGCAACAAACAGCATCGTTTGCAGCAACGATGTGGCACAGCAAGGTTGGTTTTCCGCACGCTCACGGAAGTGCTCCGACTACAAACACACTGAACATCAACGTGGGCTAATGCTACCGTCCAGTTCCACAGCCCTCCATCCCTCCCTAGTCCACCCACCTCAGCCAGCCCAGCCTTCCTTCCGGCAGGAATGTGGGCATTGCTTGGCTTGGGCATTTCGTGCCACAGCCAGGTCAGGACTGGCCTCCTTCCCGCTGGGACGGAACATAAACTGGGGTTCAAGGTTACCAAACCTCTTATTGCTGCAGTAACACGACTGCTCAAACCAGTTTATATCATCCTTTTGGACAAGATACTTTATGTGTTAGGTGAGAAATAATTCCTAGTACAAGGGACCCAAGAAAACAAGGTGTAGTCCAAAACCTGCACTGATTATCCAAAGTGAGTATTTCCTCTGAACACTAGGGCTACAGCTGACAGACCTTCCCAACAACTCCACGTTAGCAGTAGCATTATAAAACTTTTTAATGGTATTATGTGCTTTACAGCAGGCTCTCTTTGGTATAAATATTCTATCACCAAGCTAGCAATATTTTACACGACACGTCTGCTATTCCTGTGGGGGAAGGTAACGCTACACTAAACCTAATAAAAGTGATTGCACGTATTTAATCACTTCTGCAATATTAGACTAAACATTCCAATGCATTCCCAGCACTACCTTATCCGAAATGCACTGACAGACACTAACAGTACATGTGCCATTTCAAGGGAAAGCTTCAAGGGGACATCGCTTCACTGGGAACAAGAACGGAGCCGGGTGAGCGCGGTGACAGGGAGAGGGCTCTGCACCATCCTGCTGCTCTGGCTGGGGAAAGCTGGGTGGGTGAATTGCTTCAATTCGACGGGGGCTTGCTGGTCCCTCGTAAGGCAAGCTCACTGTAAACTCTAGTCACACTACATCATCATTTAAGGCACTACAATAAGGGGACACACCAAACAACTCTTCATCACACATACCTGTGCAAAACAAATCCAAGGTATCCTTTCCTCTCGTGAAGCTCTACTCCTCTCTCAGTGCTACAGTGATGAGCTCTAACCATTGCATTATATCACATACATTCCAACATGAATCAATTCATTTTGGTTTAAATACAAAGGATACAACACTTCCATCCCCAGGAACGTTTAAGAATTAGACAAACACTAAGTACAGAGTTCAAGTATAATCACTACACATTTTGATTACAAAGACAGAACATTTGGGGTTAGCAGGAAGTTTTGCTTGTTATATTTTTCTAATCAATATGTACATATTTCATTTTCTGTAAAATATTAAAACACCACCAATACAAAACTTCTAAAATAGTTTTAAATTCAGTAATAAACTTTAAAATCTGGATTTTTTTTCTTTTTTTCTTTCTCTTTCTCTTTTTTTGTCTCATTTTTTTCTTTTTTTTTTTTTCTGTTGCAATTCCTACATGCACGTACTGTTTACAAGTCTTATTAAGAGCGCTTTAGAGTAGCTGCTGACATATCCAGGAGGATACGCTCACAGGAGTATAAAAAGCTGTACACATCAATACAGTGATGTTTCATTGTATTTCAAATTCATCTCCCTCCTAAATGAATCACGTGAGGCAAAAAATATTAAGAAAAACAGAACAAAGCAAAGCCCTGTGCTTCTGTGAAGGAATCCAGCTCCATTATAGGGCCAGCATCTAATAAGCTGCAGAAACCAAATTTTAGAGCAATGCTGCATTATTCACTCTCAACTGGAGACAACACCACCACCCTGACAGAGCTGCTGAGCTCTGTCACACAGTGAGATCCTGAATACACTTTGAACCACTTAGAAGAATTCTGCAATGAACACAACAAAAATTCAGCTGGGTTATGGAGAATTTTTGAGAAAACAAAGCAGACTCCAGGGTTTACAGGACTCCTGAATGTATCGTGTTGCTGGCATAAGGCAGCTGCCTCCACCAGTCCTTGAACAAAGCAGAGGAGTAAACAAAACACCTTTGACAGAAACATATACGGAGATGTAATGGCTTTTGCAGAACCAGCAATTTGTTAAAGACAAAATGAATTAGAGAACAGATGTTAAAATAGTAAATCTGATTTTAAAACTGCCCCAGCAACGTAATGAGATAAACATGCACTACATTTTTAGTGGCAACGTGGATTTGTGCAAGCTGCTAAAATAGAATCTGCAAATCTTTAAGTTACACAAGTTAAAAAAGACATCAGGATCTGTCTTCTGAGACACTGATTTGACACCCCTTTTGATTAGCACAACAGAACAATTTTAAATAAATGTGACCATGAACTTTTTTTAAAAGCATCTATAAAAAGTAAGTAAAATTTAAAAAACTTAATTAGTGACCCTCGTACTGGTAACAAAGCATGCTGTTCAGTTAGTGACTGAACTCACCAGAGACATTTGGGAACAACATACAACCAGATCAGGGAGAAACACGAACCAGGCAGTCATTCCCAGGCAAAGGTTCACCTGAAATCCTTCTCCAAGCTCCCAGGCCCGTCGCAGGACAGGGCTTCACCGCAACTACAAGTAGGAGTACTGGTTGATCTTGGTGGGGCTCAGCGGGTATCCAGTGTAAATAGCAGATCCTCTGGAAGCACCAATATAGGACTGGGGAGCGAACTGGTGTTGGTACTGGGCTGGGGGGACGTTGGCAGACGTCAGCAGGCTGGGCCCCACGCTGACAGGGACCTGGTGCACCAGGGTGCTGGGGTGGGCAGCGTAGGTGGTGTGCCGGGAGGAGCCCTGAGGGGAGAACAGGTGGGCGATGGACGTGGTGGAGCCCAGCGTGGCAGCGCTGCTGGGGGCGTAAGTGTACATGTGGGGCTGGCTGGACAGGTGGGCACTGGCCGTGGCTGCTGCCAGGTGGGGATGCACTGGGCTGCTGTGCTGGAAGGTGTAGGGAGCCTGAGAAATCGTTGATGTGAGGGGGGCCACGTAAGCTTGCTGCCGGCGGGGGACAGCATTGCCGCTTCTCTCCTGGGAGGCCAGCACTGTGGTTTGCTGGTTCTGCAAGGGGAGGGAGTAAATGAGGTTAGTGGGCATGCTCAGGTGAGCAAGGAGCAGCCAGAGCCCCTGACACACCCAGATCCTCCCTTTATGACACCCTCCCGCAGATCTGAGCAGGGGACTGCACTCCCATGGGGACAGAGGTCACACTTCTCCTCTACAATGGGGTCAAACTGCCCCTTAGGGGGTACCACAGCTGGATAAGTGCAGGCAGGTCCTAGATCTGACCCAGCCCCAGAGCTCCTCACTCATCTACTCCTCTGCATGTGGGGGGTGGCAGCAGGGCTGCCCTGTTTAGCAGCACAAAACCTGTCTGGTGCCCATGGCAGAAGTGAACTGCAGGGGTAACAACACTCCCTCTCCTCTGAGGCTGCTGCAGAGTGACCCAAAGTCCTGACATGAAGTGAAACCAATCTTTGAACTAAGACATTCAAAGATGTTGGGTGCCAGTTGTTAATGTGAGAAAAGTCTGGTTGGAACTCTGTGAGGTCTAGAGAAAGGAAAAGAACTAAAAAATTTCCTCATACTGTGCTTTCAAAGTTACTCTAATTCAACAGCTTGCTGTCACCCTCCTGAGTGGCAAGAAGGAGCTGCTGTAAGTCAGGTGGGACAAGGAGCACAGAGAGACTATGGACACAACCACACTTCCTTCTCCTGCCCTCTGGTACAAGAACAAATCCTTTGCCTTGAGAAACCTCTGTACTCCCCACAGAGCCTGTCCCACTCTGCACCACCCCAGGACACAACCAGCTCCAAAGAATCAGCGCTTACAACTACTGATCCTGTCGCAAGCCAGCCTTTCTCCCTGCCTCACACGTTCCTAAGGCAGTTCTGAGCACCCCTGAGGGCAGCAGGCTCACCTGGCTGAGGTTGAGGGGCTGCACGCCGTTGGTGACCACGCGGTGGGAGCGGTACCCCGTGGGTGTGATGCAGCATCCTGACGCCTGCCCGCTCACCGAGGCCACTGGCTTGGTCTTGCTGCTGCTGCTCAGGATGCCTGGAAGATGGCACAAGCTTAGTCCACTCCTCCCCTTCCCACACTGGTGGTAACCAGCTCTGGGCACCAAACTGAATGTTTCTGACACAGAGACTTTTATTACGATTTTAAATGTGACTAAGGAACCATAAGGAATGTTTAGAGATCTTCCAAATGCAGCCAAATGTAAGTGAAAGATAAATCTATCAATGACTATGAAAACAGAACAAGGCTTTCACAACAGCTGTGAAGCCTAAAGCTGAGGAAGACCCATTGTAGAAAGTCCAAAACTGTGAGGATGAAGGTGCCACAGGGACAGGAAAACACGTGAGCCTTGGCAAAGCACGCTGAGATACCCACCTGAAGCCTGGGTGGCCACAATGCAGTCATTGAGCTGCATTTTCAGAGGGGGGACGATGATGGTGCGGGAGCTGGAGCTGTCAGCAGCGGCTCTGCTGGGCAGCTCCAGGGCCCCCCCAGTGCTCCTGAGCGAGGACAGGGGGTCTGGGGCATAGGGGCTGCTCAGGGACGAGTCCGAGTCAGGGGAGTCGTTAACAGTGACGTAGCTGATGACGTTGGATCTCTGCTTCATACCCAAACTGCAGGGGAAAAAAAAGACAAAATGCGATGGGAAACATTCTAAGCATTCTAGATTACAGATCTCCCTCTAAGATCTCACACCCTCTTCCTTGTCAGATAAAACTCAGATTAACTACAGGCACAACAACACAGAGATGTGATGGGGAATATTCTGTCTTATGCAGTTCTTCTGTGTCTGCCCAGGACTCACACATCGTATTCCCCACTCTCCCTGATGTGTGAGCTGAGCCCAGCACAGCCCAGTACAGGCTAAAGGAAATCCCACCTGGCAGGTTTGTATTTGCTGTCCTCCTCCTCATCAGTGTCGCTGCGGATGGTGATGACACTGACAGGGGGGCTGGGAGTGTCGGGGATCACGATGGGCTGGTGCTGCTCCTGCACAGGGACCAGCACGTTGGAGGAGGAGGAGCTGGAGCGCAGGGGGCTGCTCCCAATCACAGAGTACACCTGGGTGGGCACAGGCTCCAGGGATGAGCTGGGCCTGCAGGAAAAGCACAGCAGGATTCAACTCCAGGTCAGAGGCTCAGCAAACAGCATTAGGAATATACAAGCATAAACATACCTACATAAACAGAACCTCAAACAGCAAAGTGCCACAGACACAGCCAAAGGCACTCAGGGATGCTCTGAATGGGACTGATCCACCTGAACGCTGCCAGGAACTGCCAGCCCTTGTTCAACAATTCTGTCACTTGCATTGCTATGGCACCAATACCCCAGGAGGGTAAAAGCCCTCTGACCAGGACAGTAAAGCACTTGGTCAACCATGTCCTTGCACTCACTGAAATTAATGTAATTTAAATCAGTGACTACAGCACAAAGGCTTTTTCCAAGACATCTTTAAATACAATTGTAGCACAATAAAGTTACACCCTCTCTGCCTCTGTGATCCAAAGCTGGGTTTTTCACACCATAAAGGCAACGTCCACAAACAAACCCTTGACTTTTCTAGGACTGGGAAAGGAAGCAATGGAATCCTTACTTGGCTGTGCTCGGTGCTGGCTGCTTGTTCTTCTTTGCTGGCACATTGCTGCTCTGCTGCTGCCTCACAACATGAGCAACCCCAACATTGAGAGGCTGTGCTGTGGCCAACGTCACATGGTTGGTCAGCAGAGATGGCTGTTGCATGAGGGTGCTGTACTGATTTCCATGGGAATGTGCATTCCTGGAGCAGAGAAAAAACAAAGAGACCCAAACCTCATGACTCCAGTGCAGGAACCACGAGCTGCAGCGAGCCCATGAGGGGAAGGGAGACGTTGTGGGCACTGGGATGGATGTGCTGCCATTTGGCAGGGATCTGGAGCCCTGCAATTCTTACCTCCAATCAGCCAACTGCTGGCTGCTGCCGATGGTCTCGGGGATCACGGCTGCTGGCTGGACTGAGTTGTGCAAAGCAACCCCTGGGAGCTGCTGCCAGGTGGAAGGGAGCAGGATCTGCTGGGTTCCCCCCGGCCAGGCCTGCTGCAAAACAACAAACACAGACACGAGGCTCACTAGGCTTCAGTTCCTGCAGGGGCAGGCAGAGATTTGTCCAAGCAATAAATGCACTGGGGTGGATTGTTAGCTTGCAGAGGTACAGCTCATCCTTGCACGTTTTCCCAAGGACAAGAAAACCAGAGGAATGAACTTCCCCAACATTTTGCTAATCTCTTTCATCACTGCTGGCACCTGGAGAAAACAGTGTTTGTATTGTGCTGGTATTGCACTGCCGGGTGCCACAGCAGTGCTTGGGACTCTTTCTGAACATAAACTTCCACCACTGTCTGCTGAAAGGTCCCAAAATATGAAACCGATTTAGAACTTCCTGCTTTTCTGCCTTGCAGGGATCACATTGAAAAAAGTGAGATGGTGCTGTTATCGTGGAAATTCACCCACCTCAACTGAAGCATTTAAGAAAAGCCACACTGAGAGATAATTTAGTTACATGAAGGCACATTCAATTCATTAATATTATCAATGTTCCTGTCCAAATAAATTTGACAGTGTAATATTTCCATGATTTTGATAATATATGGCTTTCTCTCCTGCAGCTTGAACTGCAAAACCTGTTGTTACAAATTCAATATCTCTGCAAGTAACAGATCCACTTAGTACAAATACCAGTTCCGAACAAGAAGCCTTCAAAGCAGAGAGCTGCTAAAACCTCTGCCAACATAAGCGGAATAATAATAACAATAATAACATTGAAAAAACAAAAAAAATCAAAAGAGAAATATGTTAAAAGTCACACCATGCGTCTTTCCAAAAGCCAACACCTGCACAAGACAAAGCAGAGAGTTTAATACAGCAAGATATAAATTCCCAATGAGAGGCAGAAATCGGGCCTTCCAAGCGACGAACTGTTTTGACAGAGGAAGGACAAAAATATGCAAAGCTTAGCAAATGGCTAATGCAAACTCAGGGGAAGCAGCAAGGGAGAAGTGTTGGAAGCACTAAAGGTGAGCAAATTCACGCCAGAGGCTCCCAGAATCCAAACAGAACTAGTCAAGTCCTCCAGAGAAACTCAGAATGCAGGCTCAGAGTCGAGACAGCCAGCTCTGGTCTCCACTGCTGTACAGGGCAGTTGAACCTCAAGTCCACTGCACACACACACAGCAGAACAGAATTTGCCTGTTGAATCAAAGCCCAAATCGCTTTGGAAAACATCACTAACAACTCACTCGTGTCCCAAGCTCTGCTACAGTCACCCCTTGCTGTTTTTGGAGCCCAGATTGCAGCTTTTCAGCAATCAAAATTCAACAGGAGGAAACAAGAAGCACCCCTGGGTCTGTTTAGCTCAGAGCTGTGACCAGGAGAACCCCACACTCCTGCCTTCCCATCCCCAGAACCAGGGAGCAGCTCACTTGGTTCACAGGAACTCAAATGAGTGGGTTTAAATTTCAGGACAGGTATGACTCGAGCAAAATTCCACTTGAGCAGAGGCCTCCCTCTCGGAAGAAAATGACATTCAAACTACCACTTTAAAGCCACAAGAAACAACATGGTTCACACAATGGAATGTGCTTTGAAGGACATGTGAAGATACCAGTACTTCAGTGCACTGCAATGTTTTCATAAGCTTCACTGATCTGATTCTGGAGTTTTACAATGACTTCTCTGTGGCACTTGCAAAGTTGTTCTGACGCAGGTGCCAGAATACAGAAAAGGAAAATTTTGCGAACGTACACTTTTTAAAGGTGTGTTCATTCCCTTCCCCCATCCTTTTTCAAAATTGCTCCAAATGACCTAAAAGCTAGCTATTGCCATTTTGGATACTAGAGCTCACCTTTAATTTCAACCAAGAAATACATATCAACTGAAAAGTATCTGTGAGGAACAGAATCTTTAACTGGATGAAGCAAGCTACGTGCGATTGGCTATAAATAACAAAGGCCAGAAAATTATTGTCAATGTTCAACAGAGGTTAAGAGAAATCAACTGCTAGAGCAATACATTAAAGGATTTGCTGTCATTAGGGATTTTAGCCTGTGCTTAATGATCTGAAACATTTCTCCATACAAGGCAGTTTTACACGTGTTGCAAACAGAATATGGAGCTAACTTGCCAAGTAGGTCAAATTCTGGCCATCCAGGTACCTGCAGCAGAGTCAAGCTAAAGACTGATTCCTTTGTATTCCACAATCAAAAGGCAAAGATAGGAGAGTAAGCAAAGAACAAGAATGATTACAACTCTTCTAGGGTCTAGTTTAGAAGAGCTTTCAGTACTAGGCTAGCAAAGGTAATAGTCAATGGATCTGGATTCTTTACAGAGCCACACTAAACGTCAGAGTCAGACAGTGCTTCAGCAATGTTGGGGAGGAAAACAACAAGACATTAAGATGTAGCAAGAACACAGCCACAAGATGGCACATGCTTCCATGCCCTCTGCAAGTCTAAGTTAAAACAAAAACTCAGTTAGTGAACACAATCAAGGGAGGCAATTACCAGTACTGCAGCCGTCTGTTCGACCAGCGCCGGCCGGCCGGCTGCGCAGTTCAGGGTAAAGGGCACCGCATACTGCGGCGTGATGGTGGCTACTTGAGGATGAAGAGTTGCTACCATTAGTGGTGTACAGCTTCCCTGAAATGTAGATCAGGCAGTGAGTGAAACACAAGAGCTGAGGCAGGCAGTGCAGGTCGGTGCGCGGGGCGGCAGGGCCAGGCGAGCGGCACCGCGCCGGGAGGGAAGGGACGCACCGACACCAGCACCAACACCCAGACCCTGCAGCTCCTCCTCAGGCACCTGCACAGCCCTGAGGAGAGCACCAGGAACTGGGGATCTCCAGCCCAGTGACACAGTTCAAAAGTCAAAACGAGCTGGGGAAAAATCTGGGGACGGGACCTCTCCGATGACACAGTTCAAAAGTCAAAATGAGCTGGGGAAAAATTTGGGGACAGGATCTGTCTGTGATGACACAGTTCAAAAGTCACAGTGAGTTCAGCTACTGGCACTTTACTGGTCCCAGAGAGCAAGTGACAGCCAGGCTGCACTAGCCATGGCACAGACTGTACCCCAGGCAGCTCCCTGCACTTGCTGTCAGACCTTCAAATCCACACACAGAACTCCTGGGAAAAGGTGAATCCCATAGGATTTCATGGAAGGCACACTTTGGTGTCAGGAAAACAGCAAAGTCATCTGTGATGAAACCACCCAGACATGTGTAAGTCCATCAAATGTCTAATTAAAATTAGATTCTTGGTGTACAATTTGCACTCTTGGATTCAGGTGGGCCTTCAAGTGGATTCTGCTTTTGGGATACTGTCACCTGTATCATTAATGCTAAAGAAACCAGCAATCACAGAATGCCACCTAAATATTTGGACTGAACAAACTAAAAATTACTCCTCTACAACAAGGTCAGTAAATGCAATATACTGCCTGAAGAGTAAAACTAACAGAGTACCTGTTAATGCCAGCAGAAACTAAAACCATGCAAATAAATAAAAACCCACTTAATTATAAAGGCAGCTACAAATTTTCAGTAAATAAAACTTGTGAATCACCAGGCACTTATTGTATATTAAAGGATTACTTTTTGGGAATTAAAATTGTTTTAATTTATGACACATTACTAATATTTAAAACAGTATTTTTAGAATGATTTGTGAATTTTGATATTGCATGTTGCTTAAATTGCAAACTGCAGAGATATGTCATTGCTACACATTAATTCACACTAAGAATGTAACTAGCTGAGAAGGATTCAGAAATAATTTTGTTGATTTAAAGATGAAATTTCAGAAGGAATAATCTGTGTTGTCACCTCTGTTCACAGGGATCTCACTTCTCACAGCAATGATTTCTCCTGACACGTTTTTAAAGTGTAGGCAAAAATGACCAGCACTGCCTGTAAGGCAGTGTCCATGCCTGAAAAATACAGCCTGTTTTTAGCAGCTGAAAACCACATATTTATTCCTATTTTTAAATCAAACTCCTAAAACCAGGGAGGCACATGACATAAAATAGCTCAGACTTTAAATATTCCAGAAAAACAAAACAAAACAAGAAAATACTGTCTTAGAAGTGACCTGACACGCTTTCAGAGTATCCTGAGAACCCCCTGCCCTCAGGCAGGTTCTCCTGGAATTGCAGTTGAGCCTATGAGGGGCTTGGGGTGGTTTTTTTACCTGTGTGAGAACTCCAGACTGGATCTGCAGAGGCTGTGCTGCAGGTGCTTGTGGCACAATTGGGACAGCATTTTCCATCCTGACTGGGAATCCAGAATGTTTTGTAGTTGCCTGAAGTCCAGCTGTGGAGGACAAGACACATCACTAAGCTGCTTTATTATTCTTTCATTAGTTCCCAAAAATCAAATTCCTACTAGGTAAGGACAGAGGATAGGGTCGGATTAAGGGATAGGAAAGCTTTGACAAAGTCCCAGTAAAACACCAGCTGAAGTAAATCCTTCAGGATCCTGCAGAGCCATGATGGACAGCCAGCCCCCACCAGCCTGCCTCTGAGGAGTCTGGTTTGCAGGAGCAGTAACACAGACTCCCAATTCCAACCTGCTTGAGACAAGTTTAAAGTTCAAGCCTTACACCATCAGTTCCCAGATCACAAATACTCTCCAGACTAAAACAATCCAAATATCAGCATAACTACAGAAGCCTGAGGATGGAGAGGCATGAACAGAGCTAAGGTCACTGACCCACAGCCTGTGACAATCTGCTGGTAGCAAAAACCTGCATCAGGTCTGTGAACTGAGGCTCAAAAACCAGATATCTGCTCTTGAGATAACACACACACTGATTTTCAGGCAGGTCTGGCTCCTCTGCTTCCTGCTTTCTGTGGAATGCTGCTGTGTTCAGTTTGGGGGGAAAAACTGGTTGAGCAACCAGCTGGAGCCTGCAACCCAGGCAGGCAAGATCCTGTCACCTGTTCCAGCACGACCTGGAAGGGGATCAAGCTGCCTGCACATGTCTGACCTGGTTCTGCACTTCCATCTGATGCAAGAGCCCCGTGTGGCACCCACTGAGAGCTCTGCTCAAGTCTGAGCTTTCTCAGTTTAGCGCAAATCACAACTCCTCCTGCCTTAACTGACTGAAACCACAGCATCACACAAAGGGTTCTGGGCTTACTTTGAAAAGCAGGGGGACAAACAATGAAGGTTTGCTGGAAGGGGTCTGTCTGTGTGCAGATCTGGGTGGTTCCAGGCTGCAAGGAAACGCTCTGCTGAGCCACTCCTGCCACTGGGGCTGCAGAGGATGGGTACAGGGCAGACTGGTAGTTGAGCAGGGAGACATCCGAGTTGGCCAGGGAAAGAGTAGCAGCAGCAGTGGAATTGGAAGCCAACACACTGGCCTATAAAAATAAACAAAAAAAATCACTTATCTCTTG
The DNA here is from genome assembly GCA_013186435.1 of Turdus rufiventris. Lineage (NCBI taxonomy): Eukaryota > Metazoa > Chordata > Aves > Passeriformes > Turdidae > Turdus > Turdus rufiventris. The sequence goes on along the minus strand of PYHW01009745.1, from coordinate 1,157,455 downwards.
TAATCTTATCTCTGTTAATAAAACAAACAACAGGAACCATTAATATTAAGCCAGGAGGAAAGCACCTGGAAAATGTTTGAGGTAAAAGGCTTAAGACAACACAGAACAAAAACCATGAATTGCATCCAACTTACTTATTTTGCTGAACTGACAAATTTTCAAAACATGAAACAAAGAGGCTCCTTGGCCTAAGTATTGGAAAATCTGGCACAAAACTATGAACTTTGGAGAGTAGTTTCAATTTTGGCCTGAAGGCACCAAATCAGCCTACTCCATGTCTTTGATGAGGATCAAATAGGTGGAAGATGCTGTACCTGGTTGTGTACTGTGTTGAGCTGGTTGTTAAAGCTCATTGTCAGGTTTGTGCTTGTGTTAGGAGCAACGTGAGTGGTAAAAGGGCTCTTGATCTGATTCACTGTATCATACATGCTCACTCTTCTCTTGCAGATCTCCATGTTCTGAAAGCAAGATTTCACACTGGAACAGAATGACAGAAGGAAAACATCAGATTTGTAAAAACAGGACGCAGATGTGACAGATCCCCAACTTTATGCACATGCTTTAGGTTCAGGTTCTTTTAAACCAACAAAGAATGTTCTAAAACATGAAAAGGAAGCTTATGAACATTCCATTCCTTACACATGCCATTGCTATTTTCAGATCAGCCACGAGCTGCAGAAAACAGCACTGACAGAAAGCTGGGAAGTGCTGCTCTGTGATTCCAGCAAATCCTGCAACAAAACAACCCATCCAAGGGAGCTTACTGGTTACTGTGGGGGAAGTCCAGCAGATGTGCCATTGTTACAAACGAATGGTTCAAAGTCTTCAGTGGAGTAATTCTCTTATCTGCATCAATTGTCAACATTTTCTTCAACAAATCAATGTATTCCCTTCGGTCAGCCTTCTCTGCCAACATGTCGGTCCCTTCTAAGTCTGTAGACATATTCACCTGGAAAATCAAATGGGAGCAGCTCACACATCAAATTAATTGCTGCCTAACAATTCAGTAACTTCACATCACACAGAAATATTTATTAAGCACTTCTGTCTCTTAGCCAGACTAATTTCAGGTGTTATAGTGCTAGCACACTGCCTTTCTCTTGCTCATTCTAGGAGAGAAAGACAAACTTGCACGTGGAATTCTCTTCTCAACAAGGAGTTGGGTCTGAAAGGGACCAACCAGGCTTCATTCTCCACTCTCTGGGAAAATGCCCTCATGTTTTGGGAGACTTTATAAGGGGTTGGCAAGCCAGAATTATTCTACTTCTTCTGCACAGATGTAACCTCAAGGTAACAGCTACAAAAGTGATAGAAAATTGGTATTTAAGGTATTTAATTTGCCTCATGATATTAAAACCACTCAGATATCCCTTCTTTTTACCTCTAAAGAGAGAATGAAAATAAGAATGTAGTTCCTGTCACTATTTCCAAAGTCTAATAAGAGGTTTAATCCTACAAATGCATTTGAAGGGGCTCAGCTCTCCTACTGCTCTGCTATACTGAGAACAGGCTGGGCACACTCCTGTCCAACACACTGAGGCAGAAGAAAGCACAAAACATTTCAAACAGGTTCATAATTAACATTTTGACTGGTTTTCATCCACTGATTTCTGATCATCACCATGGTAAACCTCCATCAGTGCTCTGAACTGCCAGTGGGAGAGGACTGGCTGCTCCAGCATAGGAGCCTAATTTTTAAAGATCCCCCAAAAAATTAAAGTCACTAAAATAAATGTGAAAAAGAGTTATCTGTGTCCCAGGATCCCCACACACCTGCGCCATATCATCCAAACAGTTAAATATATATTTCCGAGCTTCTTTTGATTTTATTCCTGTTTCCAACTCATGTTCTTCTGGAGTCTATAAAAGAAAACATCAGTATAAATTGAGATATTGCATATTGATAAGGAAAAAGCAGCAAGGAATTGCTGAGGCAGGTGACCATTTGCTGCTTTCAGACACAGCACACACCAGCAGCTCAAACCCAAAGAGCCCTGGGATCCCATTCCCTCAGCTGGAAAGATCCTGAATTAACAGCAGCATGACTTCATTTCAAGGCTTCCTTGGGTACTGCATTAGCCAAAACTACTGAAGATTTCTGATTTAGGAACAGAAGAGGTTATAAATATTTTAAATCCCTCTTCTATAAAGAAGAAAGGCAAAATTCCTTTCTTTTTGCTGTTCAGCTTTAAAGGCAAATCAGGCCTCAATCCCATTGTTCCCTGTCCTCTGCCAACCCATAACCAACTCCTGTTAAACTACCAACCCTTCACCAAATACTCCGTATTTTACTGGTTTGGATTGTCAGGAGATGACAACAAGATGACACACTTCCCTGAGAATGAGCAGCCCATAATAAGCACCCAATTATCCCAATGGTGGAACACCCACTCTGTGCTGGTGCTATCCTGCACTGCTGCTTCTGTCAGAGCAGCACCAGGAGCTCCTGCAATCACAGACCCCACATCAGCCCCATCCCAAAGCCAATCCTCACTCCCAAAGTTTTCCCAAAGCCAATCCTCACTCCCAAAGTTTTCACAAAGTTTTCCCTCAGCATTGCTGGGGGAATTTCTATCAAGTCCTCAATGAAAAAAAAAAAAAGAATTTGGGGTGAGAGAGACAGACAAACCTTGAGCCTCCACAGTGGGTATCCCAAATTTGGATCTCTGTTAAAAAACCTGCTTGTTTTCGTTCCTGCACTGAGAAGATACTCCGCTGGAAGGCCTTGAGTTTGTGAAATATAACGAATCTAGGAAAGAAAAATCCCAAGAGTGAGGATTCTTACCATCAAGAATTCACAGTTAATGGGGTAATTAACAGTCAGGTTTGTTCACAGCTAATAGGAAATTACCTGTAAAGAAAGACTGCCCAGATATGTAAAACTGCACAATTAAAGGGATCATCTCAAGTATTTATAAAGCCACTTTTGCAATCACACAGAAATTTGAGGTTTTAAATGCATCTCTCTTATTTTATGGAAGTAATTTTTTTGCTAATGTATATTTAAGCAGACTGTAGGCTTTAAAGACATTTAACAGTGAAAGAAATACACATTTTGAGGGAAAAATACTGCAGAATTTATCATGGATGTATAAATAATTAAAGGCACATTTTTCCAAGCAATACTGCTGTGCCTGCCTACACAATAGGCTAGGCACACAATTTCAGAATAATGTCATGGCAAAGCTCTCACTGATCAAGAAAACAAAATCAAATATCCTCCAACACACTTAATACATATATTTTTACATGTTAAAAAATTAATCAGAATTAAAAATCAGAATTCAGATGCACCTGAATGCTTGTGATGGTATTGATAAGACACTGATAAAGACAGAACAAATAAAAAGGCATGCTCAGAAGGAAAGAAAATAGCAAATTTATGAAAAACTCCAGAGTGTTAAGGTAACAGTGCCTTGATCAAACCATCAATTACAGATCCTTTAAAGGATTTCTTATTTCCCAAATTCCTGCTGATTTCCCAAATTCCTGCTTATTTCCCAAATTTTATTAGTATTTCTTATTTGCCAAATTCCTGCTATGCCACTGTGCCAAAACAGGGCACTGTCACAGCTTGTGAGCACATGAATTTATGGGCTCACTTTTCAACTGAGCCAAGGTGGATTCAAGTGTCTGCAAGTGAATATTTCCTGTATTTACACAACAGTTCAGGTAGCAGTTCTATTTTTACAGGACAGAACTTTTGCTTTACAGCCAACAGGTAGTTAAAGAAATAGCTGTAAATCCCATCCCAGCCCATGAACTCATTCCTGGAGAGGTCCTCTCACAAATTCCACCTCAACTTTCACTTGCTGCTGCAGAATCTCAGAAAACACCCAAGCCAAGTCATCCCCAGTCTTGAAGGGAACATCAAAATGAACCCCATGAAGTCACACCTCACACTGCATCACAGAGGGCTGCAAAATCCTGTCATTAAGCAATGGAAAAAAGCAGCTCCTCCCCAGCCACCTACACGAGCAGATAAGGTTCTCAGAATTACACAAAACTCAGTGCACAAGGAAACCACCAGGCCCTACCTCAGCTACTTTCTAAACTCATTCTGCTCATCAAGGCACCACCATGTTTCCTTTGGAAATTTACAGTGCTGGGAAGACTCATGACAAGTAAGTTTTCAAACTTACTAAGTTCTCATGTATTTTATCACATAAGGAAAACCATACCAAGCACTGTAATGAGATCCCACCACAAAAACCCCAGTGGAAAAGCTAGTCTGAAAAAAACCCCTCTCACAGACTTTTTGTCCTTTTATAGGCACTGACTAGGCCAGGTAATAATGCCAAGTATCCACAGAAAGGACTAATTAGTTCAAGATGCCTCTCAGAATCTTGCCCTCAGATTCCAAAGACAGCTTGAGGCTCTCACTTTGCATAAAAACTGAGGGTTGCTGTAGGTATTAACAGGGCAGGAATGATAGGTTTGCTCCATCCCCACATGGAAAAACTGCCCTCATGGTGAAATGACAGAGGGTGTTTCACACCAGGACACACACACACACCTCGTTCCTGCTGTGGCAGGAAGGTGTTTCAACAGCTTCTGGGTTTGGAAATCAGGGGTTAATGACAAATTGGCCCCTTTTTTTGGACAGGATACACTCAGCTCAAGTGAAAACACACAGAACTCTTTGCTCCCTGCCCAGAGACAATGGGAATATCACAGAGAGAAAATGAGCTCAGACAGCAGCAATGTGCAGGGATGAAAGCTGATGCAGGACAGGGGGGTTCAGGAGGGTTTGAACACAGAAAATCGTGGTTCCATGTGAAGATCATCCCACATGTCTCACCTGGTCGTACTCAGATGCTCCTGGATACAGAGGCCAGCCCAGAAACAGCTCAGCTATGACACAGCCCAGGGACCACATGTCAATGGCTTCACAGAATGGCAAACCCAGGATGATCTCAGGAGCTCTGCTCAGGGAAAAGGAAACAAAAGGCCAAAGTCAAATCTTTAACTCCATAAGCTGCATTTCTTCCCTGTAAACCACTCTGGGTAAAGCCCCTCCACACCCAACTAAATCTTTGTGAATATAAATTGTTCACTTTTAAGCAGAAGTTGTTTCCTTGGGTGGGCTAGTGGATCCCAATCTTTTTATCACTTAGGTGGATTCTTTTATTACCACGGTGCCCCCCAGCTTCTAGGAGGCCTTTACATCACAGTTGCATAAAGTTACTCCTTGAGTCATCATTTTAATTACACTTGACAGCATGTGAGGTGTCCTTGAGACAGCACACAGCATCACAGAATTATAGAGAGACCGTCAAGATCATCTAGTCCAGCTTGTGCTAACAGAAGGCAAGAAAAGCTCTGACAAACAGAGATTTTTCTAGAAGGTCTTGAGACCCCAGGTAAGCAGCTGCAGGAGGCTTGCCTGCTTCATGTGGGAAAGAAGAGCACCTGCAGAGGCAGAAAAAGGAGCTCCTCAGAGAGCTGCTGGGTTTCTACCAGCAGGTTTTCATGCAGGCTTTGCTCAGAGTTTCGAGTTTAAAATGGATGCAGAGAGCCCAGCTGGAGGTTGTGTTTCAGGTTTCTGTGCACTCAACCACACCTAATGCAAAATGTACCTGTCTGGCCCAGCCTTTCAGGGAGCTGATAAAAAAAACCTCACACTCCAAGCAGGGTCTGCTTCTCTAACAGGTTGGAATTTCAGGGAGATTTCTGTCTGGAGCTGACTCATAACACAGAAGGATGTTTTAGTACATCTTCACCTACACAGAGTTCGGAAACAAACTGAGGCTGTTCCGGCAGGAGAAATTCTGCAAATCCTGCATTTGCATAAAGCACAAAACCCCAGGTGCTGCAAACCTCACATGAGCTGGTGTGGGAATTTACTCTGGAAAGTACAGGAAATATGAAAGCCTTGACCTTCATCATGCATAACTAACACAAGAGCAAAGGAAGACAGAAAAGCCCTGAACTCCAGGCTATCCATTTCCTGGTCATGCCCCAGGGTTTGTGTGGCATTTCTGGTGTTACACTGTGGATATTTCAGTTGTTAAAAAAGGCTCTGAAACCAGCTCTGAGCCCTCTACACAATTCTAAAACCCAGGGCTTGTGTAATGTACAGGTGTCAGTAAATTTGACATTCACCCTCCTCAACTGCTCAAGCTCCCAACTGTTTGTCCAAGAAGTGACTCCCCAGTTAATCACCCTTTGTGCTGTGGTGACACAGATACACCTTTTGTTTTAGGTTTCTACACAGGTGTCTCCAAAACAAAGGCACTCAAGCCCAGCTGCTCAGGCACAGGACACCTGAGAAAGCACAAGATCAAAAAAGGACAGGTTGGATTGAGCTTGGAGTAGCCTGGGATAGTGGAAGGTGTGCCTGCCCACGGTAGGGCTGGGATGAGGTGAGCTTTAAGCTCCCTTCCAACCAAAACCAGTCTGGGATTCTACATAAAAGATAAACAGCTGAACCAGCTGCCTGTTGCAGTGAGGTCCCATTTATTCTTTATTATCCAAATTTTATTATGTCTGAGCCCCCAAACCAGAGCCATGATACACCTTCAGTAATCAGAATAATAGATCATTCAAGCTAAGACAAAATGACACTCTCTACTCAACACTGATCTCTTTCTATCTTCTTGTTTGGCTGTTCTGGCAGTTGTTGACTTTGGAAAGGTTTCTCACATGTGAAAATATAAAAAGATTATGCAAATATGAGCAGTAGCTGATATTTGAATGCTGGCTGTCCTGCTATCATTTATATTTTAAGGAAATATGCTAGAATGGATACAAATTTCTATCATTTATATTTTAAGGAAATATGCTAGAATGGATACAACTTTCTACAGGCTAAGAGGTGCAAACCAGAGGAATTTCTTACTTCACAAGCAGAAAAAATACAATTCATACATTTATACAGGAGCCCCCCTTGCCATTACTTTATGAGACATCATCAGCAAACTGTACTGCCCTTCTTGATTATCCTGACGTAGGAATTTCCAACTCAGAAAGGAGCCAGACCTGTCATATAAGGAATGTTGCATTTGGACTGGCAAACAAATCAAAATATAGATGGCTTGTGGAATATGCAGAGCATGCTAATCCTTCGCTAGTGTGTTAAAAATATCCCACCAATTCCAATGGAAACAGAGATTTGTGGCAGCTTGTTGGTCTTTAACTCCAGGATGGAATAGACTCACGTATTCCTAAATCTCAATACCATGATGATAGCAAATTGAAGTCTTGTATTTTATTCCCTACAACTAAATAAATGAAATTCTCATGAACCACCTGATTTCATTCTGATTGCAGGACAGGGCTGGGAAATCAGAATTTTTCTCATCTCCTTTTATACCACTGCAATTAGCAGCCTTATGAGATGTGAGCTGAACCAGGACAGCAGGCAGAGGTCACTTCCATAGCTGTTCTGCCAGAGATTAAAGTGATTTTACCATCTTAAGCTCTTTGAAATAAAATCAACAACACTCTTTGCACAGATGCTTGCCAAGCACTGCCTCCCAAAGCTGACAAATACATTCAGGCACTCTCAGAAGAGAAAGGACTCACAGCAGCCCCAGAAAACTGCAAGACTCTCTCCCAGCATTTCCAAACAGCCTAAGTTTACACCTGTGCTTTGGGATGGTGGGAACACAGAGCCTGTGCAAGTGCAGCAATGCAGGATTGCAGTGCACAGAGCTGGATTAGCAGAGCCAGACTTGGCAGCAGGAGCTGCTGCTCCCCAGGCCAGCATGGCTGGGACAGAAGTAGGTCATGGAGCCCAAAGCAGAGGTGGGAAATGGATACTCCTGCACTCTGCAGCTCCCTCAGTGCTCAGGGCCACCTTCTCATGGCCCAAATTGCCCAGTCCTGCAGTCTGTGCTGCACACTGGCCCACAGGCAGCACCAGGAGGCAGGGAGCTGAGTAAAACTCTCCAGATGGCTGCACTCACATGTAACACAGGACATGAGCAAACCCCACTCTGTACAGCAGGGAGATCCCCTAGATCCATGTCTGTATTCCAGGGGTTTTTTATTTCTGCAGGGTTTCTTTCCATTGTTATCTCCCCCAAGAACAAAAGCAACCTCACCAGACAAAGATACTCTCATTGTGAGGTGCAATACTGCACAAACATCCTAGAACTGCCACAGAAACTGTTCACTGCAGAAAGCTGATCTACTCCTACTCCATGATGGGCTTCAGAGACAAAGAATTCTTCATGGGCACTTCTACTCACCCTTTAAGTGTGAGCAGTAGCATTGCCCCTCCTGAGTGGGGTCAGTGTGTGTGGGAAAGGGATCCTGCCTCAGCCCTGGCACACCTGTCCTGACAAACCCACTGTGACATCCCAAAGGGACAATGCTGCTGGAGCTGCACCTGGAGCAAGGTGCCAGCAGGACATGCAGCCCCTGAGTGAGCTGGACTGCTGCACAGGATCCCCTCCAGCAGCACAGACAGGAATTAATAAAGCAAGATTTTTTCCTCAAGGGTACATAAATGAGAGAATTCATCTTACAGCACCTGAGTGTGGCTGGTTTAGAGGTCTCTACAGCAGAGGTTATCTAAGTGTCAGTAACAGGGACTGAAAGCTAAAAAGTGAGCACAGAGAAATTTATTTTCAATGGCTGACAGAGAGGCATAGGAAGAATTGGTCTATGCTCTTTCATTAACACAGCATTGAACAAAATTCCAACTTGGAACTCATCTGAACACTCATTTAATGTGAATATGGGTAAAGCAATCCAGTTCTCCCTGGTTTCTGCGCCATCTCCGTAAGTTCCTAGATTATGGATTTTAGTAATCATCACCATTACACTAATTACAGATCACTGAATACTAGATTTCCACATCACAGCATTCTTCACTCCAGTCAAGCAGACAGTCCAACGCCACCTAATCCCAGTTATTTGCCTTTCTGGCAGAGTCAGTCACCCCAGGGAGCTGCAAGGGGCTGGGAGTCCAGTGCCCCACACACAGATGGAGCAGGAATTTCCCTCCCTGCAGCCCCTGGAAGATTCTTATCACCACTCACTGCTTTTCCTCAGCTAAATCTGTTTTCTGAGATATCAGAAACTGGAGAGTACCATGGGCCTCCCCAAACTGCTTTGCTGACACGTGTGGCAAGTCAGATAGAGCAGATTCTTGACCAGTGGTCACCTCCTTCCCTGAAATAACAAAACTGATGATGTATTTTAGAGAGTGAGCATTTTTAGAGCCGTGGGGCACAGACGACAACCATGCTACAAAAAAAAAACCATACCAATCAATAGTTTAGAATTGGAAAATTAGTGCCAACAAGCTGAGCAAAGATCATGAGCAGTGGATTAAGAAAAGTCTGTATCACATGAAAGGAATGTCATGGAAAGCTGGTACTGGGTATTGGAGTTAAAAACAACACAAAAACAAAGGGAGCAAGCACACAGGGAGCATGAGGGATGAGCAGAGCAAACCTACAATAAGCCAGGCTTTACAACTGAAGTGAGCAGCCAGGGAAGACATCAAACAGGGCAGAGACACAGGGTGGGGTGGAGTGTCTCAGTGCTGTCTGGTCCCAGCTGGAAGGACTAGATACTAGTTCTGAGTTCTGCGTCAAGTGAGCTCACACTGCACCCAAAGCAGCCCTGACAACACAGCACAGACTCTTCACAGCCCTTTGAAGCCACAAGTTCTCTCTGCATCCATTTATTGAAGTCTGCTGCTACTTAAATTCAAATACACACTTAAGAGAGCCAAGCTGGAGGAATAATTGAAAGAAACAGCACAGCTTGCTTTACACACAGTCTCTGAGTTTTAACATTTCAGCCCATAATTTATTTTTAATTCTTGGGCAGGAGTAGGGTAGAAGACATCTCTGCATATTGCTAAGGGAAGCAGAGATTCTTTCTCTGAGGGAGTTGCAGGTCCCATGAAAGCATGACTTAGCCAGGGTTGACACAGGAAGTCATGTGCTCATGAAGGGGCTTCAAAGATGAAGAATCAGAAGAAACAAGAGTGAATAGAAATTGGCATCCCTTTGACTTCTCTCCCTTCTAAATGTCCAAGGTAAATGGACTAATTTCAGATCATAGCAGACAACCCCAAATGCACTACTTAACACTCCCACACTGCTTCTCCAGTTTGCCACTTCATACAGTGTCACGAGTCAGTGGACAGGGTAAAATCAACTTAGTGCACAGATGTGGGGGGAAAAAGGAAAGTGCTGGGCTGCAGATTAGGCCACCCTTGCAAGACAGACATTCTATTTACTATTACATCAAACTTTCAGGAGAAATCTCCAGGAAACATGCAGAGCTGATGATTTCCTGCTGCCCCTCAGCTGAGGTTAGGCAGAAGAGCTCAGTGTCTGCAGCAGGAAGCCCCAGCAGGATCAGCCTGACCTGCTTCAGTGAGCAGTGCTTACCTGTAATACCGTGACTGCAGGTACGTGGAGCACACGGCCTTGGACACGTGGCTGGCTGACCCAAAGTCGATCACCTTCACTCTGTAGGGCTGGCGTGCAGGATCCACCAACATGATGTTCTCTGGCTTCAAATCAGCGTGGATCAGACCCAAGCTCTTCAGCTTCATCAAGGCAGTAGCCACTTGCTGCAGGATGGGCCGGATGTATTTTAGGGGCAACGGACTGAACTTGTTTTGCTTTAAGAAATCATATAAGTTCTGTTCCAGCATCTCAAAGACAAGGCATGTATGATTCTTGTGTTGAAAGCACTCGTAGGAGCGGACAAAGTTGTACTCATCAGCATTCTCACTGCTCAGGCGAGACAGGATGCTCACCTCGATCTGGCCCTGCCGGGCGTACGAAGGGTGGTTCTTCAGGATTTTGATGGCTACAATCTCCTTCGTGCTACGTTTCCAACATTTCGCCACCTGCCCGAACGTCCCTCGTCCCAGGAATTCCAAGACCTCATAGCTGTTGGTCATAGAGCACAGGATCTCATGCTGGACCAGCTGATAATCCCCCTCCCCACTGGAGCTGCTGCTTTTCGTGGTGACCGTGGTGGTCGTGGCCGCAGCACCCACCGCAGGTCTGTTTTGCAGCATGAGAGGTGGATGTTCCTCAATGATCTGCACACTACCGTTGCTGTCAACCTCTTCACTTTTCCTTTTTAATCCACATTTTTGGTATGGTTCCAGCAAAGAAACGTTGCTCCTGTGGGTGAGGGTCTGGCTGCTCTGGAAGGACGCTGTGGCGCTGCTGCCGGTGCTGTCGGCCGCGGTGACCACGATGTGCTCGACGGAGGGAGCGGGGAGAAGGAGGTTCTGGTCGTAGGCAGGGATGCTGAAATTGGCTACCTGATGAGAGGAGCTGGCTTGCCCTTGAGCTGCTGGGAGGTTTTTGCTGTGGGTATAATACTTGTCACTACTGCTCTGTCCTGAAACATCCCAGACAGACGGCTCCACTTTCAGTTTCTTGGCACTGCAGAAGGCACTCGAGGATACTGACGGAGGGGAGAACACCTGCAGCTGTGAGGCCATACCTGGAAAGGGAGAGAACTCATTAGGGGCAGCAGGTTGCAATGGACAAGATCCTCTACCTGTGCAAAAACCAGAATGACGAGTGTTTGTGTGGAAGGGAACCTCTGTAAGTAGTGCTCCTAAGGGCATCACCGAGCAAGGCTGTGCAGTGGGATTACTGCATTTGAGAAGCACACAGCTCTTTATCCAGCTCTCCAAGGGCTAAAGAAATCCCAGGACACAACAGGAATCACAGAGTCAGTTAGGTCGGAAAGGACCTCTGAGATCATGGAGTCCAAGCTTGTGACCAACCACCACCCTGTCACCCAGAGCAGAGCACTCAGCGCCACGTCCAGTTGCTCAAACACCTACAGGGACGGTGATTCCACCGCTCCCCGGGCAGCCCGTTCCAATGTGTAACCAGTGAAGAAATTCCTGCTATTGTCCAACCTGACCCTCCCCTGGCGCAACTAAACACTCTGTGCTCTCGTCCTGCAGTTCGTTACCCGGGAGAGGAGCCCGACCCCCACCTGGCTACACCCTCCTTCCAGGGAGTTGCAGACAGTGATAAGGTCGCTCCCGAGCCGCCTTTTTTCTAGGCTAAAAAATCCCCAGTGCTGACGAAAACAATACCGAGGATCGGGAGAGCGCAGGAAGTGGGAAGCCCCTGCGCACATTACGATCCCGTCCCCAGGCCTGTTTGCCAGGCACTGTAAAACACAGTCGGTGGCAAACCCAAGGCCGGCAGGCCCAACCTCCCCCCGGGGCAGCGCCCGCCGCGCGGCCCGAATGCCGGGAGCGGAGCCCGCCGGGCCGGGCCGGGCCAGGCCGTTACCGGG